>VZRU01005976.1:374249-401071 GCA_013398155.1 Pedionomus torquatus
AAAAAAAAAAAAAAGAAGCTCCCTACCAGCAAGTGACCTTTTTCTTTTTCACTGACCAATTGTAGTAATTTTAAGATTCAGTTCTGAATATGCCTCAAGATTTCAGTAGCCAAATGGCTACCAGAAAACAGGCTAACTTCCAAGGAGACTAGCTGTGCCTGGGCGGGCCATACTTGGGGTGAGCCGTTCAAAGCATCCTCAAAGCAGCAGGGTTTTCGGAAGGTACTGTCCCTTAGAAATTTCCTGTCCTTATGGCTGAAAATGGTGCTCTTGAAAATTAAACCAGTGTTTGCAGTTGTAGCCAGAAGCAGAATTCCCAAAGGGTTCACAAAGAGCTTCTACTTAGAAGGTTTGTTTTGCTGGATGCTGCAGAGTCAGGGTGCTCTGTCTCTTTATAGGAGTTTGAATTTTAGGGATTTTTTTATTCAAAGTCATGAATTGCCAGGTTGGACTTTTTGTTGGTTTGTTTGTTAATCTTTGTGTGAGTCTATATTGCATTTTATGGCAGAATAAAAGAATGGTAAAATAACATATAATGAGATAGCTACTTCCAGAGTAGGTGTCATCCTCCTTGCTGAAGCCCTGTTTTAATGCCGGTTTATTCTGGGCAGCACAATTGCACGGTGTTTATTCCTGTGCGTCCACACGAATTTGATGCTAATCGGCTGTAATTGCATGATTTATGGCTGATTACTGAGAAATCCTCCGCTGGTCCAGCAGAGGCCTTCTGCGTTGCTGGGCTCTGTAGTTTCAGGCCATCGTTCTTGCGGTCCTCGGTCTTTCACAATCCCATCAGTCTGGCAGATGCCCAGAACGCATTTAGCCATGAGCTCATTACCGATACAGCAGGCAACACACTGCCTGAAACACCATGGTGCCCACAGCATTCCTAAATAATGCGTTCTGGAATGCTTATCTTAAATTCCATCTTGTTATTGCTTTGGCACATTTAAATAAGTGGACTTGTCAACAAATAGCAATCAGAAGCGGCGGGCAGCGTTTCATTCAAATTGTGTCATTGCCCTCCGGACTTCATGGTCCCGATGTGGAAAGCATTCCGCTCTTGGGAAATAAGAAACACGGGGGAAAATTAGTGCCTTTTTATTAGTATTTGACAGCAATTCCTGTGTTGGATGACTCAAGGAGGCAGCGATAGCAATCTAGCACAGCAGCACGGAGGCAGCCAAGACCAGTAGCTTCTCCCCCGTACATCACCGGTGAGTCACTGCCCGATCTTATCCAAACTGCCACTGAGAGCATCCTTTGACCCCAGGTTGTGGGCAAAACCAGCCCGAGGTGGCCGTCCTGAGTTTCAGAGGCAGGAATCAAGAATCACTTGTTTAAAAAGAAGTCTGTTTGGGGTGTCTGTCTATTTCCCAGCATCCTTTTGCAAGGTACAGAAAACAGTCTTGTGTGAGTATTTTGGAACCTGCCGTGTTCCCTGGAAGCTCCTGGGAGCCCGTGTCTGTAATGAGGACGACCGTGCCCTTCAAATAGGTGGCTGCAGGAGGGAGTACCGAAAAAGGGTGCATTTTCCTCGCCTGTCATAAGCAGCAGAACCGTATGTTACAGTCTGTGATGGTGGCGTTTTTATATGCTTTGGGGATTTAAAGATATTTGGTAGAGATTAATGGCCTAAAGAGATAAATGAGCCTTCACGGTATTTCATGCTCTAGGAAGCAGCTATTCTAGTCGTAGGAGCCGTGTGTGTGGGAAGAGCGTGGGAAGGGGGGTGTGCAGAACCCAGGGACTTCTGAGAAGAGCAAGAAGAGCTCCTCCTCGGTTCACACGTTTTTAAAGAATACGGTGCAGCTTTGGGGTTTGCTTTTTAAATCCCTGTAAGAACTCCTACTCTGGGCCCTGGGAAGTGGAGGTGGAAGGGTTAAATGCGGCACCGAACACGGTGTGATGAAAGAGAAGGCCTGAGTGGGTGGTAGATAAGGCAGAGGCAACGCTGCTGGTTCTGTGTGATGTGAAGTGTCATAAGTTATGAGATAAATCAATAAAAACGGGCTTTCTGTGAGCTGTCCCACTTCTTCTGTCACTAGGACTTGCCTCCAAAAGCAAGCACATGAGAGGCAGGGACTATTCTGGTCTATCCCACCAGATCCTGTATCCTGGTACATCCACATGCGCTCTTCCAAACTGAGAAAGCAGCATCATTACGTATTTAATTGTTACCCTGCTCCTGCTGCTTCTCAGAGGGGCGATTCCCTGCTTTGCCTGGGATTTTAAGTGTTCCTGTCTCGCTGTATTTCCCCAACTTGAGGCTTTGCTTCCAAGTGACACCGGTTTTGCTGCACTGAATCTCTGTTTCTGGCCAGTCCACTGCTGAAGGGGAGATGGACATCTTCAGCTCTGCCGGGTATTTCCCACTGTAACAGCCTGCTGTTTCCATAGAAATCCTTCTAAGTGTTTTAATAGAGAGTGAGTAAAACAGGAGTTTTGTTGACACGTTTATTCTGCCAGGTTTTTAACAATCTGATTAATGTCGCCTCGATATTCACTTCTTCTGAAAAAATGAAAACAGAAATGCAGCAAACATCCATGCTGTTTCCATGGCACTTTCACCGTCCCTTTCCAGGACCTTTGAAATCCATTTCTCCCTTCTCTCTTTTTTTTTTCTTTCTCCACACCATCCCTCACCCTATCATCATTCTGTCCCTGAAAGCCCTTTTCTACATAAACTTAGCACTAGCAAGTCTACAGTGGTGACAGAAAGCCCTTAAATGAGCCACCGAGCGGTTTATGATTCATCAGAAGCTCTCTGTGCCTCTGAATCAAGTTACTAAAGGGTGGCTGCGTTACGGGCAGAGCGGGATGTGAGCAACCCGTGCCACGCAGTCAGAGCTTTTGGAGCCCGCTGGAGATACCCACGTCGAGCTGAATACATTTTGTTTTAAGGGGGTGTTGATTTAAATGTTGGATGATTCACTGCCTCCTGCTGTCTCCTGCAGTGTGGGCATGATGCTCATACGTTTGAATGCAGTGCTTCTGAATCTGTTTCACTTGATGTCCATCCTCCTCCTCTTTGCCACCGCACGATACCAGTTACTTTGTGAAACGTTCCAGCTACTCCGTTTCGCGCTTGCTCCTTACCAGGCTCCAAGGTTTGTCCTCCAGCATTCCTAGGGGTCATCGTTCTTGCTTTCAGCATCTTTCTTATTCCTGCGAGATATTATTGCGTACAACCCTCCGGAGCCTCAGAGCAGCCTTGCCCGCTGCTCAGTGCACACTGGAAAGGGTTAGTTGTCTATCTTTGTTCAGTATGAACAGAAATAGATAATGGCACCTGGTGACTTGTTTTATAATTAAGCTTCCTGGCCTCTGGAAATAAGGTTTTGGTGAGTAGGGTGGTGATCCCTAGACTTTTAAAGCGATGGGCTGTGACTTATTTGTTCATGACAGGAACAAAATTATTGCAAGTGGCTTGTGTTTTGTTGACGAACCTGGAAGATAATTCAAGGTTTTCCAGCATGGACTGAGCGGGTTCTCGTTTCTTTGTACCCCTTATGTCGTCTGGAAGATGTCAAGGCAATAGCCCCCAGCCAGCGGAGTGGAGAAGATTCCTTAACTAAGCCCGTGTCTGCTTATCTCTCTTAAAGAAGATGCTTTTCTCATTTCTGACCGCCTCCGGTCACTGTGCGCTTGGCACATCTTGAGACGAGTTTCTCGGTGTCTTGGGACAGGCGGGCTGTGTCTGCTTAGACATCTCCTGCAAGCCCTGGGTGTCATCTCCAAGCATTTTGCAAATGTCTCAGAAAACAAGGTGCATCTAAAATGGCAACGGGTGCCTATGCTTAAGCAGGTGGAGCACATCCCTTATCTCTAGACAACATTAAGCTTCCCTCACAAAACAGTTTATAAATTGGGTAAATATAGGGCTGCTTCATTGCATCTTCAAATGGCTTGTGGTATGGAGCTGCCTCTGGTACAAGGATCCCACTTCCACCGGAGTCAGTAATACCCTTTCTACACCGGCTCGCCAGTGTTCTGGGCTCTGAAAACACCTGTAACTAGCCAGTGTTATTTTCACTGTTATCAGAATGAATTGGTGTAATTAGAACACAAACCCTTCTGGCCCCAGGGATTGGCTTCTGCCTATCAGTTGCTAAATTCTGCTCGGCGTGTGTCAGTCCAGGACTGCAGCTGAGACTCAGGCGTGAGGAGTGCTCTGTCCCTGGAGAGACGGGATTTTAATGCCCTTCTGTCGCTTGAGTAAGGTGTAGCTATTGCCAGGGGACTTCCACAAGAGTAATTAGCCTCAGGTTCAACTAGCACCTTGACGGGTTCTCTGTGGTGCTCAAGGATATGGCTTAGTGTTGGGTGGTGTGTTGGTTATGGTTGGTGGGGTTTTTGTGGCTTTTTTTTTTTTTTTTTTTCCCCATTGGTTGGACTAGATGATCTTAAAAGGTCCCTTCCTTTTAAGGGACCTTTTAATCCACCAGAGCTGGGGCTGTTCAGCCTGCTATGGCTCACTTTGAGGCCTCCTCAGCAGCAGCGGGTGAGCGTATGGGCTGCTTTCTAGCTGCAGGTAAACCAAACAAATGCCTTATGGGGAGACGAGGTGAGAGAAGGCACAAAACAGGAACACTGAAAAAACCTGGAGGAAAATGGGGGGTAGAAAGTCAATGGAGCAGGAGCAGCTCTGGAGAAAGACCAAGGCTTTCCAGTTTCTTAGCAAGGCAGTCCAGCAAATCTGTGCAGCTGCTAAGAAATCTGGGGAACAAATGAGTAGGTGAAAGATAAGGTTGCACCTCTGTTCCTTTTAAAGTAATTGTTGCCCATTTAAATACTAAACAAGACTATTGTGTCTTCTACGTGAACCCAAGCAAGCAGCCATTTAAAGCTCTCATCACAAAAAATGCTCAATGAGTCCACAACAAGAATGGTTGGTAAGAAGGACGTGGACTTGTTTGAGCAAGTCTAGAAGAGGGTGACCAAGATGTTCAGAGGGCTGGAGGACCTCTGCTATGAAGACAGGCTGAGAGAGCTGGGGCTGTTCAGCCTGGAGAAGAGAAGGCTTCAAGAACTTAAAAGCAGCCTTCCAGAACTTAAAGAGGGCCTACAGGAGAGCTGGAGATGACCTCTTGGTCAGGGAGTGGGGTCACAGGACAAGGGGGAAGGGTTTTAAATTGGAAGAGGGGAGATTTAGATGAGATATTGGGAAGAACTTCTTTGCTGTGAGGGTGGTGAGGCACTGGAAGAGGTTGCCCCGAGAAGCTGTGGCTGCCCCATCCCTGGAGGGGTTCAAGGCCAGGCTGGATGGGGCTTGGAGGGACCTGGTGTGGTGGGAGGTGTCCCTGCCCAGGGCAGGGGGTTGGAACTGGATGATCTTTGAGGTCCATTCCAACTCTAACCATTCTGTGAATGGCAGCAAGTGTATGGTACAGTACGGTAGCTTTCAAAAACCTGTTTGGGGTCTTCTGATTTGTCTTACAGTTATTCTGATGCTAAAATTCTTTGCTTAGGGGAGAGAAACAGCTCATTAAATTAAATGCAGCTTCTTCAAGATGTGACAGAACATAATGAAGTTAATAGTGATTTGGATTAAGGAAATTTTGATACCGATATTTTTGCTCTGACTGTTGGCATATATTGAATGACTGGATAATTCCTTTGCAATGAATAATGGATCATTTTGTCTAGCATACTGTAACATTATGCAAATTCCTCACGCACAGCAGCAGTGCAAACTTTGCTATTCCCTCTTGTTACATCTGGCCTGCGCTGAAATAGGGAATGTTGAATTTGGAGAGGAGGGTCGTCCAGCGTTGCAGGGTTCGTGTCACAGCCTTGCCATTAACAGCGCGTCTCGGTACTGAACTCGTCTGACTTTTTCTCACATTTTTCTACATTCAGCCCGATCAGCACGCAAGTTTGGCCTGCCTTTTGTTGTTTATCGGAATTAAGCTCACATTTACCATCGGGGCAGAAAGTTGCTTCAGCTGAGCTGCAGGCACGGTGGTAGTTACACAGGGCTCATGTCCCCTAACGCACCCTGTGCATCCAAACGTGCCACGAGTTTTGCTGTGCCTCAGCTGATGGGGCTGCAAAGCTTACGCCGCGGCGCTTACCAGCGGCGTGATTACTGGAAAGAGCTTTTTAATGTTCTCAAAGTGAAAACACACAATAGCGATGCGGAGGGTGGTTGAATTGCACTAAAATATTGGGAGTGGAGAGCATATTGATTTATCTGTGTCGCCCGGGGAAATAAGGTTTTTGCAGAATTTCACATGATCTATCCAGAAATGAATAGAGAGAGGAAAAAGGCGGTCTCCAAAAAGCCTGCAGATGAGGTCTGTGATTGGAGAGCACTGAGGAGCGTCAGTAGTGAGTATATTGTGAAAGTGCAGAATGTTCAGGCTGCTTCTATCCTATACACGGTGTGGGATCTCATGCTCAGTAGAAGCTGCCCCTGCAGAAAGGGAGAAGAATGGATTCAGCTCAGAACTGGGATAATTAGATCCTTCCCCACCCTATTTGTTTTTCGACTTGCACATTTGACTGACCACATAAATAAGTTTTTCCAAATACGAAGAAATTACTTTGCCTGTGAATCTGATGTTTAGCTAAACCGTGCTGACTTCACGCTAAAAGCAGCATATACCTTCTCTTATGTGGAGCATCACAAAGTTCTCTGAGGGTCTCGCATGGAGCAACTATCAGGTGGGCTGTGCAGCTCCTTGTCACCCAAATCCAGGCGTGCAGCAGTCTCAGACACGGGCAGACAGACGTGTCAGCTTTGTGCAGTGCTGAGAAGGCTGATGCTCTCTTAGCTGAGTTGAGAACTCGGCGGCTAGGGGAAAAAAAAATCATTTGGGGAGGGAATAAGAAAAAAGGGGCAAGAAGGTGGGAACTGTGCAATTGTACTGTTTTTCTGAAGGGAAGGATACTTGGTTTTGCACAGCAGAGGTAGGTAGTTGATTTGCAAATTCATCATTCTCTGGTTTCTTCTCAGCTGGCACAGTAAGAGCTCAATTACATATTCACAGATGTGAGACTACTGTAAGGGGTGGAGAGAAGCACAGAAGGAGATTTCTGTTCCTAAGAAACCATAGCTGTGAAGAGGTGCCCATCCTCCTGCCATCCAGTGTTTTCTTCAAGGAGTGGCAAGTACCACTGGGGGCTTACTGGATGGTCAGGGACCAGGGTCCTTGCTGCTAGGAGCTACGTGGAAGGAAAGAGTTTGGGAACTGGCCAGTAAACATTGTTCTTGAAATAATAATGCTTAAATGAGAGCTGCTCATCAAACTGCAGGCTCTCCTGTCTCTCTGGGAATTACAGATGTCTCTTCCTACACTGGACAGTTCTAGAAAGGCTTCTGGGGAGGAGGAAAAGGCTCTTCAAAGTGTCATCATGTACCCCCAAAGGGCACTCACGCTTCAGAGACTCTACCTGAAGGTATCTCTCAAGGGATTTATTGCTTTGAGACTCTGTTGCTCACACGGTGTGTTTAACCTCACCCTTCAGCGTGGCTCTGGCCCACACTGGAGAGGATGAAGCCCTTGTCAAGCTTTATGTCCTCCAGTGTGCCAAATCTAGTGTAGGAACCTTCTCCCATGTGTTGCATCCCAGGCTCTGCACAGGCTGCAGTCTGGGGGCAGGAGCTGCTCCTCTTTGGCCTTTTCTGACTGCAAACCAGTTTCATACTCTTCACACTTGGTAGTGTCTCTTTTCCAGTATCATCCTAGACCTTGCTGTAAGCATTTATATTAAATAGGTCTGGCAGAGCAGCCTGAGCTCCAGCAGATTATATTCTCCACATTCATCGTACGCTACTGCAGATACTTAGCTTTCCGCCACTAGTACCAAATAAATATGTTTTACTTGCACCTCCTTATTTGCTCTGCTTGCCCTGGAGTGGCTGATTTATGTATTTTTACAAAGCTGCTGTAAACAAATGCAGTTCCTGAGACCTTTTGCAATCCTTGTGAAACCCCTCCCAAGTCCATCTGTCCTTTGCAGTTGTTCCAGGCCACAGAGAGGGGTGTGTGCATGTACTTGCCTGTGTGGACAGAACTGTATATATAGCTTAATAATGATCAAGCCTATACTTTTCCCATTAAATTGCCCTGGAAACATCTCACTTTGGAATAAGTCACAGTTTCGAGACAGAGTTTTCTTTAGCTTTTCACTAAAAATTAAAAATGAAGAGAGAAGGCATCATGCGAGGTTGCAGAATCTGCTGAAGAAATCTGCAGTGGATCTCCTAAGGGAATGCACTCCTTGAACTGATTTATGAGAAGAATAGGAAAATAAGCAAGGACTGCAAATGGGGAAGTACCTCCCTTTGCTTTTGCAGTAACTCATGATGCCAAATAAATTTCTTCTTAATACTCCAATCTACCCTTCCTCCCCCTCCAGAAACGCCCCCCACCCCAGCAGTAACGCAGGGGTGTTAGGCAGGGGTTAGGTGTGCCCGATCCAGCAAACAGGCAAACTTCTCTTTCTGGTGAGTTAGCCTTCTTTGGAAAACAGGGAAAACTTTTTATTCAGATATCTCCTGGTTGGTTTCTGAAATTCATAATTTAAGTAGCGAAGCTTCTTCAATATTTCAGATGTTTGAATCAGAGAGTTGCAACTGTGATGAAATATTTATTGAAAATGTGGGCCTTTTTCCCACTGAAATTTTACTGCTGATGAAAAGCATTGCCACTTTTTTTGTTAAGATCTATTGCCATTTTATTTAAAATGAAGTGAAACAGCAAATTCATGACATCTTGATGGATTATTAAACATTATTTAATAGGCTGTCTCAGCTGGTTGGGATTTTGACGTTTTGGGGTATAATCCTGCTTGTGTATGTGTTGTCAGTACCATGACTTTAAATCCCTGCCTAGGGGAATTAATACAACGAGTGCCGTTTGGGGGATGCGATCTGAGCATCATTTAAATTAATACACATTTTTGTCATCGCTGGGGGTGAGACAGCATGCCTGAAGAAATCCCTCCACAGCCGAGATCCACTGGTTCTAAGGTGTTGCTTAAAGTTCCTGTGTGATGCTGTAGCATCATGGGTTCTTTATGGCCTAAGGAGTGCCGTTTCAGTATGTATATATCAATTCCTTGGCAGTTTTGCCTCCTGTGTCTTCAAAGACGTGATGTGCAAGGTCTGTGTGAGCCACAGTTTTTGATAATAGTTTAGGACAAGTCTAAGATTTTAATGTGCTTGTGGAGAGAGTTGTGTGATGTTTCTTTATGTCTGAGTAGCATGTGATGAACTGCAGTCTCTTCTCCCTCAAGATAAACGATGGGGGTGCAAATAACAGCGTTGGGAATTGTTTTAATCAAGCATTTACAGTATTCTTTCTCCTCTGCAAATCTCTTGTTAATGTGATTTTGATGATGCTTTTCAGTTTTTCCTCACATAATGCTATAATTGAATGAGGCTTGGGAATGCAGAGGGACCATTACAAGAATTATATAAATAACTGAAGAGGTGAGGAGAGAAAAGGGAAAGAACACACTGAAGTTCCAGAGGGAGAAAAAAAATCCATGTTCGGTTTGATTTTTAAGGTGAGATATTCATCTGTTCTTAATTTATCCACACTAACACAACCTTCCCTATTCAGCTCATCATCTCCTGATGAATAATGCATGAATAAATATTGCTACCTATATACCCTGCAAATGCAAAAGCAGTTTATAATTCCCCAGAAAGGTTTTATTAATAGTACAGTGTTAACCACCTTGGCTTGAGTCATAATTAATTGTTACTGTATATTTGTGAAACCCAAGGGAATGAAGACAAGAGGAGGCAGAAGACAGGCGTAAAAAAACCCCACCCTGGAGTTAGTTGCATTAAAGAATAAATTCTTTTTAGTCTGAGCAGGAAGCTGGTAATGCTTGCTAATGTAGTCATTCTTTAAAATAGTATTTCAGATGATTCAGTTAGGAGTCTTCATTGTGCTCAAGCTATTAACAGAAACCACCTGAATTTCTGGATGGAAGTCCAGTGGAAAGAGAGTTATAATATCCAGAAACCTCTGTAATGGCATCTGAAGTTTTCCATTGATCGGTTTCAACCCTCACAGTGTTTTTACATTTTTTAAAATATAGTATTAGGAAGAGTTTCAGGGGTGGGCAAATTCAACATATTGCCCACTTGTTGCTTCATAACCTATTAAAGAGAAATATATCCATTAGTTTTAAAAGAGTAATAATTAATCAGTAACATTAAGGGGTGTGATACACACCCCGTTAACCCGGTGCTTCAGAAAGGCCTGCACGGACAGGTGGCACAGCAGATCACCACCAAGACTTGGAGTGTTACCTGAATATGCAAAATACCACTCCAGGTCCCTGTGTTCCAACATCGGTGTGCAAACTGTGGGCGATAAGATCCAGAGGACCTCCGGCAGCAGAGCGGGGGGACTCCTCTGCTGAGCGTATTTACCTGGACTGGGCAGGGGAAAAATCCCCATAAACGGTGGAAAGCAGCAGTAAATGAATACGAATGTAATGCTCTGAACTCCTCTGAACCCTGACAGTGGCAATTCATTCCCAAAGAAATACCTCTTTGTCATTCCACCCACTGCTGTGCTATAGCCGACACTGAAAACATGTTAGGAAAGTGTATGTAATGTTCAAGGCATCTTCAGGCTCTTTCAGATGTAGGAAAATCCAGACTGGGTTGCTCAACCACCTTTTCCACCAAAACACCAGCTGGAGAGGAGCTCCTCATTATTTGGAACTCAGCGTGCTAGTATGAGCTTGAACAGATGAAGGCTGCGCCGAGCCAAACTGCCCCTTGCCAGCACCTTTGGTGTAACGCAGCATCACCGCCTTCAACACCGCGAAGCAGGGGCCAGGGGCTCTGCACGGCACTGCTTCTTTAGAGTGATGGGTAGGAGCTGCTGTGGGCGGGGGGAGGGAGAGGAAAAATGCTGTCAGTGAGGGGTGATTTATCATTCCTCTGCCCTGTTGTGCCCAGGTCTAAGCTGCCCGAGCGCTGAAGGTGCGCGCCGTAAGGAGTAACGTCCGTGCAGGGGGCTTGCGGAGGCTTTGGCAGACGCTGGGAGGTTTAACGGGTAGGGATTCATTTTGCTCTCTGGGAGAGCAGCACTCCACCCTGTCGGCCCTCCATGCGAGCTGATTCGTATGGTGATTCCCGTGGAATCTGCTTAAGGAACTGGAAATTCAAGGGATGAGTGTTTGGTGAGTTGTAAGGCTGCCGGCTTCGCTTGGCCTTGAGCCCACCCCAGCTCGGAAGGGGCTGGACTGTACCCGCTGCGCTCGTGAGGTTCCTGTAGCTCCGGGCCAAATCTCGGGCTCAGAATATGTGTGCCATCCCTGAAACCACTGGCGGTAACGGTGCTAACGTGACGTGTCAGCCTGCATTTTCAGCAAGAAGAGCTGAGGGAGTCAGACCCCCTCGTCAGCAGAGCACAGCGGCGAGCCCCTGCGGGGAACCCTCCCCTTGCTGCCTTCCTCTGGGTCTCCAGCTGCAGAGGGAGCGTGACCAGAGCAGCGCGTCACGCTGCCCAGCAGCATCCCTCCTCGCAACATCTCCAGCAGATGCTGAAACGAGCCCTTTGGGGGTGGCTTTCCTCTTAGTGACACCGACTCAGAAGAGGGGACCCTGCGCAGGCAAAGTTCGGTTTGCCTCTGCAAAAGACTTTAAGCAGAAGTCCTCGATCCTCTCAGACACCTGAGAATAAAAGCCCTAGTTCAAGCAGTCCGCTTGTTAAACCCCTACCCCATCAGCAGGACGCTAACAGAGCAGGCAGCAAACGGCAGGCTGATGGTTCTTTCAGGCAGTGTAGGCAGGTAAATAGAAATTCAGCCATCTGTGGCTGAGGATGGGACCTCAGCACCGTAACCCTGCCAGCAGCGTTCAGGGTAGGGGTTGCTGTACGTAGGGCCGGTAGAGACAACGCACAAAATGTGCTGTTCAAGCCCCGGAGTTTCACCTGTGGAGAACCGACAGCCCCCCACGTGTGCCGAGAGATAAAAAACCCCACGTTGGTATTCTGCATGGGACTACAAGGAAGCTTGTGTCATCCCTTGTTTGACAAGGGGTGATGGCTTCAAGTTGCGCCAGGGGAAGTTCAGGTTGGATATTAGGAAATATTTCTTTCCTGAAAGGGTTGTCAGGTGTTGGAATGGGCTGCCCAGGGAGGGGGTTGAGGCACCATCCCTGGAGGGATTCAAGAGAGAAGTTGACTTGGTGCTCAGGGATATGGCTTAGTGTGGGGTGGGGTTTATGGTTGTTGTTTTGGTTTTGTGGGTTTTTTTTCCCCATTGTTTGGACTAGATGATCTTAAAAGGTCCCTTCCAACCTAGGTGATTCTGTGATTCTGTGATCCAACAGGCGATAGCATGTCATGTATTTCACTTTGTAAAAGTGGCATTTCTAATAAAAGATGTCAGTTTAGTTTAGAGCTTGAGCAGAGGACATAGGCAAATATTTTCCAATTCATTAGGCCGCAGGCCCAAAGCACGGAAATAAATTCTTCTGATGAGTCCTGTCACCACACTGTAATTCCAGCACTGCCATTCGCTGAAACGAAGCAGAGCCGTGCCACTCTCTGCTCTCCTGATGCCCCTCCAGATGCCTCCCCAGAGGCTCCCAGAGCCATCCTGGTGGAGGTGCACGGGGAGCACAAGGGGTGCTTTGCCCCAAATATCTGGTCTAAGATAAGTTAGGAGCTCAGGAATCGGGAAAACAAGCTATTTTCAGTTCACGCTCTCTGCCAGGTTCTCTCCTCGACGCCCACTCGTACAAACATAATTATTTAGCGCTTATAGCGCTGGAACAAGAGCAGGGTTGGAGCATCTGCGTGTGAGGATGTAGGGATGAGGAAAGAAGAAAGTCACAAAATAAGGGCTGCAGCTTCTGTGCGTTGAGGAGGGAGGAGTCCTATGGTGTTGCCTGTTGGAGGGGTTTCCCTTTGCTGTGCCAACTGGCAAACTTCTGCTTCAGCTTGCAATAGTACTACCAAAAATCAGTTGGCTGCTGCAGTCCTTTTGTTTAGATAATTGCACTCCACCGTAGAACAAAGGCTTTACGTCATCTGCAAAAGCGTGCCAGCTTGTAGAAAGTGCGTGGAATTTGATTTTTTTTTGTTTGATTTTTTTTTTTTTTTTTTTTTTTTTTTTTTTTTTTTTTTTTTTTTTTGGTTGTTATTGCTGACATTTCAGCCATTGGCGTTTATAAAGGAGCAAAACCTCTTGGTGCCGCTCGCCTGGTGCTGCCATCGGGGTTGGGCACTTGGAAGCCAACGCACCGTTGCCAGTGGGAGATGGAGGTTGTCCCCTGTGGGGTGAGCTGGTCCCGGCGGCGGGCGCGGACCTGCTGCTTTTGGGTTTTTTCTCTGCTTTCAGGAGACAGCGCGTCACAAATTGGAGAACATGTTCAGCATAAATTGTGCAGCAGAGGGCTCGCCAAAGTGAAATGGAGCACACAGCCTAACAACAAAGATTAAAAATATATTTTGGGGGGTTGATTTTTTCTTTATTCAGATCTGGCTAATAGTTACAGGATGAATGGCCTCTTGGTTTCAGCCTCTTATACCTACAGTGCTGATATTTGGAAAAAAATACCTGTGCTCTCCTGAGACCCCCCTGCAGCGCTGCATCCAGCTCTGCAGAGCTCGGCACACGAAAGGCATGGACCTGCTAGCACGGGTCCAGAGGAGAGCCATGACAGCACCCAGAGGGATGGAACACCCTTCCGAGGGAGGAAGGCTGAGAGTTGGGGTTGTCCAGCCTAGAGAAGAGGGAGCTCTGGGCAGACTGCACTGGGGCACTTTTGGTGTATAAAGGGTCTTGTAAGAAAGATGGAGAGAGAGTTTTGATGAAGATCTGTAGCGATGGGACAAGGAGCAAAGGCTTTAAACTGAAAGAGGGGAGGTTTAGACTGGACACAAAGAGGGAAATTTTTTTTTTTAAGGGAGGGTGGTGAGGTTCTCAGGTTGCCCAGAGAAGTTGTGGCTGCCCCATCCCTGGAAGCGTTCAAGGTCAGGTTGGGTGCTCTGGTGATAGATTTACCTCTGCATGGCAGGAGGGTTGGGTTGGTCCAGATGATCTTTAAAAGTCCCTTCCAACCCAAACCATCCTGTGATTCCGTGAAAATGAGACTTTTCTTTCATTTATTTCTGCCAAGATACTGGGTCAAAAGGGAAAACCACATGGTCCACAGCTGGGCACAGTTGTCCTCCCTTGGGCTACCCAGGTGCCTTGACCTCAGTGTAAGTTCAGTCATTTTCTAGTAATGTTGATAGAAATGGCCTTCTTTTCATATTAAGAGAACTTTAATTGGGTGGAAATAAGAAATCGTCATGTAACAATCAAAATGTCCTGGAGAGTGAATTTGGAATTAGTCTTCTTCCAGTGGGTTTATACCGTGTCCGTTACAAATAGCACCATATTCACAAATCTTTCAGTGGCTGTGTTTTAGCAACTGATAATTTAAGAAGACTTTGAAAAATTCAAAAATTTGAGTGTATGTATCATGTAATTCTCTCCTGTGCTTAGGAAATGGAAGTGAGCTTATTTGTGAAAGTATTGTTTCCAACTGTCTCTTAATGAAAACTCATATCTGGTTGCTGATCAAAGTTTCTGGCTAATTACTGAGCCCATACTTCTTCCTAAAGTGCTAGAAGTAGATGATCTTTCTGTTTTACCTGAGGGAGATTTTTTTCCCTAAGGGTTTGTCCCAAGACTGTTTTAATTTGCTCCGTTACTTCAGTGCCACGATAATGCAAACATAGGTAACGTGTCTGTCGTTCCGCCAGTTATCAGTGCTATCTTAAATAATACATTTACCATCCTCAGAAGTATTTTAACTTTGCTTCTGGCACAGATCTAAATAGCGTTACACCCACAGGTCCCTCAGAAGGGATTGAAGATACAGTAAATAGGATTATGTTAGCTCGCTCACAGTAGAACACTACTCCATCTAATAAAACAAATCGCTGTGGCTCCTGGTCAACAGGACCCTTCTGCAGGTACCTAATTCTTGTCATGGCTTCTCGTTAAAAGCAGCAAAAGCGTGCAAATGCTTAAAGTTCTGTCCTTTGGAATATTTTTCTGAGTCAGACTTACGTACCTTTAAGCAGTGGAAATATTTCCACTGGCTCTAGGAGGAACTGGATGGGGACACGAGGGACAAGGGTGACCGGGTCTTTCCCCCCAGCGATATGGGGGGGACCCACATTGGGTCAACCATGTGTATGTGAGCTGAACCTGCCCCTGTTCTTGCTGGTGTTGTATCGAATCATTTGCAAAAGAGTTGGTGTAGCCGTGTGAATATGTTTGGGGTTTTTTTTGTGGGAACTGTCTCAAGGAAGGAGATCTTCTTTAATTGTTCCATCTTAGAGCAGTAAATAGGTACTTCCATCGTGGAGCAAGGAATGTCTGGGTTTGTTATTTTTTTCTATCCCCCGGCCAACATGCAACCTCAAATATGCATATGTATTATGTATAGTGATTAGGGTTTACTTAGTAGAAAGCATGAGTTATATATTCAGTTTTGCCACAAAATAGAAGTCCTTTCTTCCAAAGGAATGCGTTTCTACGACACTGAGCCAGTTAAGGGGCACATGATTTCCTGTAATTTACGTGGTTTGTTGTGGTTTTTTTTCTTTCATCTTTCTGTGATAGTTTGTAGAGACGCTTTTCTCTTTTCTAATTTTGAATACTTCCTGGGATAAGCTAATGGGATGCAAGAAGGAAGTTTGTCTTACTCAATAGCCAAAAATAAGCATAATTGGAAGTTCTGGGGAAGGACATCTTACCGGTGTGGGTCTGGATGCAGATCTGCAGCCGTTGCTGATGGGGTGGTGTCTCCTGCAGCGTTGGGCAAGTAGGTGGAACGGGGCAGGTGTTGCCTTAGTGTTTATCATGTCTTGCATGAGGTTTTTTTTTTTTATCAAGACACAGGAGGAATGGATCATGAGGAGTTTGGCAAGAGTGTTTTGTGGGAAGAGTAGCCTAGAAGGAATCCCGCTGTAATAAGCACAGCATAAAATCTGCAGATAAGCAGAAGAGAGAGCGATGGCAAAACACACTATTTGTATCAGCTTAAACTTCTGAACTCGTGGTTTGGAGGACTGAGAGTGGTAGTCACTATCTGTCTGGGATCTCCTGGGGTCACTGAGATCTCCTACCCACAGTCTGTGCGCAGAGAGAACGGTCATTTCTTTTCATCTCGTAGACCAATGGGATGGAAATGTGGGCTGCCAGGATTTAGCTTCCTTGCTTATGTCCACTGAGGCCATCTCCCAACGTGTCTTGTGAAGCGGTTGGTCATTTCAAGTCCTTTCTCATCTCCTCTCACTATCGCCAATAATGAAGAGGTGCTTCAGTCATTTTGAGGACTTCATCTTCAAAAGATTTCGCATGTTTGGAAGCCCATTCTCAGTTCTATTTTTATCTCTTTCCTCGAGTGATATAGAGAGACCCAACCCAAACTTCTGCTAGAAATCACCTGCTGGATGTTAGAGATGCATCCAGGAATCCCCAGCATAGCAGGAGCTGACAGAATTGAACTGCAGAGCCTCCCTCCCTGCCTGCCCTAGATGCCCATGGACGTGCCCCTTGTCAGCCCCCACCACAAACCTGCCTGTCACCACGGCTTGGCAGCACCCAAGCAGCTTCTGCTTGCCATCAGCCTGTTCAAACTTTCCCTGGTGGGTGCCTTATGGCATTTATATGCAAGGCCCTGTGTGTCCGTTGTTCTAAAGAAGGACATATGATTTAGGGTTACGTAGTCCTGCAGGGAGCTGAGCCCGATGGTCCCATTGGGTTCCTTTCAGCTCAAGATGTTCTACAGCTCTATGCTTGCTTATTTCAGGCTTATCTTTCTCAGCAGAAGATGCCTAATAAGTTGTGGTTAAGACCCTCACGAGCGATTCCATCCTTACTCAGGAAATCTCACGTCGTGCTGGCATGAGCGTGGTTTTGTTTGGGCTTGGGATTTTTGGGGGAGTATTTTTCTTAGATTTTTAGTTTACTCATGGTGATCTTTCTTGTTCTGTTATCACATGGAGTGCAGTTTAGAACAGGGAATGCTATCCATCCCAATATTTATTAAAACCTGCTCCACAAGTACTTTGTTTTAAGGTTATTTGGGCAGAACATGAGGTATCATGCAGTTGGGCTGAATATCATACCCACTGAACTGCTGGTTATTTGAAGTGTTTAGGAAGGACTTGTCCACATGGTCTCCAAACCTCTGCCCCTTCTCCCTCTTCCCTTTTTCTACAGTCACTAACTTGCCCCCCCACAGTTTTGTTTTTGATAAGTCATTTCTCTTGAAGACCTGAGTTTGGGCTCCTTTTTTTTTTTTTTCCCACTTTTAAATCTTAGCTTTTGTGCTTTTGACACAGATATTGTATTTATAGCCATCTACTGCATTTCCTACTGTTTTAATGCAGCCCATCTCGCACAGCTACGCGGGAGCATCCAGCAGTTAGGGCATTTTGACTTACAGAGATCACAAACAGTATCAGGTACTGGAAATCACAGCCCCGACAAAAACAGCTGGAAATGGGAGCGAGAATGGGCAACAAACTGCACAACTGGCTGTCGTGTCCCCCCCATCCTCCCCGTTCCCTGAGCTCAGCGTCAGGAGAGGCAGAGCTGACTCAAAGCTGCAGATGAACAAATGATCTGTGGGAGATAAAAAGCAGCCCTTTGAAGTTAGAAAATATAATTTATGTTCCCTTGTTTTCCCTTTTTGGCTGTCTCGGAGGCAGTCCTCCTCTCAGTTCATTGGAAATGGCTAGTCTGCATATTTTGGTGTATGAATTGCTGGGAACCGTGTCTGCTATTTAAATAGAGAAAAAGGTTAATTGAGTAATTTAACGGAGCAAAATTCTCCAGTGGTAGCGAGCACAGTGGCCCGCAGGCCTGAGCTGAGAAGAAGAACTGATCTTAGGAAGCAGTTTCAGAGCGCTGGCATGGAAAGCGTGGTCCAGGGAAGGCTGGCAGGGCTCTGCCGCTCACCTTCCGAGGAGGGGAGGCAACGAAGCACCACCTTACCTGCTGTGAAAATTCGGCAATCCAGCTTGAGCATCCTGGTGAACAAAAGTCAGGTCAGATCTGTTTGAGGCCAAAACTGTTCCACGAGCCCACCTCGAAATGTTAAAGCTGCCTTTGCCTTCACAAGGGTATTTTTGAGGATTAATGTCCTGTCAGCACGTTGCAAATGTAAAGTGCTAAGTATATATTATTATAACCCCTTCCATTTATTACTTTTATTGATGGTCCCGTGGTTTCCGTGACGTTATGTTGATGCACACGGGATTTTCCTGCAGCGTGCATTTCGTCTCCTGAAGAGTGAAAAAGCCAACAGTTCTGTCTGAAGGGCGTGCGGCCGGTTGGATGTCCTCCAGATACGGGGGGACTTGTTTACGACCCGCTATCTCTGCGCCGTCAAAGCCTCGCGGCCATACACTGTGCAGCTGTTTGTTTTCAGCTTTGTTTTCCCAACTGCATGAGCCTCCGCTGCTCCCGAGGGGTTCCTGAGTCGGAAGCATCCCCTCGCTACCCGCGAGGTGTCTTCTCCAGCGGGTGCCTCTTTCTGCTGCGGCGTGGCCAGGGAGTGGGGCTGAAGCCCAGCCTGGCGATCGCTGGCCATCGGGGAACATCTGCCTTGCTGAGGTTCAGTCCAGTCCTTTCTGCCTCTTCTGGCACTGCCGTTGCAGCCAGACCTCCTGGTGGCCGAGCTTTTCTGAGGAAAATTCCAAACTTCATTTCAAAGTTTTAGATTTAAGGTTTGGCGCGGCAACGTCTCTTCTAATTCCCATCCAAGTCCCCAGGCGGCACGTATTCTCGGAGCAGTTTGCCTCCTCAGCTCTGCTCCCCTGTAAACTTCAGGGACAAAGTCAGTCCAAGAAAAGCCAAAGGCACATGAGAGCACGTATGCTTCTTGCTTCTTCCAGGATCTGAAGGGAGCTCCAGGAGAGCAGGAGAGGGGCTCTTGGTCAGGGAGTGTAGTGACAGGACAAGGGGGAAGGGTTTTAAACTGGAAGAGGGGAGATTTAGATTGGATATTAGGAAAAAATTCTTTCCTGTGGGGGTGGTGAGGCACTGGAAGAGGTTGCCCCGAGAAGCTGTGGCTGCCCCATCCCTGGAGGGGTTCAAGGCCAGGCTGGATGGGGCTTGGAGCAACCTGGTGTGGTGGGAGGTGTCCCTGCCCAGGGCAGGGGGGTTGGAACGCGATGATCTTTAAGGTCCTTTCCAACTCTAACCCTTCTATGACTCTTCCTCCGTTGAGAGTCCCAGCAGGGAGGTTGGCCCCTGCCTGTCCACGGTGTTCCCTCAGCTGGCAGCCTCAGCCAGGTGGGTTCTCCTTGGCCCTCATCTCCCCTTAAGAAAAGACATAGCGAGGGTTGGGAGCCACGGCCAGGGCACTAGCACATTGGGTTGTGCTCAAATGAGTGGGTGAATTGCCACACGGTGTGGCTACCAAAGCTACCCCAGTCCGGGTCCTTTAGGGCTTCAGGGCCTGACTTGGTGGCCAAAGGCAGAGCAATGGATGTCATCTGCCTGGACTTAAGCAGAGCACTTGGCACTGTCCCCCATGAGATCGTGGCCTCCAAACTGGAAAGCCGTGGGTTCGACACATGGACCACTTGGTGCATAAGCGACTGGCTGGATGGCCACACTCAAAGGGCTGTGCTCAATGCCTCAATGTCCAAGTGGCAGCAGTGATGAGTGCTGTCAGTATCAGGACCAGTTTCCAGTTTCTTAAAATGCTGATTTAAAAAAAAAAGAAATTAAAAAAAAAAATAAAATCAAACAGCCAAAGGCTTGTATTTTATGCAACTCGTCTCAGAAGACTGTAACACCTTGTTATCTATAAAGAGGAACGACAAGGTTTTCCTGACACACCTAAAAGGTTAAGTACGTGTCTAGTAGCTACCGTATGACCTTTCCAAGCTATTACTCCAGACTGCTATGGAGCGTTGCCCCATTCTTGGTCCCAGCTTGCTGCCGTATCTACTTGCAATAAATTACCCCCTTCTTTCTGCGTCCGCTCCACTGTGATGTGAAGAGGGACAGAAAACCGGGCACTAGGAAAAATATATGGGTAAACCCAAGCTTCTTTGGCAGAGAGGTTTTGGTGTAGGGATGAGAGGGAAGTCCGTTGGGAAATGGCTGCTCTGAACACAATCCATTAATATCTTTGGGCACTGTGTGTCCCACCACCATCACTCAGGGAGCCTGACACGCTTCTCATCCAAGTCGGACCACCACAATCAGCTTCATCTCCAAGAGGAACTGTCCTGCTTCCGATGGAGAACACGTCCTGTCTCGGTGTGTGCTGTCTGCTGAGAGAGAAGGTAAACACCAAGAGATACAGGGAAGAGTTGCAGGCAGAGGTAGCTTTCTTGCGTAGCGTCGTGGGCTGGCGCCGGCCCTCTTTGGCTATCAGGGTAGTTAACAACAGGCATCCCGCAGGCTGTCTGCATCTGTGACCTCAGGTGGGAGTTGTTAAAGTGATGCAAAGTTCAGGCGGTTTCTTGGTCTGTGTGTTCACAGTGTTTTCTGTTGTTCCTCAGGGTAGGAGCGAAATAGGCAAGAATCCCAGAGGCAATGCTGTTTATTCCATGTTGTCCCTGGGCATCTCAGGCCAGGTGAACAAAACAGATCTTTAACCTTGTGCCAAAGAAGAGAAAAGCACCTGTAATTCCTCCAGGAATTTTTGAATTTGTCTTGACCACCTCGTGATGTTAAAAGTGTAGATGTTAGAATGTGTTGATGGCCAGCTGCCTGCCGGGCACATCTCAAGCTGTGGGACACGGCTAGACAGACTTAAAATTAATGTGTAAATGAAGTAATTATTGCTCTATGCGTCCCAGTAAGAAAAAAAAAAAAAAGTAGAAGTTGTGGGGTTTGAGGTTTTTTTTTGTTTTGTTGTGTTTTCTTGATGATTCTACGGCCATCGTTTAACTAATGTATTGTGGAAATCAAACCAGTGGGATCAATTCTTCACAAACACGCACAAATACTCAAAAGGAGGCTCAAATCTCTTTCAAGAAAAGGGCATTATCTACAACCTGTAACTTTAAAGAGGTTGTCTGTAGGATATTGTTCGTGTGTGTCCAACCCTCCGATGTCATAGAACACAGCATTTAACCTTCTGTACTACCTGGAGTAAACTCACAGGGGATAAAACTCATGTTTTCATGTGCAGTAAGAGCACCTTCTCCAAGAAGACTCTCTCACGTACTTTTCAGTCTGATACCCGATCTTCAGAATTGTCATAGCGTTTAGTCATAAGCTACAGGAGAGGAGTATTCCTTGAACTTACTTAAATATCCCAGTTCAGGGTTTTGCAGTGTAATGGGTTTGGGAGCCATGATACCAGAGCCGTGTCCCACAGCTTGGGATGTGCCAGGCAGGCCCTTTAACATCAACACTTTTAACATTTAACATCAACACTTTTAACATCACAAGGTGGTCAAGACCATTTCAAATTTTTTTATGTTGTTTCTTTTTTTCTTCCTGTTATATTTTTTCTCCCCCTGCTGTGATTTTCATATAACCTACCTTGCTTGGAGAGCCACATACAAAAACTCTTTTCTACCCTTTCACGTCTCTAGAGATGTGTGAGAATCCAGTTGTTAAGAGCTGTACATGCTAGCATGAAAAAAAATAAGGATATTTACTCATGTCTATTAAAATATGCAATTTTTTTCCTTCAAGAAATAAGATTCTCAAATCTTACTTTTCACTGGAAACAAATATAATCCAGAAAAGAAATAAACACCGATATCCAAAGGTTGTAGGTTGTTCTGAAACAGAAGCAGCGTTTTGCACTTTTTCCTTATGTTGCTGAAATATATTTAACGTGATTCATGGTCTAGGATGTATCTGAGTGAGCCCAAATGTGCAGATTCCATCAATTAGAGGGAACATTGGGAGACAGAGGACCCTCTGGTGTCCGTGTCTGGAAAGGTCAAATTTCTGGGCATCTCAGAGGTTGAAAAAAAATAAACCCACGAAATGGGGTTTTATGTTGAATTACTTAATTACAAAACATTTTCAGCTGATTAATTTTCTCGTGTTTGTGTCTTGCAGAAAGGCTGGCATCTCATTTACATTGCCCCAAATCAATTAGAAATGGTCATTCTAACCTTTTAAACCCTTTGGATTTATTTCTGTAAAGTATGTCTCTGCTAAATGTTAAGAAAAGTATTGGGTCTTCTGAAAAGCCCCATTCCACGCTCCGAACTTTAAATGGAATAGGCGGCTGGGAGTGGGATTAATTTCTGTGGATTCTCAGGTTCTTGCAGCATCAGAGGGGTGACTCTGAGATTTCTGTCCTTTAGCACAGGAGGGAACAACGTGGTAAATGGAAATGAGATCTTCTGCTTTGTGGACTATGTGAAAGCCTTGGAAACAGAGAATGGGGGTGATGTATGACAAATGTGAGGGAGATTACCAAACCCTCCTATGCAGTGCAACTTGGTTTGCTCGCTCTTTCTCGAGGGAATCCAGGCGGTGCAGCAGGACTGTCAAATCTGGTTTATAAAATAAATGGGAGTGGGTAACACTTGCCATTATTTCTGCTTTCACTATATTTGTCCAGTCTCTGGAGAACGATCAAATCTCCTTCCAAACAGTAAAATCTTTCAAATAAAACAGCTTCAATATATGTGCCTGTGTATGCCAAGATAGATCAAGTGCTTTATGAAAGAGATGCAGAAGTCGAATGCGTCTTTCCTTTTACCTTACGCGTTGGAATGGCCCCAAGTTATAGGATCATAGAAATGGAAAAGACCTATTAAATTATGCTTTTCCTTGCCAGAGAAAGCGTGCTCTCAGTATACAGTATTTTCCATCCCAGGCTATTAGGCATCTATCCCTTCACTTGTGGACTCTATTCCATAGTACAAGAAAATCAGTGTTGGGAATTTTCCCTACTGCTTAGCCTGAAAATGGATTTGTTCACTTGTATTGCCTTGCTCACACCTGTAAGCCACCCCCTTCTGTCCTTCCTCCTTGAGAGTTCAACCATCAAACTCTTGTAAATCGTCCTCGTATACACTGCAGCCTCTGTAAAGGCAGCCATGTACAAAAAGAGAGTGGGAAATCTGTTTCTACATTGAACTTATGGACAAACTGTGACCTCTGCTATGGGTGAAATATTTTTCTCACCTCTCACAAGATTTCTCAGTTTGATTTGCTCGTGGCTCTTTGGCCCAGTCGTTACCTTTCTCAAAGTCTTCCCAAACGCTTAGGTGACTCGGAGGTGGGAAGGGCATTTTTGCCAGTACGGTTCTACCCTTGAATTTATTTCACTGGGACTGCATGGTTGACTTCAAAAATGGCTCAAGAGGTGTGTTTCTCTCGTGGCAGTGTGCTACCTTGCTTAACATCAGCTCTGCTCCCTGTGTTCATGGGAACAGAATTAACTCAGCAAGCAGGAGCCCTGGTGGTGACGTTGTGTGTGGAGCTGGAAGAAGCTCTCTCGTGGCTCTGTACAGTGTATGTAGTTTCACAGGGTTTTTTAGCTTGTCTGTCAAACCATGCCTTCAGTCGCTGTCTGATTCTTTCTTTTCATACCTGAATTTAATCTGTCCGAATCTTTCCCTTAAGCTCTTCATGTTAGGTAAAGTGGACTGTATGCAAATGGTTAAGAAAGACATTTGAAAGCTGTAAGGAAGATAGAGGCAAACACTAAATCCCCCTTGTTGGAGAAGGGCTGTGTAATTAAAAAAAAAAAAAGAAAAAGAAAAAAAAAAAGAAAAAAGAAGAGAGGAAGTCACCACTGGTTTGCATGAGAGTTTGTGGGATGGCTGCCCACTGTTAAATTAAGTTCATCCATTCATTTCCAAGTATTTTCACCACACTACTTGCTCTACTTTTCACAGTGGAGAGCGGCCAGGTTAAGGATTTATAACCTTCTATGGCTCCTTCTGCCAATACATAGATCTTGAGAAGGCCTTCAGTGGGTATAAAGAAGCTTGAAAATAAAACTTGTTTGCTGTAGGTACTCGCTGCTCCCTCTCTTTCCTTCCTCTCTCTCTCTGCTCCTCCACCACCTTAATTTGTCTATGGACTTGGCTTCTTTGTTCTTTCATGACTAATATTACCATCTGTGACATTACATATCAAGATAGCAATGCAACATATTAAGCACAGGAAAACCCGGAATGTTTGAGCTCATCCAAGCATTTGCTGCTTAAAGCCCCAGCGTTACTCGGAGCCACCTGAAGCATCCCGAAGTTTTTAAAAGCACATTGCAATAAATCAGGCAGGTTTCTCTGCTGTTATTGAAATGGAGAGGTATGGCCTCACTGGAGCTGCCTTCCTGAAAACAGCCTAGGCAGCTTCCTTACAGCTTTATTTCTCACTAAGGGCTCATAAAGAGAGCTTTCACTTTTATGGTATTGGCACAACTACCACCTCGGGCAGTTCACTTTGGGAACTCCCCAACTCGCTTTTGTCGAGATCTCATGTACTGCAAGGGAAGGATCACTCCCAGATCAGAACCACGTTCCTTTGGGAACTCTGCTCTCCTGCAGCAGGGACCCAGCATCCTGGCAGGACCGTGCCCAAGAGCAGATCTCTGCCAACTTCTGCCCTTCCAAGGACAGGGAAGGGGCAGCAGGTGCGGAGAGAAATGCATCGAGTAAAAAAACATCTTGAAATGGACACGTCTGAAGATGCAAGATCAAAATCAGAATGGAGGTCTCTCCTCCTCCTGCTTCTTGAATAGTTCTAGACAGATTCAGATCTGATTTACCTAATAGGGATTGCAGTAACCACCAAGATCAGATATTCCAAGAGACATTTCTTTCCCTCCCTTTGCTGATCTTCAGACAATAAATTGCTTCACTGTTTATCTGAAAACCTGTACTCATCTGCAGACATCAATCTGTCCAGCTCTTCTCTGCATTAATAATTTTCCACTTCAGGTTCTAGTACCTGCATGCAGAGTTGAACATTGAATAATTCTGTTGATGGAGCTTGACATTCCATCTTCTTTGCATTATTGCATTCTGCTTTTTATAAGAAAAAGTATCTATAGCATAGGGATATATGCTGTGGGGATATATGCTGTATCTATAGCATAGGGATAATAAAATAATGAATAATAAAGATTCATGGCTTCATGGCCAGGTTAGGAGTGCTCCTGCATGTATACAATTGAAGTCTGTTACCTCCTTTCTCGTTTATCCAAATTGCCCGCTGGCACAAGTGAGGTGGGAACAAGGCTTCTCCCCTTGTCTGCTCCCCCCGTGGCACCAGGAGGCACCTCAGGGCCGAGCAGTTTTTGAATCTGCTTCTCATAGTACCACGCAGTCGGGCTGAGAAGTGATGATGGGAGAGGGAACAACCATCACCTGTGACTGAGGTGGATCCAAAGCTGTGGGTTTTTTTCTCTGTTCCCAGAACAGATAGGGAGCCAGAAAGGGAGATTTGACTTTTACATTAACTTTGTTGATTTTGATTTTTCCCTAGGCTAGGCAAGCACAGAGAGGCATTGCCCTTGCCCCTTATTTAGGACAAGTTGTAAACTAGCCCTGCTAAAACATCTTCACTGTGTTTTGATGTACAATGTGTGTTGGGGTGTTTGTATTATAATGCAGTATTTTTATATTCTTTTTAATTCTCCTGTGTTCCGGTGTCTTTCCTGTCTAACGTAGCAAATATTCCTGTTGAAAAAAATAGCAAATAAATACAATTATTCTTTTCGTACAACTCTCACAGAAATGAAAGAAATATTAGACAAGGCATATATAAAAAGAACTAATGGCAATATTGTCATAGGATTCTTTAATTTGATTAGATATGATGATAAAGCTGTAGAAAAACATGTGAAAGAGGTATTGCTCAGAGGAAGGAGAGGGTGAGCTGGAGAAAGGAGGAAAGTGGAAGAAACAGGGGAAAAAAGGGCGAAAGAATGCGGCAGCAGGGAAGGGAAAAAGTGTTTTTCCAACAAAAGTCTCCTCAGCTTTTGCCCTGGGCTTGCAGTTGACCACGTTCTGCACACTGGACAAGCACTCGTGTGTGCTCCGGGGGCACACACAACACTGTGCCTGAATATCTGTCTTCGTAGGAATGGGTGTGGGTGGAGGTTGGGTTGACCCAAGCAGGGCTGTTTTCAGTCTGCAGCACGCGTTGGGTTGCCTGTTGTATGCACGTGTGTGTGATTTACTGCAGTCCTTTGCATTGCCATAAGAGAGTCAGGGTGATATAGAAAGTGTATTCAATATCCAGTTTGTGTTATTCCAGTCGTGGAATCATGGAATGGTTTGAGTTGGAAGGGACCTCAAAAACCATGGAGTTCCAAGCCCCCTGCCCTGGGCAGGGACACCTCCCACCACCCCAGGTTGCTCCAAGCCCCATCCAGCCTTGACCCCGTCCAGGGATGGGGCAGCCACAGCTTCCCTGGGCAGTCCTATCTCTTTGTTGTATTCGATGGCCTTAAAACCTATAGAGTAAGGGAAATACTGATGGTAAAGCTTTGGATGACTAAAAAACGACATGAGGTTGACTTAAAGTTGGTCAAGGGGCGGCAGCAGCCCCTGCGAGACGGGGCTGGGGAAGGCAGGTGCTGTTCCCACGGCCAGAGCCCGGCTCCCAGGAGTGGAAAGCTGGGCTCGGGAAGTTAGCAAAGGTCGGCCAAGTCTCGCTGGCTCTTCCGAATCCTCTTTTCCACCCACAGCCCCTTGGAACTCCCCGGGTCCCTCCCCGCGCGGTGTCCAGGGGAGTTGCTGTGCTGCTGCCGGATCGAATGCCTTCTGTTCCCTTCCAAACTGGGCTCCTGCAGAGCCTCAAGTCAGC
The DNA here is from genome assembly GCA_013398155.1 of Pedionomus torquatus. Taxonomy (NCBI): domain Eukaryota; kingdom Metazoa; phylum Chordata; class Aves; order Charadriiformes; family Pedionomidae; genus Pedionomus; species Pedionomus torquatus. The sequence continues at coordinate 401,004 of VZRU01005976.1, forward strand.
TCTGTTTCAGCTGCTGTCGAGCAGCACACAGGATTGCTGCAGCTCTATTACACTGCTTTGGTTTTCTT
>VZRU01005976.1:407857-417967 GCA_013398155.1 Pedionomus torquatus
TAGTATTTCTTTGGGGGGAAAAAAAAAAAAAAAAAAGAGCGTAAAAATGACATTTCAGGGTTCTATATTTGTCTGACAGTTGTTTCTGTTGCAGAAGTGCTCATTTTGTAAGTTAAAAAGCTGTCTTTCCTGACACCTAGCCCTAGCACAGGGTGTTATGATTCCACACCAGCATCAGATGCTGCAGCCGGCGGAGGCTGCCTAATGTGGTGTGAGGGCTCTGCTTGCTTGTGCCACCCCGTCCGCTTCCAAACCATGCCCTCGGTGACACTGCCAGGGCCTTTGCATTGCACGAGCGTGGTCCGGGTCTAAAGGATCACGGTGTGCAAGGAAAATACACACCACAGAACGACATGCAGCTCAGGCCTTGTGTTGGAGTGGCAGGAATAACGATTTTTAGTAGCAGTAAAACTTCATTTCTCTTACCAAATGCAAACACAGACCGGCTTCAGGTCATCCTTTGAGGGCCAGGTTTGAGGCATCGCACTTTTAGCACAGAGATCTGGTCACCAGCCTGCGAAAAGCACCAGGAAAGCCTTCATTTGATCTCACGGGAGCCTGTAAGGAATTCCAAGCTGTGCCGCCCCAGCTCTGCAGAAGCGGCGATCCATCCGTGCGGCTGCGGGGCTAGGAAACGCGCTCCTAAGGGCACACAGGCAGCAGCTGCTCAAGGAAGGGGTTAATTGAAAATGCTGAATGTAGCGCATTATGGCACCAAGCAAACGTCCACATCTCCTTACAGTCGCAGGTCTGTCTTTCATTTTCTTCTTATAAAACGTATCAAACAATTTGGCATTAAAAGTACAACTTTTGTCATATTGAGAATAACAACGTGTTACAAGACAAAGGAACAAAGGCTGGAAATTGGGGGAAATTAAAAAAAGGGAAGAAACAAAGAAAAAATGAAGATGTGAAACAGTTGTGTTTAGTTTGGGAAAAAAAAATATCAAAAAAATCCCTTCATCTTTCCCCTCCCTCCTTGTCTTCTGTATAGTAGACTTGAAAATGCAACATTTGGGAAAATCTCCCTGCGTCTATATTTAGGCTCTGTGTTACTTTACTCTGCATTTCTTTATCACACTTTAGTCATCTAGATATCATTTTGTAGAAAGCGTATGTGGCAAGCTGATGCATGTCTTATTTTATAAATATTTATTACCCACTGGTGTGTTCCTATCTTCGAAGTCCCATCCACTTCTCCTCTTCAGTCTATGTTCCCTCCTTTTCCCTATTAAAAAAAAAAAAACCAACCAACCAACATACCTCTTGTCAAACAATTTTGTTTATGTGGGAAATAGTAGGAAGACTATTTTAATTTTGGTTTTAGCCTCATCCTCCTTTTGGCTTGCCTTGCTTCCCTCCCTCCCCACCTCCCTTCCTTTTGTTTTTAGAGAGCAGAGGCCCAGAATAATAGCAGCAACCATGTGAAAAGCATAATGTCTGTTGCTGTTGTGCGAATGCAGAGGCAAACCTGACCCTTCAGAAGGTGCTTTGCCCATGGGTCTGTCTCCCCAGGGATGCGCGTGGCTTGTGCAATCGAAGCAGCCAGGGGGACCTGAACTTGAGCTGGAAGGAAGCAGCTCCTGGCCCTTGAAGAAAGCACAGAGATAACCATCGCAGGCTGGAGCTGCTCAGCCGTGAGGGTACTACGGGTTTGTGGTTTAACAGGAAGGGATCTTAAAAAATGTATTAAAAAAAACCCCAACAAACCCCACCTGGCTGCTTCAGAAGGCTAACCGAGCTGTCTGCTCTGCTGCAGCATGACTGTAGTTTGGGTTTTTTGGTGCTGAGCGAATTCTTTCTGGACACACGGGATCCGCGTGCCCTCATAACCTGACCCTCCGTGTGGTTCTACCAGAGAGAGTATTATGCTGAAAAAGTATAAAAGTGACACAACGGATGGAGAATCGGCAACGAGCTTTTCCAACTGTAAGCATGCCGACCTAAAAATTATGTCTTATTTTTCTTCCCTCCGTTTGTCCCTCTAAGGGAAGTGCATGAGGAGAGTCTGAGTGAGCCGCACTTTTCTCAGCCTGGAGGAGAGAAAATAAAAGGGGAGGCTAATTGTTGTCTCCAGCTACTGAACCGGTGTTTCTGTTTTACCCTGAAGTCAGCCGTTCTCTTTCAGTACCGAAAACCATGTCTCCATCTTCCAGCTTGAGCAACTGGTCTAATAAGCAACAAACCTTGTCCTGTCTAGTAATCCTAAACGTTCAGCTTGCTGTTCTTACTGATGATAAGGATTTAGCTGACACCAGTCTTTATTCTGCTCATTACCCCCCTTTCCCGAGGGGCAACTCGCTTCTACAGCATGCGAAGTTGGTATTCTTCACTCCTGCCTGTGTCCTGTGCTACCTCCCGTACTTTACAATCATCAGGCTGATTTTCAGCTGCTCTTTCAGTATTTTGTGAAGCTGTTCTGCAATTCTGTGCCACCAGCCATTGCCTTTGCTATTTTGGTCAAGTTAGTATTGGCAGGAGACTTTCTCATATGACTTCCCATCCATATTTCAGATTTTTATGCTCATAGCGCAGACCCCAATACAGAGCCAGACGCTAATGACATCTCTCCATTTCTTTCATCTCTTTTAATTAAAACTCTTGGTTACGTGTGTGCTGCCGCCTTCATCCCACGATGGGTTGGTTACTTTAGCAAAAGTTCATGGGGGTCTTTATAAATTCCTCCTGGAAAATCCGAGCTGACTGTATCATCATGTTTTCCTTTCCATGAACTTGTTGATTTCTTGCAAGAAATGAAAGAGGTTTTCCACTTCCAAAGCACACATAGACTCTTTCTGAATTTATCTTGACCTTTTAACTCATTCTTAGGTACTATGGATTTTGCAGGGTACTCAGATTCTTTTCTAACCTTCTGTACTATGTTTGTAGAATTAACTCACTGACATCTCTGTCCTTTTCTCTTTTTCTCACTTAAATATAACCTTCTTCTGCTAACCTATCATATTGTCTTTTTCAGTACTGTGCCCCTAATACTGTGTATCCTTAAATAGCCTGCAAGCCACATGGAAATATTTTACCCTTTCAGCTGTCCCTTTTAGTTCCTTGAGGTTTTCATGGGATTTTACCTATTTTTTTTCTGAACGCACACTCTGCAGTAGCAGAGGTAGTTATATAGAAAGATAGACAAGGATGACTTACCTTCTCTCTGGCACAAACCTGTGTGGTAGAGCAAAAGGTTTAATCTCTGCATCATGACCTGATGTGACAGTTCCTTCACGGGAGTAATGGAAACCACTCTCCCCTTGCTAGATCTGCTCTCCCTGTGGTCCCCCTGCTCATCCCCAGGTACTGCAGACCCTCTCAGTACCCGGGCTGGGTGGGTGGCAGGGCAGGTCTACTACTGGGCTGCTTCTCTTTGGACCTGGAGCTTCTATCCATAGAGAATACCTCTCATTTGTTGACATGCTGAGCTTACTTATCTGCTTCTCTTTGGAGCTGGAGCTTCTATCCATAGAGAATATCTCTTCTTTGTTGTCATACTTAACTTATCTGATCCCTCTCCTTCTTGCCCAGACGTGGGGGTGGCGTGTATCTCCTGTGCCTGACAGTATTTTCTTGGGCTATAGAAATACGAAGGGAGAAGCAAAGCTTGAAGCCTAAACCTAGAGCCAGTTTTGCCATGACAGCTGTGTCTGAATGACTGGGCTGTCCACTGAAAGCGTGGGAAAGGAGTAGGGCTTGCACAAAAAGGTATGCATTTGAAAGCACAACACATTTCAACCTGATTCATGTTTAAGGTAGCTTGCCAGTGCTGATACAATTGCTTCTGAGGGATGTGTCATGTGCTAGAAATTTCAAAAAATTGAAATACTTGTCACTTGTTAACCAATCTGTCTGCCCAGGCTGTAGACAGACTTGTGGCCTCTAGACACCCTCCAGGTGGCCAAAGCAGTGAGTATCTGATGCTTGGAAGAGGTGCTGCGTCTTCTTCCTGCATTGCACCATTCCTAAGGCTGGCGTGACCCGGGGAAGGGCTGTGCCAGTGAAGCAGAAGACAAAGCTCAGCTGAGAACCAAGATGTAGACCTTTGAACGGGCTCCTTATGTAGAACGATCCTGTGAAACTGCATTCTGTAGCTGGAGAGTTTTCTACCTCTACCCTGATTTAACTTATCTTCTCATTTCTCAGAGGCGTTCAACTCTGATCACTCTCATACACAGTTCATTAAAGTGCCCACGTCGTCTACCGTCTTACTCTTTACTCTTCCATACCCGGCGATCTTTCTTGAAAAACAGGTCTTCCTTTTACTTTCGGTTAGGCCATGCAGGTCTGTAACACCCCGCTGACTTCATTAAAATCAAGCCCAGGCCCATAAACTGGATTCTAATGCAGCCGTAAGCAGCCTTCTGGTGTACACCTAAGTCGTGGAGGAGCAGTTTGCTCAAGAGCCCCTCTAGGGACCTCTGCTGTAGTATCTCTTGCCAACTTTCCTCTTGAATGTTTTTCTTTTTTGAACAAAGCTTCTATGTTTTTTTGGTTTTTTTGTTTTTGTTTTTTTTTTGTTTGGTTTTTTTTTCTGCCGTTAGGTGTAATTCTGGAGGCCGTAACTCTGGTGGTACATTTTTCTCAGGGTAACTTTCTCATGCGATAGGAACTGGGTGAATCAGGCACATTTAGCAATTGTTCGGGACCTGGTGGTGTAACGCGTACGCTGAATTTGCTGCTGTGTCCGTGAGCTGCAGCGTCACTGCTCAAGGACAGCCTAGACCCATTCCCAATCCCAGCCTTCATAAAACAAAGTTTTATGGAAAGTGTGTGCTCATGGGGACCTTCCCCCCAACCCTTCCACTCCAGGTGCTTGGAGCCGCTGGCTGTTGGGAGGGAAAGGGAAAAACCCCACGTTATGGGGTACCCCACCATTCACGTAACTCCAGGGTGAAGAGAGGATTTGGGATGCTCTAGCAATCCATGACTTTCTGCAGGAGTTTTCTAGCCAATGCAGTTGTAGCGAAGCTGATGGGAAGCAAGAGTAGGCAGGAGAGATGTGATCGAATGGTGACAATGTGAAATACGGCGATTTTGAAACCATGAGGTGCCCAGAGGTCACAGAACCTGGGGAGCAGGTGTTTGCACACCATGGATTTGATACCTGTGCTCTGTTTCCAGCAGCAGACGGGAGGACGGTCGCTCTGAGCCCTGGGTAGTACCTGAAATCAGCGTGTGGTTGTATTTTAGGGAGACAGACACATTTAAGTAAGAAAGGGATCACTGAGGGTAGCCACTGAGACTACCAAACCATAGGCTCTGCTAGCCTTGTGACAAGCATGGAAGAAATCACGAGATGCACTGAAGCTGCCCAGTGACCCAATAGCTCAAGCAGGAATGTGAATCTGTTCCTCTAAGGAAGGAAATCCACACGGAGCAGAGCTATCCGTGTAGCTGTTTGCAAAATCATTTGGTGTCATCTGCCTTTGTCTGTGTGTTATTAGCTTGGTCTTACTTGTTTAGGACAGGGTTTTATTTTTCAGTTTTAGCAGATTGTTCTGCTCCTGAAAAAGGCAGCTCTTGCTTCTCCACTCTTCAGATGGGGCATTTCAACAAGCCTGTACAATAGTAACGGTGCTCAGTGGCATTCTTAAAATAGAAAGAAAATCAAGTGGATGGAGAAAATGGAAAAAATCTGGATTATGTTATCCTGTACCACGCTTTAGGTCATGCTGGAGGAAGGATAACTCCCGTTTAACACCTCAAGCGTAAGCTTTTTTTATACCAGGTTAATATAATAGCAGTTGGAATCGAGTAGCCCATATGATTTTATTCCCTTAGAGCAGCTTCTGAATCCAGTTGGATTTGTCCTTTCTGGCAATGATAATGATATTGATCATAACAAAGGAAAGAAAGCAAATATGTAGTCATGTCTTAATTCTATCCAAAACAAGGGCTTTCTCGAGCTCCGATTGCATTGATGAGTTGAAAACTTATTCTTAGTAAGAAGCAAGCAGCTCGCTTCTCCAGCTTTTGTAGAAAAGCTTTCAGTGCCTGATTATTAAAAGTCCTGCTTTTAGCTGCAGTGGCCCACGCACCGTGCAAATAATCCATTTAAAGATCAACCTCAAAATTCTTGTTCCCTGATTCTCACCCCACTGGAATGTAGCAGGAATCCATCCATCACCGTAGGAATGCAATGACTGGTGAAAACCCTTCATAAGTTGGCTTTACTTTCAAATATGAGGGTATTTGGGTAATTTCTCGCTCCGACCAGGGATCAGCTGCTGGTGATCAGGCCTCTTTGATCACTTCATCTGACCACTAATCAATGTATAAACCAGCGCATGTGAACCAACAGCCTTGCAATGTTGTCTCGGTAATGAAAAATGCTGCTTTTATCAGTGTTAGCATCTAATTCTGGGTTATTCAAGGGAATTGTGGTGACGGTAGTTGAAGACCTAACAGCCTGCAGGCAAAGGGAAGTTGCAGTTGGCTTTTGCTTCGGTACTCCAGGTGCGTTTCACAAGGAGAAGTGAACAACCTAAAATTCCAGGACGTGTAGGGCCATGAATTTGAATGTCCATTTAAGCATAATCACACCGAAGAGAAGGGCATCGTAGCGCTCAACCCAAGGAGGCACCCACGTGTTTCACCTCTAAGGTGATTTTTTTCCTGTTATTTCCCCATCTCCCATGAATTTCCCAACCAGGAATGCATATTAAGGGACGCTTACACAATACTTGGTGAAACTCCCTTTATTTATTTCACTTGTGTTGTTGCTGCTGTTGTATAAGAAAGAGCAAAATAACAAAAAGAACAAAGTAAAATAAAATAGTATCTGACCCAAACATTTTTAACGCGTTGAAAACCCCCTCCGAATGCAAAGACTCTTTCTTTCTGCCTTTTCTTTGCATTGATTCGCGCAAGCGTTTTCTCTGTGAGCCAAATACATCTCTGGTATAACTTCACTGAAGTCACTGGACTTACACCAGAGGTGGGTTTGGTCCTCTGTCCTGGGTAAATACAGTAGGAATAAATTGGTCACGCAGGCAGAGTGTCTGGCAATAAGTGCACCGAGTGGTCCTGGCAAACCAACAGGAAAGACCTAAAATAAAAATCCCAAACATGTCTTTTATTTAACGTAGGGCCTAAAAATCTACCGGGAGCTGCTGAATACTGCTCACTAACTGTACAAAGTATAGGTAGCATGCCTTCCAAATATCAAAATACCAGACGGAATGCCGTGAAAATAAATAACTCCTAATATAAACAAATGAGAACATATCAAACTGTTACCTCTTTAAACATAATGTAAATAAAAAAAATACCAGTCCTTCTACACAATAAATATTAAGAAACCATTGACATAGTTGAAATGTACTCATATAAATTAACAACTTTAATTACATTAGCCGAACAGACATTGGTTAAAGCACTGCATGTAGTATGCAAAATAATAATAATAATAACAATAATAATAATAATATCAACAACAAAACACAAAAATGATAAAAACAAAATAGGCTTCATAATATCTTGGCTTTCATAATTTATATATATATGTATATACATATATATATAGTTGCGTGTGTATATATATACTGTAGATATATATATCATATGTATATATACATACATATATATATCTTCAACCCATCGTCAACGTGTTGGTTTTGAAAGTATTTAAATATAGGAAACCCATTGAGAATTAACACAGATTCACTATATCTCAAAAAATAAATAGCTCTATAACCCAGAAGCGGTGTTTGTTTCTGCCCATGTTGCTTACAGTTGCTCACCAAGGTCAAATTACGATTTGGGTTACTCCTACTGAAAACCTTTTTACTTTAACGCGGTGAGAGCAGATGGGGAGTAGACCTTTTTTCAGTGTAAGGGAAGTGATTACCATCTGGTTCTTAGACCCATGCACGCCGCTGGCACGAGCTTTAACTTAAAAAGAACTTAGGAATTCCCATCACGTGGCTTCTACCTGCGCTCCCAAGAGTCGATTTTGCTCACTTCACTGACGTTGACTGACTGCTGACTTGCTAGGAAAGGAGACCCTCTGAGATCTAAAGCATTGCTTCAGAGTAAGGCACTATTCCACACCAGTAGCTCTAGACCATGAGTGTTTCCCATTTTGCACATGGACTTCACCGATGCCTGAACTTCCCTGCCTCGGAGATACTGCTGCTCGCCTCCACGTGGCCTCGCGGTACACCAGCCACATGAACTACATGGCTTAAATTTCAGCTCAACGCAAAAGAAGCAGGTATATATAACGGAGCCCTATTTTGCAGTGGTTTGGTAAGAGGCTTTTTCCATCAGAGTCAATGGCAAAACTCCCCTTCCCTTCACTTCGGCAGTTTTATGCCCCGGGTGGGTATTCTGCTGCGACAGCCGAGGGCAGGATAATTACAAGCAAGTAAGTAATTATTAAAAGAAGTAAGAATAAATTAAAAGAAGTAAGCTCTTCTTTTGCTAAAGCCCGAGAACACAAATAGGTTCAGCCCTCCCAAAGAAAGGTCTTAACGTGCTGTTTCTTGGGCCTCGCATCCAGCGAGCGTCTGACATGGATGGGGGAAAGACGGCCCAACGTGGTCAACTGGGAAGCAAGAAGATTGCGGAGGTACTAAAAAAACCCACGTTTCAGTGATGAAATATATACTGAAAATACATTTTCAATCTAAACAGGAAGTAGGTTGTACGGAAAGGAATGCCTTAGTAGTTGAAAACTTCTGGGTTTTTTTTGGTACAGTCATACCTGAAAGGAGAAATAATTTTCAAGACTGCATGCCCTTGAACAGCTCTTTAAATATGGTAACAATTTCTAATGCTATTTTAAGTACATGCAGATTTAATTAAATCAAATTATCGGGGGTGGGGTGTTTTGCTGGAATCAGTCAGTCTTGATTAACATCCCGATTTCTTATTTTATTTTATCATATAGTTTTTCATTTCCCCCTACTTTAAATAACTCTGACCACAAATCAAAACCCCATGACTGAATCTAGTTATTGGAGGGAGAAACCTTTACAATTTGGGACCAGTACAGACACACGAATGGCAGCTAAAAAGCAGGGCTTAGGAACTTCTTCAGCTGAAAACCTTTTTGTCTGGTTTTGGTGTATCTGTCGTGAAACACACTCTCCACACCTCAAATGCTATTTTCTTTCCTCCCTTGCAAGTTGTCTCAGGCTATTTTCACATTTTCCAGGGCCAGTCCTCATTTACCACACCAGAGCTGGTATCAAACTCAGCAGATTTTTTTTTTTTTTTTAAATCTTCTTTTTAAGAAATTTTTAAAAATCTTCTTTTTAAAGGCTGTTTCTGCTTTGGCCAGGGAAACTACCACTCTGCTTGCAAGCACTGGGAGTTTTGCCATTGTCCTGCAGGGGAGGGTGCTGGGGTTTCTCTGGTGCTCCTTAACTAGTCACACCTGAGCATCGTTAGCCATCTCACCTGCTTCTCTTGCCACCTATTTTACCATGAGCCATCTCACCTGCTTCTCTTGCCACCCACGTTAAGAGACCGACCAGGATGCAAGCAGCCTGCTTTAAACAATTCGCTTAAGGAATATCAGATACGGGGCCGTTCATTCCAAATCCTTTCTCTCCCTTGGTGCTGCCCACAGCAAAAGGAATCTGGGATCCACCCTTTGCTTTCCTTCACGTAAGTAGGTTTGCTGCTCTCGCGAGGAGACCAGTAGATGCCAAAGAGCTTGTTGACATGAGTAAGGGTTCTGGGGCAATATGCATCCAATTAGAAGGCCAAGTCTAAAGCCTAGTGAAATAAAAGGTAATCTCCTCAACAATCATCACAGATTACATCCCTGCTCCTGCTCTTCCAGAGCCTGGCTCTACTGCTAGAAAAATTAACAGTGATTCTGCCACTTGGCTTCAAACGGAACAGGGTGAGGAACTTGGTTTAAGTTATAAAGATAAATTAGTTGTGCATCTTTTTTTTTTTTTTCTTTTTTTTTTTTTTTCCAATTTTCCTACTAGCATTTGGTATCCCTCCCTTTCCCCAGGAAGAAAAAAACAAAAATCCAACAAACTTCTGCAAATAATTTAAATCAGAAAGCCTTGATATTTTACAGAATACTTTAGTGACAAATTTAGCGTTTACCCAATCGTTATAATTTTTTTGTAGTTTTCTTTT
>VZRU01005976.1:439337-490496 GCA_013398155.1 Pedionomus torquatus
CTAATTGTGGATTTTGTCTTAACAAACCCTTATAAAAAAAGAAATGGCCCGATGCCACTTCATTATTCACCTCGAGGTGGATTGTGTGATTTAAGGGCTATTTTGGAATCCTGAATTGTGCGCCTCCATCCCTGCCTGGAAGAGCAGTCACTAGAAAACACATTGGCACAGATTTCTGTTCCGATCAGCTGGAATCTCACTCTGTCGTACCTTGTTTCCCTGTGATAGCAAGCAAAGATATGCCAGAAACTTATATTTAGAAGTTTTATGTTTCTCCTTTTATGTAAGTGAAGCAATTAAGGCCGGTCTTGGTGCTGCTGCTAGCTCTGCTGCTTATGTGCTGCTCGGAGGGGCCGGCGATTTCAATCATAATTAGTGAGCTGGTCAAAAAATAAAGTTCATCCGAGGATAAGAGCTCAGTCTAGAGGGTGGGGTAAAGAATAGCTTTCGAGTTCTTGCCTTTTCTTTTTTTTCTTTTTTTTTTTAAGTATTAATGGATGACACTTTCTGCAGGGAGGGGGGCAGGGTAGGTAGAAACGTTCTGTTTTAGGAGAATCTTACATAAAGTCAATCTGACTAACAGAAGCAAGGATGTTAATTTTCTTCCTAAACGATACCTATGCCTTCTGCCGTGTCATTCATTGATCTTTTTTCTTGCCAACTCATGGAACAGTGAGCTGTTTCTTTAACGAGGATATTTTTATGTCCGTGTTATTTTAGCATCTGTGTTGCCATTTTATACTTAAAAATAAAAGCCGGGAGATGTGAATACATAAGCCAGGTGACACGGATGATGGCATTAGTGCGAGATGAAATGGCACGACTCTCTTCTATAATCAGAGCTTGCTCAAAACTTTGCGTTTGGGGGAAAACCTATTTACAAAGATAATTTTACTGAGTGTATAGGGAGCGTGGAGTTAAATTATAACTGCAGAGGGTAATCCAAAGAGCTAAAGTTGTTCTCACAGCTTGCTCATTTGACAGGCGGCTTTTTCAGTATATTACTGAAAGTATATATATATATATTCTTTTTTTTTTTTTTTCCTTGAGAAACAGCTCTGTAACATGTAAAATGTCTTAAGTGATGCTGTCTTCAAAGATATTTCCAGAGGTCATGATTAGAGTCACATCAGTGATTTAAATCAAGCAGGGAGGGAGCCCGAGATGACAGATCCTATTTGGTTCCAAGAGGGGTGGAATATTTAGGGCTGAAGTTGGAGCAGCAATTAGCAGTTCTAGGCGAATTACAGCTATTATTGCGAGGTAGGTCCCACCAAGTGCATGTGCATGCCGTTGAGAGCTTTGGCTGTTGCATCAAAATCATTCCTTATGTAATTGTACTTCCATCAGCGGAGCTTTATGAAGGATGTATCTGGGCCAGCTGCAAAGTACCAGGGAATGGTTTTATTCCTCTGACAAGCCCCGAGTTCTCTGTTCTCTGTTGCTTTTACTACAGTTAGGAAATCCCAGCACATGCAGGGGCGCAAGGACAGCCTCCTGTTAGCTTTTCGCTTCCAGGGCCAATTCCAAACGCCACCGAAGCCGGTGGTGGCTGTGGGACCAGAAGTCAGTTGAACCAAGCTCTGACTCTGAAGGTTAATATTAACCGCTGGGGGGTGGAAAGAGGAACAAGAAATTGGGTCTTAGATAAAAGCTGGTAACTCGCCACTGGACTTGCCAAAGTCATATTGCCTGTGGATTTTAGAAATATTTACAACTCTGTTGGCAAGAGGAGGAATGGACTTTTAGTGTAAACTGGGGTAGCTCTCCTGACTTCAGAGCCTGGGTAACATCAGTAGAAGATCTGATCTAAAATCTTTTCCATTTTTTTTTAAACTCAGTTTCAACATATTAATGCCTGACCTTTGGCTTTTCCTTTTGAAAACAGATCCCAGTTTCCATACTGTAAAAAAGGTCCACTTTCCTCTTGCTTTAGCTCCCTCGATGATGGAGATACTTTGATTTGATTTGCTTTGATTTGATAATGCTTTGATTACTTCTATGCTGGGGAGCTTGTGGGAGGGAATTGAGTGAAGCTCCCTGATAAGCTTGCCACTGAGGTTGAGCAGAACTCCATGAGAGGTTAGGCTGGCAAATCTTCCAAGGCACAGGCCATTGGGTAAAGCTGCAGAGCTACACGTCGGCAGGTACTCCCTCTCTGTGAATGTGGCCAGCAGAGCATCGCCACACGTGAAATGCTGAGGGCACCAACAAGTGGCTCAAAAATCATAGAATCACAGAATGGTCAGAGTTGGAAGGGACCTCAAAGATCATCCAGTTCCAACCCCCCTGCCCTGGGCAGGGACACCTCCCACCACACCAGGTTGCTCCAAGCCCCATCCAGCCTGGCCTTGAACCCCTCCAGGGATGGGGCAGCCACAGCTTCTCTGGGCAACCTGGGCCAGGGTCTCATCACCCTCACAGCAAATAATTTCTTCCTAATATCCAATCTAAATTTCCCCTCTTCCAGTTTAAAACCCTTCCCCCTTGTCCTGTCCCTCCCCTCCCTGACCAAGAGTCCCTCTCCAGCTCTCCTGGAGCTCCCTTCAGATCCTGGAAGGCTGCTCCAAGGTCTCCCCAGAGCCTCCTCTTCTCCAGGCTGAACAGCCCCAGCTCCCTCAGCCTGTCCTCACAGCAGAGTCCTTGCTGTTGTTTGGTTTCTCCTGACTCTGGGATCTGGATGAAAGAAGCCATAAGGGGGAGCAGGTTGCGGGGGGCAGGACACAAGTGCCAACTGAGCTCGTCTGATGTCGAGTGTCACTGCTCCCGGTGTGTTCTGGCCTTCCCTTAGTACCAGCTTGGTACCATTTTGGCACCACCTTTCCTTGCTGCCCCTCAGCGCTGCCTTCTGAGGCACCGGTGAGCTTCTAGGAGAGGCAGTTCCCAGCCCCATGTCACGCAGGAGGACCTGCTCAGTCTCTCCCAGAAGCAAGCGTGGATCCGTGTCTTCACTGGAAATCTCAATCCAGCATTTTTGCCATTAGCCACCTGGGTCAGAAGCTCCTCGATGTCCACAACGTCCAGCTCAAGCACCACACGTGCTGTGAGCAATGCCATGCCCTATTCTTACTGCCAGAGATGCTTTTCAGGGGGGTTATTTAAAATAATGTTATTTAAAATGTTTTGGCTGCAGTAGAGAGACAGGTTACCTCTGGAGGATGGGTTGGGGTTCGGTGATTATTTTCAGGGAAAGACAGGAAATTTCTGAGAGCGTTTCACAGATGGGGAGGTGAGGAGAGTAAAACAAACAGTCATCGTTCCCTGATGTAATGAAGCCCCCCCTCCCCTTCCCTGTGCGCACGCTGGTTTAAAAAGCACTGAAGATGACCCCGAGCTCACAGGTTCAAATATAAACCTGCCTAAGTTTGAGAATTTATCTCAGGATTTTTCCTCAAATCTGGGGTTATAGCAGTTGAGATCTGACTTGGTAGCACGAAGGTTAGACCTTTGGAACGGATATGAGGTCCTCAAATCTGGATTTAATTCACTAATCCACTTCCGTTAATTTTTCTCATGTGACCTCACATTTTATGGGTGAAATTTTATCCTTGCAGGTGGGAGCTGTAACACATGGAGAGTTCAATACCTGCCTGCCTCCTGGCTTTGCCTGCGGACTGCAGTGTGCAGGAGCAATAAGGTTTGAGGCTGTTTATCGATTAGGACAAAATCGTACCTGCCGAGCTCAGAGGTCCCGCAGAAGTGGTTTTAAAACGAGCTTTCGAGCGCCCGTACCAGTTGGGGGAACAGAGGGCTGATGGGCAGCAGCGATGGCCCGTTGCCTAGAATATCAGTTCCTCTTCAATAACTTTTGTATGCCAACTATGAACTTATGAACAGTTATTTTCTTTATTCATTGTCTGCTTATTGGTGTCGTGCCCTCGTGATGACTCCTGCTAAAAGGGGTGACATAAGGTAGCTCAGAATAAAGTTTTTGTGTTCAGACAGGGCTCATCTGTGTGTCCATGCACACATTTTTTAATTGCTCCTTTGAAGCTGCCCATTCAGGGATGGCAACCAAGCATCTAGGAAGTATAAAACCAACAAAGAAGTGTTCAGATGTTTCTCATGAAGCAGATTCTTTCTGAGGGGTTAGTTCTGCTGCTTTTTCTTTTTTTTTTTTCTTTCTCCCCTTAAACTGAATTTAGATCCTGTGATCGGAGCCAAATTGACAGCTTTGAACAATAATGTCATCTGCTTGCTCACAGGAGAGGTGCAGCAGGGACGGCCCCAGGACAGCCTTCCTCACCCGCGTTCTTGGGTACAGAGAGCTTAGCTCATGCCCGCGGTCCAGCGAGTTCTTGGGCCGCCCGGCAGAGCTGCCCGCTGGAGTGACTTGCTGTGAGCGGGAGCTGAACTGAAAGAGGTGAATCCTTTCATGCAGGTCAGCAAGTAGCCACTCTGGAAGTGACATTCAGGGCAGCGCTCCCGAAGGGCATCTGCAGCCAAGGGAGAGAGGGGTCCTGGAGGTATCATTTAGAGGTCTCCGAACTCCTCAATTAGATGTGCAGTCGCAGCCCCAAAAGCCAACAGAATGTTGTTGGGAGGAGTGCTGAGAGCAAGACAGAGTTTTGCCTCGATGTAAAGCCCTGGTTCACCCACAAGGCGGGTCTTATGCATAGTTTTGGTCTCGGCATCTTTAGAAGGATGTATAGAAGAGCTCGTTGTCAGGAAGTGTAGTGATAGGACAAGGGGTAATGATTTTAAACTGGAAGAGGGGAGATTTAGATTGGATATTAGGAAAAAATTCTTTGCTGTGAGGGTGGTGAGGCACTGGAAGAGGCTGCCCAGGGAGGTTGTGGCTGCCCCATCCCTGGAGGGGTTCAAGGCCAGGCTGGATGGGGCTTGGAGCAACCTGGTGTGGTGGGAGGTGTCCCTGCCCAGGGCAGGGGGGGTGGAACACGATGATCTTCAAGGTCCTTTCCAACTCTAACCATTCTGTGATTCTGTGATTCTATGATTAAAGTTAGGGAGCAGCTGCCTAATAGGAAGAAATTGAAAATCGAAGCCTCTTCAGCCGGGAGAGGAGGAGGCTGAGCAGATCTGCTTGGGGTTTAGACAATCACAAAGATGGCAGATAAGGTGAACACCGAACTGTTATCCACCAAGTCCTGCAGCACTGGGGGGAACTCGCTGAAACTAGTAGGGGAAGATTTAAAACAGATCCAGTGCTTACACAATGGAGACTGAGCTTCTGGGATTTGTTGCCAGCGGAGGCTGCGGAGGCAGACAGTATCAGAAGACTCAAAAAGGTCCATAAAAAATGGCCAGAGGGAATAGGCAGGGATGTATCCTTTAACATCCTTAATACAAAAATTGGGATGCTGGGGAGCTTGGTGGGACGGGCCCGCGGGAAGTGGCCAGGCTCCCATTCTCTCTCCAAATAGCATCTCCTGCTGCCACCGTTGGAATGAGGAAAGGGGGTTGGATGGACCACCAGCGGGACCCCGCAGGGAGTTTGTGGTCTCTTTCTGTGGTAGCGAGGAGCTCCTGTCTCCCCGCTGCGCAAAGCAGAAGGAAGCTCCTGACGGTGATTCACAGCGAGACCTGACTGCTCCTGCCCTGGATCACCCTCAGAAAAGCCTCCCTCTCGCCATCAGTTCCAAAGGAAATGGACCCTAGACAAAATTCACTCCCGAGAATAACCGTGTTAGTCACAGCTGACACAGGCTGGGTTGGAACTGCAGCTCTGGAAATGGGAAAAAGTGTCATATACAAAAAGCAGACACCTCACAGTCATTCCGGGGAGTGTTTTTGAGAGCAAAACCACCGCATGGGAGCTCGCTAGTATTATTCTGGTGGTCATCGGTTAACTCTGATCACAGGCAATTGGAAACATTTCCTCAGCCAGTGATGCCGGAGCCCTACGTCAAGCCCTGGTTAAGAGGAGAAGTTAAAAAAACATCTTTTGTATACGTTAGAGTGCTTTCTCACAGTCTCGGAGCTGAATCACTGCCTCTGCCGTCTGGCTGCAGGGGCTGCTCGGAGGCTCCAGGTACGGCCGGGTGGGATGTCCTGACGGCTGTGGGAAGCCCTGGCGCGTGTCACCGGCTGGAAACGGGAAGGGGCTGCGGGGCCGGGGTGGCGGGAGGGACAGCTGACTCAGAAAGGAAGGCGGGAGGAGAGTCTTTCATGTCCAGCCGCCCCAGCAGCATCCTTCGGGCGCTCCGGCTCGTGGAGATGAAATCACTGCTCCAGTGGCAGCTCTGTGTTTCACTGCCTGATCTCCACGTACAACGGGCTATTTGCACATTCAAATGTAGGCATTTTTGGACACTAGTAGGGTTACAGATGTTGTGAGACATCCTTAGGCGTGTGCTGAAAATCTGGTCACTTCAGAAAAAAAGCAATATTACTCAAGCATATGCTGAGTTCAAGAACAGTCTAAAATATGGTAAAAACTGCACAGAATACGAACTTGTACTTTAAATGAGGACAGGCTGAGGGAGCTGGGGCTGTTCAGCCTGAAGAAGAGAAGGCTCCGGGGAGACCTTGGCCTTGGGAGACCAGATCCCTTGGCCTTCCAGGATCTGAAGGGAGCTCCAGGAGAGCTGGAGAGGGACTCTTGGTCAGGGAGGGGAGGGACAGGACAAGGGGGAAGGGTTTTAAACTAGAAGAGGGGAGATTTAGGTTGGATCTTAGGAAGAACTTCTTTGGTGTGAGGGTGGTGAGGCACTGGAAGAGGTTGCCCAGAGAAGCTGTGGCTGCCCCATCCCTGGAGGGGTTCAAGGCCAGGCTGGATGGGGCTTGGAGCAACCTGGTGTGGTGGGAGGTGTCCCTGCCCAGGGCAGGGGGGTTGGAGCTGGGTGATCTCTGAGGTCCCTTCCAACTCTAACCATTCTGTGATTCTATGAAATGCGTTCTACCTGTGAAGTTAAGCATGAGAGATGTAAGAACTGATCACTGGAAGCATGAATATTTGGTATTCAGATAGCATGTAGAACTCTGCAGAAATCAACTATCGATCCCCACTATGTCCTTTGAAATAGGAATGTGTCTTTTTTTTTTTTACCTTGGAAGGCATGAGGTAGGAGCTTGCTCACGGTGCTTCATTTCCTGCCCAGGGCTACCAAAGAGGTCTGTGGTCAGGATATAAACAGGAACCTGCCACGCTTCCCAAGCTTTTCTCCCTGCTTGCTTAAATGTGTTGCTGCCTACTTAGGAACTGGAAAGCCATTCCAAAGCCTCCAGCAGAAAATGTTTAGGATGCAGTTAACTGGTCTGTGGTTGAGCGTTTCACTATCTGTGGCGCTCCTCAGCTCATCTTCTGGCCGAGTTTCCAGATATTACCACTGGGACCATTATTCACTCATTCGGTTTAGAAAATTCTTTTTGTTCCCCTCACAAGATGTCTTTGTGAAAATGAGAAGGACAATGTTATTAGTGTTTGGAGAAGTAAACGGTTAGTTTGCACACTCTAACTTTTTTTTTTTTTTTTAATTAATTCTCAAAAAGGGCATTTGGGTTGTCCCAGCTGAGAGAACCTTTTAGTACTGTCATGTCAAACCTCTGCAGCTCCCATTTGAAACAGTTTTCTCAGTGCTCGCAGGACAGAGAGGTTCAAAATAGTGTCATATGCCCTTTTTTTTTTCTTTTATCAGTGCAAACGCTGTCCACCTCGCATGAAAAAAGGGAACTTGATAGAAAGAGTCCAAAGTATCTGACCTTCTCTCGGGGCACCTCATAGTCACCTACGGGGCTGCGGGGCACGAGGGCTGCTCCTCTGCAGGGGCAAGCATTGCATTGACACTGGCAGTGCTTTCACAAGAGCCTTTCGGTTCAATTGGTAAATAGTTCCAGGTGGCCAAGTCTAATTTTAGGGAAGGCAAATTTGCAAAGATGAAATAGCAGGAAGGATTGGTAAAAGTCTCTATCAGTTTGAAAAAAGAAATTGTCATTAAACACAGTATTTTTCCAGAGGAGGCTCAGCATTCTGCGTTCCACGTCTCGCCCTTCTGTGTCGTTGCTGTTAAAATCCGTACTCCAAAGATGCAAAAGTTCCTTCTCTAAAGATATTCTAGAATTAGCAGTGATGAAAAAAAGTTAATATCAACGAAGCAGAAAAGGGGGACCGTGCAGCTCTACGTTGGAAAGGCCATTGGGGTAGTTTCTGAGTTTCTGGCCCAATTTCTGGTAGTTTTGGAGTCTGTGTGTGTTTGATGCACAGAGAAAGGTGGGTGATCACCGCGGGCCACGTGGAACGCCTCGCAACCGCAGGGTGAAGCAGAAGGGTTAAAGGGCTGGCTCCCATTCCGATGTCCCACCAGAAGCATCCTTTCAGTTTCAAGGGCCCTTTGTGCCCTGTCAGATGCTCTTAGCCCCTTGTTAGTCATTGCCAGAGAAAAAAAAAAAAAAAAAAACTCCAACANAGCACCCAACCAAGTTTGGTCAGTTTTCTCAGCTGCTGCTGATGTCACCCCTTGCCCACTAAGAGTAAGTTACTGTAATAATCCTCCCCTTTATTAATCATAACGTTGTAGAAAGCAAGAGCGGGGTGACATCACTGTTGCAGAGGACTGGCTAACTCACGCTCGGCTTTAGTCAGCTCTGCTATAACGTCTCTTGCATGGCGTATGAAAACAATTCCCAGCTCTCGCTTTCCGTGTCTGACCAATCGCCCCCTTTCCCCTCTCTATGAGGCTGCAGCCCTCCGCAAACACCTGCTGAAGGTGTAATCTATTTAGAGATGAAAGAGAATATCTTTAACTGGGAGCTGGCGCATTCCAGGGGATCCTCATAGGATGAAGTCACTTGCCATATAAACCATTGGCTGTATTTATTATAGGGAAGACATCATCTGCCAGATTAGCATCTTCTCTTTGAAAGCACTGCAGACAAAGGCAATCACCATACTCTGAAGGGGATTTCAGCTTTGGTACCTTCCACTGCGTATTTTCTGCTCTACTTTTGGTTTGGATAACATAAAATGTCTATCTGCTTGTACACCTACCTATATAAAAAGGCACATAAGATGAATTTCAAGGGTAATTACTTTCATTGTTGATTTTTTTAATTAGTTATTTGCTAAGAAGCCAATACTTTTCTAGTCTTGCAGCCTAAGACCAAGGAAGAGATAGACTTTACCCTTCACTTTTAATTCCACTTTTCAGTCATTTTGAGACCAAAAGGTACATCTTACTTCAAGAGGAGTGCGGTTGAGAAGAGGAATTCAGACAGTAAGGGAGGGTTATTTCATTAGAGCAAGTGATTCATTCACAGCAAGGAGGGAAATACAGGCAGGACAGTTAGCCTGTATTATTCTGTTCATCTGGTAAGGGTCAGGGAAAAGAGCAAAGAAGTAGCCATGACTGAATGAATGGGAAGAACTGGGCAGCCAGGTCAAACACAGAGGTGGATGATTTTCAACAAAACACCTGGCAAACTGAGGTTATTTCTACAGCTTTGGGTTGGTTTTTTCTCCATGTTGTCTGTATGAATAGGTACACTTCCTTTTGGACACAATAGACTACTGGAGAGATGAGTCACAAATAAATACCCTTTTCACTAAAGATATAATTTAATTTCTATTGCAATTAGTGGCAAAACTCTCTTTGACCTCAGCTAAGGCAGAGTAAATCTTGGGTTCTGCTTGCTGTGCTCAACAGTTATTTCTAGCCCTTTAACATTGGGGTGTTTGAACTTACGTGAAATAATTGTGATGGTCTCTCCCAAGTAGGCTGGGGTAGTCCCTCAAGGAAACATCACAGCATGATATAATTGCAGAATAATAGATTAAACACTGTATGATCCAGCCTCACCTCCTACAAGACAAAAGATGTATAATTACACTCACTAATCCCTGGATTCGCATCTCTCCAGTGTGACCAAGTGCAGATTTTCACAAATACATCCACTTTTGATAATAAAGATCCTAAGGACCAGCATAAGAAGTTCCTAAGTTCTTACAGAAATCCTTTGTTGAATCTGAATAAAACAAATAGAGAAGGAGATGGAGAATCAGACGAGTCCTTGGTAAGTTAGGTGTGTGGATAATGGCCATTATTAGTAGGCAACGGCACCTTAGTTCCGGTTTAAATTTAGCCAAAATCAGCTTCCAGTCACTCCACGCTTTCATGTGTTTGCCCTGCTAGTTAGAGATGGGGTTTTTATAGAGTCCTATACCGTCTCTTACTGTAGGGATGTGGAAACTATCATTACAATTATATTAATAAGTTTATCACTGATGAAAAGTGATAAACCCCGTGATAACATAAATGAACAGGTTCATTTATTCATGTATTTTTCCTGAAACCTTTCCGATTTTGTGTCTCTGCTTCAAAACCTTTGTGTGTGTGTGTGTAGTTTCAGAGACTGCAGAATCACCAGGTTCTTTACTCCTTTGCAATACAGTAGGAAGAGCTTTGCTCGTTTCGTTTATTTACCGTGACCTCTTCATTTTTTCCCCCCCTGGGGTTGAATGCCACATCCCACGAGTATGAAACGTATTGCCTGTGGAAGGGCGTATTGCATCGATCCCCGCGGTACTGAAGCACCTGTAATGCACTTGAGCAGAACTTAGGAGGTTGGGTCAGCCTGTAGGACAGGTCACCTATATAGATCACTGCCAACTGTCATTACTATTATTACTGTCATTACTGTTATTACTGTTAATGCGGCGCCAAACTTCAGTTGCCTGTAGCTGTTACCAGTAATGACTTTGTGTTATATTCCATGTTCATGTGTTCAGATTGCTATACCAAGACACCGGAAGGTTTGGTGGAATTAAAACAAAGTGCCCTGTTCCATGCAGTTCCTCGTGAATAGGTAAGTGTATCATGGACCGATTATTGGTTAGACACCCGCTTAATGTCTACTGTGTTGATGTTACCACATTGATTTGGGATTCCAAACAGTCATCAGTATTCCTTGAAACCACGCAGATTGCTTGGTTCCAAACTATTCATAGCTATTTTTTATGGTTTTTCTCTTTAATTTTTTTTACTGAAGGAATCCTGAATCAGTTATTATGCCCTGTTCAGTGTCAAAGTCCTCAGTGTCTGGTAGTGATTCTCATCCTTTGTACCTGTTTTAAACTTAGGGAAAGGTAATTTGGCTTAACTGAATCTTTAAGAATCAAATAGAGTGTAATGACACTAAGTCTTTTTTCTAATAATGGAATCATACAATGGTTCGAGTTGGAAGGGAACTTAAAGCTCATCCAGCTCCAACCCCCCTGCCCTGGGCAGGGACACCTCCCACCACACCAGGTTGCTCCAAGCCCCATCCAGCCTGGCCTTGAACCCCTCCAGGGATGGGGCAGCCACAGCTTCTCGGGGCAACCTCTTCCAGTGCCTCACCACCCTCATAATCACAAATTTCTTCCTATTTCTTCCTTTCATCTCTTTTGGTTTAAAACTATTATCTCTCATCCTATCATTACATGCCCTTGTAAAGTGTCCCTCTCCAGTGTTCTTCTGGGCACCCTTGAGATACTAGAAAGCTGCTATGTGGTCTACCCAAGTCTTCTTCAGATTGAACAACCCAGAGTCTGAATTGTCTCTTTATTTTATAAATATTAAAAACCAAGACTCAGGTCATAAGAGAGTACTGAGATCAACTTGTCTAAAATTGCTTGGAAGTATGTATTTGACCTGGGAAAGGTTAACATAAATACATTATGGCAAACAACATCTGTAGTTATTGCTAAAGCAGAAAGTAATCTGTTACAAAACATGCATGCAGCCTTCCTTTTTTTTTTTCACAGAAAAATGCAGAACAGAAATATTTATCATGCATGTTTCCTTTATTTCTGCCATTGTTGCTGATCGAGAATTTCCAAATAGAATTTGAACTGATGTATTGCTGGTGTTCCTTTTCTCCTTGATTTATGAACTGGTTGGGACAAGAAGTACTTATTTTTGCAATTAACACCTATTGATCATGGAATTTCATTACTACTTTTAGCTTCCTGTATCAATTATTTGCATTCCTCTGCGTCTAATTTATATTCATTGAAACGGCATTCTGTTCGATAGCTCAGCAGAATCTATGGCTTCAGTAGGTACTAAGGGCTTTAGGAAAAAAAGAAAATCATAACACTAAAGAACAACTACAAAATAAGGTGATTTATGGGAATACACATTACTAGAGATAAGGACCACTTAACCTCATGTCAGTTGATTACGTTTAATCTTCCAGTCTGCTTGAATTTGCCATAAATTGCCAAAATGGTTAAACGTCAGTCCTTCTCAAGGCTGTCTGGTTCATATTTGACATCATCTTATTTGAGATGTATATACCATTTTGCCTGATTTTCTACTCCAGCCTGCCTTGAAACAGGTTATAACCTTTAAAAAAAAAGGTTGTCCGTGTCAAGTTTGGACAGCTTCACTGAAAGAATGCAGGGAGCTTGCACTGCTTCTGACTGTAATGTACTTTATTCTGAGCATAAGAGGGAATCTTTGTCTCCAGGTCATTAATCTGGCACCTTTCACGAACACCGGATTCGCAGCCAAAAAAGTTTTGCCTTGGAAATACAGAATTCTGTATCCATTTCCAACCTCAAGGGAAATACAGGCAATCAAAAGTTGATGGAATTGCCCATCTTAGAATTTGGTGGGAAATACTTAGCCTGCTTATTCATAAAATTCAGTGTGCCCAGATCTAATAACCTGCTCCCGTAGGTATTTGCATTCTTTTACTTGATAATACACTGGAATGTGTGTTAGCATCATGCAGCAAAATAGAATGCACCAACAAGTGACGTTATAGAAGTTGTAAGAAATCTTATCTTCTCCTGTGTTCTCTCGATTAAGTGGGTTTCTGGGTGTTTGTGGATGATTACATCTCCATGCGTGCAGGTGTACATGAGTAGGTATCATTTCTTGCGTGCGTGAAGCCAAGTTCTTCACAGGCCAAGTGTTAGGAAGTAACAGAAATTAGGAGGACTTTTTAAGCACATCTAGATGGATTGTCCTGTGGGTTTGGGGGGGCACATGTCAAGCAATGCTTATTAAGTACAGTTTCTTTGGCTTATATATGCACTGCGGGGGCTGCATCCCTTCAGACCCAGCAGCAAGGGCGGAGGCGGTGAGTCTGCCCCAACAGCACTCCGCGTCTTCCCAATGGTTGTGACAGTAGAGCAGAGCCGTAAGGAAGGTTGCATTGCAGCATTCAAGCAGATGATACCTTAATTTCTGTTAGTCATTTTATATAGGCATAGATGATGGAGTCTGTCTTCTTTGACGCGAAGGTGCACCAGGCTGGTACAGCAGCCATCGGTTTGTGTGTTGTCTTGCTAAACGTTTTCTTGTCACTTTTCTTGTGAAAGCCCCCTTGTCAAGGACCTTGCATCATTCAGTTTCAGCCTCTAGCATTCATTTAAAATTATTTTTGAAGGAGTGGCCCTTGTATAGTCTCCTGTCTCGAGATCCTTCTTTGGAAATGGCCTTCTGCTCTTCTTGAAACTAGACTCTCGTTCTGTGCTACAAGACAGAGGTTGCACAGTAGGAACATCACGCTTCTTAGAGCTCGCAGTGTGATTAACTCCTGACACCTCAGGCAGGAAAGTGCACGAGTGACTGGTGACCATCCCTCATCCCGTGGTGACGTTGGTGACCATCCCTCATGCTGGTCAAGATGGGGCCAAGGGCATTCTGCGTTTATCGGAGGCACTGGTGCTAAGCGTGGCTGTCACCAGGGCTCTGTGAGATCCACCACCTGTGGTCACAGACCATGTATTTCCATTCCAGTGGTTGTGTGCCCAGTGCCATCAGGTGTGGCGTGTTTCATACTGTGTAATAGATAGAAGGCTCTTCCACCCTGACACTAACCATTTCAGACCCTTCTCTAACTCCGGTACAGTTGTAACGCTTGCCCAGCTGGGTATGACTCTGGTGACTGGCATCTTTCCTCTTGGAAACGTCTTCTTTGTATGTAAGATCTACAGTCTCTTCTGATGACAGCTCAGATTGCCAGTAATATAAATATTGTAGCCATCATCTTTAGCCTTTGTAGCTGCCTTTCAACATTGTTTTATTCCAGCAGTCCTTCGTTTAGTCGTAACTACTCATAGGTCCCATTTTCAATCATCGTTGCACCATCTTCTTCTGGGGTTCCTGAAGACTTTAAAATGTCTTACTTTCCATATTTTGTTCCTGAGAAAATCACTGGGAAAGAAGTTCTACTCATCCTAAGCAGAAGAGGATTTGGAACCATCAGAATTTCTCCATATTCTGTTCTGGGGCATCACTGATCTTTAAAGCACAATTCTCCTTAAAGTTCCTAGTTGTAGCATTTCTGTTGTAGCATCATATCATACGTTTACTGAAATACAAACTCAGTCTTACACCTCTAGGAAATTGCTGTGAATACCAGCAGAAGATCTGTGAGCGCTCTGGCACCAGGTACGTCCGATGAAACCGTGTCCACGTTTACCCTGTGTGCCCCTCAGCTGCACATGGCTGCGTGCCCTCAGTTATTCTTTTCTTTACAATACTCCTGAGATTAGTCAAATGCCCTTTTTCGCTTCCCTCCGTTATCTCTGGCTGCCACATTCAAAATTTGCCAGTAATTCAGTGCTCCCACAGCTTGACAGATTTACTAACAGATTGTTACCAGGCTTACTGTTTAACAGGCCAATTTAAAAAAAAAATACAAATGGGGTGGTGGTTACCTTGTGATTTGAGCACGCTTAGATATTTCAGTTTTGTTTTTACTTCAGATGTGTCCATCACCAATTCTTATTTGCTTTCACCCTATAACCTTGCCCTTTATGCTCAAAAGCTGCATCTTTGTTGAAAAATGAGGCAAGACGCTCTGCTCATTTCTGGAGCCGTACCCTGAGTTCTGTCCCACCCTCTCTGCACAACAATAATTCTTGCTATTTTATTATTTGCATTGAACAGAGGACCTTTTGCTGTTTGCTTGGAGAAAAGTCAGGAAATCCCTTGTAACTCAATGGGACTTTTGGCCATTGTCACTCTTCTCGACCTCCAAAATGCAGTCTCATCCATGCACATGGAGTTCCTTTCTACAAAAGCCTCTCTGTACAATCCTAGTTTTCTTCTGCTGCCCTTGGACACCCAGTTAGATCCAGAGCCTTGGTCAGATGTATTTTTGTCTTTTGTGGAATACAAGTCCATGGTTAAAGAGAAGTTTTGTGTCTGTTGGAGTCCCCAGGACTGGCAGAAAGGGGAAAGGCATGAAAGGTTGTTAGGATTTCGAAAAAACTCCCAAGCTGCAACAAAGCAAAAAATCAAACTGAAAGTTCAAAAGAATAAAGATCTGGATCGAATATTCAATTTTATGGCATCTACCTCAACCATTTTTATTTTTCTTCTGAATGTTCATGCTATTATTATTTGAGAACATCATTAGAAAAGCGCTTCAAACCGCGTTTGTCACTTTCTGAGCAATTGGCTCTTCTACTGGGACTGAAGTCACGGGTACTTTTTCCACCTTTGTTTCCCAGTAAAGAAATTCAGGAAAACTGCCCTTTTCTGCTAAGCTCCAGTTTAGAGAAATCAACATTATTTGTTTTTTTTTTGTCTGGAAGAAACTTGCACGTAAGCAAAAAATTTTCCATCTAAATAATTTCATCCAAGTTTCACTCCCCAGAGCTGCATTATAATGCAGTGTCATATTAAGCCACTACCTTCTGTCACTTGGCTGTTCCTTTCATTTGACGAGATGCAAGTTCATTATATGCTGGAGTATTCTGGTTCTGAGGGATTAGATCATCCAAGCTAAGGTGTAAAAAGCGTACCGACCTGCCTTCTGGCAGCCTCACCGTTCTGTATGGTGGCCAGTTAAAGTGGTATGGATGGGTCAGCCTTAGATGGAAGGGATCTATATAAATGGAGAAGGTTGATGAAAACCACCTTCTTTCTCTCGCCAGAACACGTACCAGTATGTCAGAACCTGAAAGGATTAATTCTGGGATAGTGATAATGTCTTTGGGAGACAAGCAAGGCCAAATTTCTGCCCAGTTGCAGTTATTAAGGTTCCCAGCCAAAGGCTCGTTCTACAAATGGTCCTCTTTAGTCCTGCCCCTTTGACTAGTTCTGACTTGACAGTGATGTCCTGCTGGTCTAACTTGCCATCACAGCTCTACCTGCGTGGTACCCTTCCCCAGGCACACCGGAGTTTTGAAGCTGTCACCCTTCACTTGCGAGTCAACTGCACCCAACTCCTGGCAGAAAAGATGGTGCAGGCAGTGAGGTGCACGATGCTCGGGTTCATCTGTGATTGTAGAAGGAGCAGCCAGCTCCCAGACTAGCCTTATCACTTGGTTGTAACCAAGTCCGAGTGGATTTCTAACGTTCATCTCCTAGTTTCACCTTTTGGGCTGTAGGCAAAAGTGAAATTTATTGCGTGGTCCATAGATCAGTGATCAACACGATGCAGAAGTTCTTACTGACTGTGGAGTCAAGGTGCCTTACTGACTGTGAACTGAGTAGGTCGGGCAACCTAACAAGGCTCTTCTTCTTTCCAGACCTTCTCAGTGGAAGCTGGAAGTCTCCTGAGAACAACGGCTTAGCAGACAGGGCACCCTTTGTTTTTTAACCATTGTTCAGCTCCTAAATAAAATTCATTTCTAGCTCTTGCTTCCTGACAGACAGTAATTTGTATCTGGAAACCTAAGACCACTAGCTCATAATTTGCACAACTTGACCATTTCTGGTCAGGAAAGTCTTGAGTGTGAACTTGCACTGAGGCTGAATTATCTCTGCTCCCACGAGAAATAGTCCCTCCAGGTCGTGGCTGAGGTCATTATTGGAGTGTTTTCTAAAGGCTTGTCAGTATTGGGAGCGTATTGTTTGCTTGTTCTTGGGGGTTTTAACCCTGCAAAGTGCTGAGGGCTTCTGATAGATACTGAGCGCCATCAGCCTTCATTTGGATTAAGATAAAATTGAGGACACTCGATCTGTCTTGAAAATGTTTAGTATTTCGTGAGATTGAACCCTGACCGACTTTTTTTTTTTCCACTTTAGAGTCCCTAAAGAATCTTAAATTTAATTACAAAAATTCTGCTGAAGCTGAGGCCGAGTGGACACTAGTGCATGCCAGTGGTATTTAGAGCTGTCAATGGAGTATTGGATTGCTCAGTCTGTGCTTTAATAGCTTTTTCTAAATCAGTAAAAATATATTATTTAAATCCCGTGTAATGTAAATGTAATTAAAATGTACTTTTAACGCAAGGCAGTGCATGCAGAAATTGTTGGATACCTCTCCTGTACTTAGGGGGAAAAAAAAGGCTATGGGCTTAGGAGCTCTTTTTAAAAGTCTAGTGAGAGCTTAACATTTCTCTGTGCACTCCTTGAAAACGGAGATAACCGAATGATGAGATAAGTGGATAGTTGGGGTTTTTTTGTTGTTGTTTTTAATTCAGTGAAGGCCTCCCAGTGCATATCCCTGTTGGGGTTGATGAATAGCTCCTTTGGGATGCTGTAAGCTCCACTCAATGTATTTATGGAATACCTTCCATTTACACAGACCACATATTTCTTGATCAGCCCATAAGGATCAGGGGAGAGAAAAAGGAGCAGTAGACTTACTTATTTTTTTTCCACTTCTGGACAGTTGTTTTTTATGCTCTGTTTTATGATTGTGGCAAACTGAAGCTGCTGGGATTCAGCCTGGCCTTAGCACTAGAAGATAACATCTTCCGAAAGCCTAAAGCCATCCAGTTAAAAGACCCATTAGCCATTACTTTTCCTTTTTAGATTAAACAGTCACACAGTGTAAGAAAGGCTTGCTGGGAATAGGAAGAAAGGCCTTCTTTCAGCCCAGCCCACAAAACAGAAGCGTTTTTGTTGCCCTGTCTTTTCCAGCTATACCTTTACCATAGCCTCATATTCTTCTTTTATTTTCCTTACAAGACCACTGGCAGCAGAGCCCCTCTAAATCTTTATAGCACACATACAGGTCCAGGGTTCCTTTCTCCTGTTTGTGCTTCTCTGACTTTTTCAGACCTGCCTGATGGCTGAAATCGAGTGGCCGTAGTACTACTGACGGGGGGAAACGAGGAGGAGATGAATTACCGGCGATAACACATGCCTCCATCATGAACTCCTCTCCTGCAAGTGAGTGGGAGCAGAATCTGATTCACACGCTCCAAGCTAAATGGATTGCAAGTTTTGAGGTAAAGGAGAAATCTCCTGGGTCACAGTAGCGGGTGGTGGGATTTTTTAATATTTTTCTTTCTTCATCCACCAAAATTCATGCATTATGTCTTGAAATCATTCCACCCTAAAATCATGGTATTTGATGCTGTTGGTGCTTGATGCTGTGCTCTGTCTACAGCACGTCACAGTTCTGGATGCTTATTATTATTCATCATCTTTCTTAATTGTGCTACATAGGAACTGTTTTATGGCCTGTGACATGTGGAGTAGATGTTCTATGCACTGTTTGCAATTAAACATCAAATTCATAGTAGCCTACAGTGCGAGGAACGGCTCACAGATGGTTCCAGATGGTCCTTTCCAGTTCTGTGTTCTCACGTTTCTATTACCGTTGAAGGGTAGCAGAAGCAAAAGGTAACTGGCAATCTCTGTAACCTCTTCAGTGCATTTGCAACGCTCTTTGATCTCCGTTTCCTTTGAAAGGAAGAAGGAAAAATATGTTATTCGAAATCAAATGCAGAAATGAAGGGTGAAATACCAGGTTAAAAAGAAATAGTATGAGAAATTGCTTTGACGTAGTTGGTTAGTGGGTTCTCACTACTGTATTTTTTCTTTGAATAGCTGTGCTTCGCTCCAGCTACCAAACTAAGGGCTCACTGAACGTTTTCATCCTTCAAACAGCACTAAGACCACCGTATATTGCCTCTTCCCTGGTATTGGTAGATTTAAACTGTGTCACCCTACCCATTGGGGAAGTGTCAGCCTTTCCCAAGATGATACAGAAGCACATCTCTATCTGTGTCCCTTCTGTGCCTGTGCCTTGCCAATAACTGGCATGTGAAACCCTCCCTGTCTTGCAAAACAGACCTATGACCCTTTTGCTTCTGCGGAAGCGCTCCGTGCTGGTGTGCCCGCCTGCTTTACGTGACGGGCACACATGTGCTCTTGACGCAGCGGGATGAAGCAACGTGGGTAGGGGGAAACCTGAGGCCAAAGGGGGCCGCTGAAATGCAGAAGTGGGAGAAGAGCAGATCCGCTACAGGGAAGGTCCCAGACCTCCTCTGCAACAAGTAACTCATACACAATTACAACAGGAATCCACTACACTTGAGTCTACAGCTCGTCCATCTCTGGCAGTCGCACACGAAATATGTTTTCCCCCTGTCCTGGGCACTGGTGAGGCCAAACCTCCAGGGCTGGGTCCAGTTTTGGGCCCCTCACCATGAAAAAAGACATTGAGGGGCTGGAGCGGGTCCAGAGAAGGGTAATGGAGCTGGTGAGGGGTCTGGAGAACAAGCCTGATGAGGAGAGGCTGAGGGAGCTGGGGGTGTTCAGCCTGGAGAAGAGGAGGCTGAGGGGAGACCTTCTCACCCTCTGGAAGGAGTAGGTTGGTCTCTTCTCCCAAGTAACAAGAGATGGGACAAGAGGAAATGGCCTCGAGTTGCCCCAGGGGAGGTTCAGATTGGAGATCAGGAAAAACGTTTACCCTGAAAGGGTTACTGAGCCTCGGACTGGGCTGCCCAGGGAAGGGGTTGAGGCACCATCCCCAGAGGGATCCAAAAGCCGGGCTGACCTCGTGCTGTGGGACATGGTTTAGTGACGGCTTTTATCAGAGTTAGGTTGAAGGTTGGACCAGATGATCTGTCCTTTCCAACCCAGACAATTCTATGATCCTGTGTCCCAGTGAGCAAGGCCAGGGTGGTACCGAGGAGCTCCTCTCTCCATGGCACGTTACACTGAGTTTCACGCTCCTTTAGTCATTAGTTACAGGGATAAGGATCCAATTAAGCCCATATATGTTTGGAAGCTCCCACTTAGTAGAATAGTCCATATGTCTGTGTGTCTGTGACCTTGTCTGCAATCGTGACTCTTTGTACTAGAGTTGGGGCTGAACAAAACTCTAAATCCAGAATTAGGGACGCGGATTCAGACCAGAATTCTGCAGCTCAGACCCAGCCCTGCTGTAGGAGTTTGTGTGGCTGGGGGCGAAGGGGGGTGCTTATTGGTGTCTGTACAGGGAACTGTGTATCTAAGACTTCAAATCACAAGGGCTGAGGTGGCAGTAGGACCAGACCTGTGCTTTCGATGGATCAGAATTGCCTTCTGATTGAAGGGCCCTGCTAGTGTCACTCCAACACATTTTAAAACAAGAATTTCCTGCGTGCCAGCACTTAGAAGGAAAATCTCGAGCCAGTGGGTTAAAAGGCAGCCAGCCTTGTAGTTTATCAGTTTATCAGCTCGGCCAGCATCTCGGAGCTGAGAAAGAGAGGGTAAACCATGAGCCAGTTGTTTCCTGACACTCCAGCAGTAGATGGCAAGGAGGAGCTCTGGCGCTTTCAAGATTAACTGAGTTTGCCCTGAAGAGTGAATATTTTGGACCAAATCTATGCCCCAGACCTGTTCTTCAAGGCATTTTAGAAATGGTAAATTTGGCCTTCTATGTATAAACTCATTTTCTTTTTCAGTGTTTCAGCTTGCAGGAGTATTCAGCTGACAACCAAACTTTGGAGTTTTTTCTCCATTTGAAGAAATAAACACTTTAATCGTAAATCTTTTTCCTGTCACATCCATTGGATTTTTTTATTTTCTCCTCAGTCTGTCAAGGTCTCAAAAGTGACCTCGACAAGTGATTTCTCTCACTTCTTTCGAGTGTGAATAGTCCCAGTTACTTCTGTGCTGATGGTTTGTTTTTATTATGGATTTCCTTGAGTCTGAGAAGCTTGAAATAGCAGCTTCTATCTTAAAGTATTTGAACTTGATGGAGTCACAAGAAGTCTGTAGCTGTCTGGATACGTTCTCAGCACCTACGTGGCCTTCACTCGATGCAGTCTTCAAGCATCTTGCAATTCAAGCAGTCCTAGCAGGGTTTTACTCCTGCTGCCCCAGCCAGGCAGGGCAGTGTTAGCTCCGTTTTGCAGATGGGAAGCTCAAGCGTGGCACAGAGCAAAAGGCCTCTCCGGGGACTCCCAGGAAGCCCAAAGTCCAAGTTCACAGCAGAGTCCACTAGGTCAGGCTTATCCTTTCATCAAACAATCAGAGCAGTTGCAGGAACAAAGCAAAAGCAACCTTGTTTATTATATGTTAACCCACTTTTGAGATAAATTTGCCCCCCCCCCCAATATCACTGATAACGGTTTAAAAATATGTTTAAGCGTGGAGAATGTTCTTCTTAAAACATACATCCTATACAGTCCAATCAAATTGATAGCTAAAGGCACGTTCTCTTCCCAAGCTGTAATAAGAGCAGGCCCATTAAACCTTAGGGAATTCAGTAAACCCATTTTGGATTTAAGGTGTTGGAACTTAAAGGAGTGAGGGAGCCAGCGGACACGCACAAGTGAGCAGTGGCGATGACCAAGAGTGACAGTCCTTCCCCTGCTAGCGTTGAAAGAAACTTCTTGATCATTTTGCATGAGGTATTTTTCAAGTTATCCCATCAGCAAATGTCATATTTTCCTATGGGCTGGATATACACCATCAATTAAGTTGTTGGTGTTTGTATCTACAGTGAATGCAGGAACGTAACCAATATCTAATCTAACGTAACCCATCCTGCCTCCTGCTTACAGATTTTTTTAAAAGAATTCACAGAATCAGGGAACTGTCCGAGTTGGAAGGGGGCCTCTAGAGACCACCCGTCCCACTCCCCTGCTAAAGCAGGGCTGCCCAGAGCACATCCCTCAGGGCTGCATCCAGGAGGGGCTGGAAGGTCTCCAGAGAAGGGGACTCCACACCCTCCCTGGGCAGCCTCTGCCAGGGCTGACACCCTCACACCAAAGCAGATTTTTCTCATATTTGGTCCAGCTTGTGCCCGNCTCTCTCAGCCTTTCCTCCTCAGGGAGATGCTCCAATCCCTCCAGCATCTTTCTTCCCCTACGCTGGACTCTCTCCAGCAGTTCCCTGTCTCTCTTGAACTGGGGAGCCCAGCACTGGAGGCAGGATTCCAGTGGTGGCCTCCCCAGTGCAGAGCAGAGGGGGAGAGTGACCTCCCTCCACCTCCTGGGCACACTCTTCCCTCCGCAGCCCAGGATTCCACTGGCCTCTTGCACAGAGGGAGCCAGGGCTTTGCTGGGGCCATCAGCTTATAGCTCCTGTTAGGATGTGAAACTTTTTTAGTCCTTTTGTGACCTTGTCCAAATTGACTCACCTGCCTATACCTTTTGCTTCTGTGGTGTGAAATGGGAATAAGGGTCTTTTATCTGCATTTACCCAGCACTTAGGATCATGGAACCGGTTGGTTTGGAAGGTCACCCTTGGAGGTCACTGCCCAGCCCGCTGTGCAGAAGCTGTGAAGATTAACGAGTTGGTTTTCAGTGTCAGAAGTTAGACCCAGCTTCGGGGTTAGATCCGGGGGGCCCGAGGATGTCACCATTTCCGCGTGGTACGTGAGACCTCGTGCACCAGATGAGGGGTTGGGGGCAGCCTGTGGGGAGGGTGTTTTACAGCTTAGTCCCCCGTGCAGGCATTCGAGGGGTGCTTCTGCCGTCCTGGGCACCGCAGCCTGGGTGCCATGCGGGCTCAGCACTGCAGAAGCTCCTTGGCTGTCTCCTGGTGGTGTAGGAGGTATGCCAGGCCGAAGGGAGAGGTGGGAGACGAGAGAATAAGAAGAGGAGGGGAGCCAGCAGACCATTGCCCTGGCAGGAGCAGCTGCGGCTTCCCAAGGTCTGCAGCCCCTTCAGCTGCTGCAGAGGGGAAAGGGGCAGCAGGAGGCTCAACGGGGGAAACAGACTCCAGGAGTAAATAAGAGTATGAAATAGCCTTGATGCTCAGCAGCCTGACTCGCGTTCCTCAATTCCTGCCTTGGGGAAGACAGACCTTTCCCTTTGGCAAAGAATTTGGCTCGAGTGGGAACAAAGTGGGGAAAAAGGGAAGCTTCTGCGAGGAAACTGCAGTCGCTTCGCTCCAGCCCGCCTGGAACCTGCGCCCTGGCACCCCTTTTCTCCCCCCCTCCCCTTCTTCCCGAGAGCCAGAGAGCTAAGCCCCGCAAAACCCGAGCCTTTAATTGGAGCGTTAATTAGCTGGAGGTGCTGATTAACGCGGGTCCGCGCACTTGGTTGGTGTTGGAGCGCCCTCTCCTGGTGCGGGCGGCTCCTGCGGGGGGCAACGTCTGCGCGGGGAGGGGAAAAGGAAAAGGAAAAGGAAAAGGAAAAGGAAAAGGAAAAGGAAAAGGAAAAGGAAAAGGAAAAGGAAAAGGAAAAGGAAGGTGGTGCGTTTGTCCTACACTTCGGTGTATGTGGGCAGAATCCCATCCTGCGTCTATGATGTTGCTGAGCACCCAAAACTTGGCCTACTCCAGTTTCCCAGACTCCCTCCTGCCCCTCTTCCCCATCCACTGGAAGTCTTTCCTTTTTTTTTTTTTTCGGTTGTGATGTTTAGTGTCTGGGAGAAAGGCTGAATTATCTGGCGTCTTTTCCACTGCTGGCTTCTGGGATGGTGTGTGGGGATAGGCGTGAGGCTGGCTTTGCTCCTTAGTCTTGCTCTGTCCCTCTGAAGGAAGAAGCATTGTTTTCAGCTATCGTTACTCATCTCTTCCCAACACCTGATTCCAAAAGTTTGTGTTGCTGCAGAGAGATCCTGGACCAGTTAATCTGAGGAATTCAATGCTGGTTACGTATTGGCACGTGTGGAGATTCTTCAGGAATGGCCTTATAATTGATTTCTTGGCCGAGAAGAGATAATGTATGTCTCCCTGATTTGGTACCATGACCGTTATTAGAGGGAACTTACCTTACAACGGCACAATAGCTCCAGCAATGGTCTTGCAGTGAAAGTGATGACTCTGCAGAACGGTCTGGGTATAATTTTCATTCATCTAAATACCTTCTGCTACGTTCAGTGAGCTCTAATCCAGTGGAGACTTTTCCTTTTTTTTTCCTTCAAGGCATTCCACGGGGGAATCTTCAGCGTCGTGTAAGGAATGAATTCCAGCAGGAACTGCTTGAGGAACTGTAGGCATTTACCACAGGGACCAGCAAAGGCTGAGAGCATCAGGAGAAGGGAAGAACTTGTACACGACTGTGAAAAAGTACCTGGATGGCAAGAAGAAAGAGAATTGTTCTGTTTTTGAACACAGACTGCGGGATGTTCAAGGAAGGTGGGTTGACTGAGGCAGGGGAGGGTTCTTTGAAGTCAGAGCAGCCTTTACCCTTGGTCAAACATCTAACCTACTGTCGGCCACTGTCTGGAGTCCGCTTCTGACTTTGTTTCTCTCGCTCCAAGGTCCAGGGAGGAGGCTGTAGTTGTGCAAGGCTGGACATGCCATATGGTAGGCAAGGGAGTGGGGAAAAAAAAAAAGCAAACCTTTGGCTTAGAGGGCAGGGAGCTGACACGGAGCGAGGTGGTGGGCCAGCCACAGTCGCCTTGGGACGGCTGTGCTCTTCTGCTGGCACGTCCTCTGCCTGCAACAATGTGCTGACTGAGCCCGCTCGTCTGCTGTAGCTCTTATCCTACCACTCCTTTGCCCCGTAGAGCATGGCTGTATTTCAGTTGTGGATCGCAGCCGCTAGTCTTCTTTCTGCCCCTCTTTACTCAAGGCAGGACCAGAAGCAAACCGATTTTTCTGGTGAGCACAGATACCACCCCAGGGTGTGGGAACGTGCTCTGCGGGATCCCTGCTGCTTTCACCAACCCGTGAGTCTCTCTTTTACAGTCACGAAGTTCACGTCAGCACAGTATTGAAGCTTTGCTTGTGCTGTTTAATAACGCAGAGGAGGGTCGCTCAGACAGCCCTGCTCTCCCAACCACCGGACGACACAATACCCTGTACCCCGCAGACCCTAAAATCTGGCAGAAGGTATGGGTAGAAAAGATGGTAAGAAGAAGTTAGAGATGAGCGTGGTTTTGTTCAGTGAGCTCTCTGCAAACAGGGGCTTGGTAACCATGAGGAAGAAACTCCCTTTGAGAAGGGTTCCAAAGCGCTCGTGGGGCTGGCAAGTACAGCTAGCAACCAGGGTGCCTGTGGGTGAAAATGTGTATCAGAAGGAAAATACAAAGAATAGCTTAGAAGAATTGCAGCTTTGGCTTCTCTTCCTGTGCTTCCTCAGGAAAGGATATAAACGTAGCAGTAAAATGTTCTCATTCATCTCGGCAAAGCCTGTAACGCTGTCAGAAAGGTCTGAGACGTGTCAAGCTCCTGCAGATGCGGGTCGAAGTCGTATCAGATCTGGTCGCTCGAGGGACTGCGTGCCCTGACCCTTCAGACGCAGCCGTGCCCAGCAGCTCCCAGCGTGGCCACTGGGACACGAGGTTCTGCTTATGGTCCGAAAGACAGGGAGGAGGGGTTGCAAGCGTTCTTCTTTCAAAAGTAATTTTCCTGCTGTTGTAGCGAACGTGGACGGTCTTGTACTGACAGCACGGGACAGAGGAGTGGAACAGCGCATGTGGCCCCTTGGAGACCCGTGGGAATAGCTGGTCCCGCCGTACAACAAAACACTACCCAAATACTGGAAATTAGCCGAGAGCTACGGTTCCCAGCTGACAGCCCAAAAGAACAGGGAGGACCAGAGGCACCTCTTTTGGAAGGATAGGCTTTCAGAAGGGCCGAGGGACTAAGAAACTGTTGCTAAGTGGAAGAGTTTTTATTCCCCCTTAGATTAATTTTAAAGGGCATTTCTGTCCAGCTTGCTCAGAGAAGTTGATCACACAGCTATGGCTTGTGTTGTCCTTGGCTAGCAGAAAGCAAAACCGTCCTCCAACTCTGGACTCAGAAAGAAACTTGTGCTTCAAGTACCTTTTCCCTCATCACTCCTCTGCTGTTCCTCCAACCTGCTTTGCAGGAGGGTTATCAGGAGGTGACCTCAGATGGTGTCCTTGTCTATCGAATACTTGAAGCCCCTACCAGGCGTAGCAGGAGTGATCCTGGCTGCAGTGATGCTCTCCGTGGAGGTTCCTGGGCTGCAGGGACAGGGCTGTGATCATTGCACTTATTTTACTCCGATCAGGACACAGAAAGCAGATGGCAACGACCTGAAGGCATTAGTGTAGGTCTGACACCGCAAACCTCTTTCTTTTTCTGACTTGCTGGCTTAGCTGTTGCTCATTGCCACACCCGAGACTAATTTTTATTATTTTTTTTTTCAACAGAGGGAGATTTTGGTAAAGTGAACAGATTTTTACCCAGAAAATCCTCCAGAAGAAGCATATCCCAACAGACAAACCCGTTCCTCGGGGCCTTCTGCCACTTCCACATGGATAATGGAGAGTCTAAATCCAAACTTACTGGAACAGATGAAAGCAAAGGTTCAGCTCTCAGCATTGCTGCCCGAGGGTTTGGTAAGATGCGAATGGAAGTTGTTTATGTGAGCTGTTTCCCCCGTCGCCAGTGAAACCTGGTCTCTTGGTACCCGCCACCATCTCTTGAGGCTCAGCTGGGTGTGTGAGATGTGGGGCAGGAGAGGGCAAATATGTCTGCAGTGCCCTTCCCACACCCTCTTACCCCTTAGAGCCATTATAACTTGGTTTATTTGCCGGCAAATCTCGACCTCAGCACAGCTGACTGCTGCATGATGCTTCTGCTGAAGCAGGGATGAACTCCTTCCGATCTGCTGAATTGTACCGCGGCGCCCTTATCACGAAGGATCCCCCAATGTTGTAGCGAGAGGGCAGTTTTCCTCCCCTTGCTTCACTCTGCTGGCTAGCTGGGATGCCACTGGGTGGACATCAGGCCATGCTTGAGAAACAGCTGTGGCGTTTCTTCCTGACTTGAGACATCTTTGGTCTGGTCTCAAGTGGATGGTCTGGCTTGGCCTTGTGGCTGTGACTGTCCGGCTGGAGAGGGGTTTTCTACCTGTCCTTCACAGAGTTGCCACGGAATTGTTGGAGTTGAAAGGGAGCTCTAGAGACCCTCCTGCTAAAGCAGGGTTGCCCAGAGCACATCCCTCAGGACTGCATCCAGGAGGGGCTGGAAGGTCTCCAGAGAAGGGGACTCCACACCCTCCCTGGGCAGCCTCTGCCAGGGCTCTGACACCCTCACCATAAAAAAGTTTCTCCTCAGATTCCAATGGAAGTTCCCATGGTCCAGCTTGTGCCCATTGCCCCTCGTCCTGTCCCTGGGAACCACTGAGAAGAGTCCAGCTCCATCCTCCTTCACCCCACCCTTCAGATCCTTGTAAGTATTTTTTTCCTTTGCCATTTAATACAACTGTAAATACACTGTTTAATTACTTATGTATTTATGACCTTCTGAACAGCGTTGCCCATACTCCTACTTTCAGGGGCATCAAGGCTGAAGTTGATGTGGTGTCCTCTGTTCAGTGGTGTCCTCTGAGGATCCAGTTGGATCCAGGCACATGTCTTTTACTGACCTTCTGTGCTGGGTTTAAGGGAGTGAAGTTGCTGCAGGCTTTCTCACTACAAGAGGGTGAGGCTTTGGCCCCTCACTGCCAGAAGGACATTGAGGGGCTGGAGCGTGTCCAGAGCAGAGCCACCAAGCTGGGGAGGGGTCTGGAGAACAAGTCCTGTGAGGAGAGGCTGAGGGAACTGGGGATGTTGAGTTTGGAGAAGAGGAGGCTGAGGGGAGACCTCCCTGCCCTCTCCAGCTCCCTGAAAGGAGTGTGTAGAGAGGGGGGTGGTGGCCTCTGCTCCCAAGGGAATAGCGACAGGACCAGAGGAAATGGTCTGAAGTTGTGGCAGGGGAGGTTCATATTAGATATTAGGAGAAATTCCTTGACTGAGAGGGTGGTCAGGCACTGGAAGGGTCTCCCCAGGGTGGTGGTGGAGTCACCATCCCTGGAGGTATTTCAGAAACATGTAGTTGCGGCACTTCAGGGTGTGCTGTACTGGCCAAGATTGTTGGGTCGGGTGATTTGTTTTGGAGGGTTGGGGGGTTTTGTGGTTTTGGGTTTTTGGTGTTTTTTGTTTTTTTTTTTTTTTTTCTGGTGTGTGTATGGTTGGACTCAATGATCTCAGAGGTCCCTTCCAACCATGGAAATTCTGTGACTCTCAGCCATCTCATTGTCCTGTGAATGATTTGAGCAACAGATATACCTCTCTGGGTGTTCCCTCAGTAACACGAACTGCTGATATGCTTCGCCTTGCACATCATGATTTGATCTGCTTAAGCATCGACACTGTACTAATTGTTTATTAGTTTTGGCTTCTCTTTGAATTTTAGAGTAGGAATCATATTCTAAGAAATAGGTTTTTAGGTCAAATTCTCCCTTGCTTTTCCCATAGTCTGTCATTTCATGGACTTAAATCAGCTTTTTTCATTTGTGTTCTTTGGAACTATCACGACTTCTATCTAAGCATATACCCCAGCCTGTAACAAGATTTGCCTTGTCCTACGCTAACTTTTTGCATACCTGTGACACTGTTTTTCCTAAGCTGCTGAAATCGCCAGATTTCTCCTTTTGACGCTGCAAGTTTCTGTCTGTGCTTTTCTTCCTAAAATGCCAGCATTGTGGGGATTTAACTGCACTTTGCCTGCTCTGTCCCTATAAAACAGTGGATTGTATAGAATCATAGAATGGTTAGAGTTGGAAGGGACCTAAAAGATCATCCAGTTCCAACCCCCTGCCCTGGGCAGGGACACCTCCCACCACACCAGGTTGCTCCAAGCCCCATCCAGCCTGGCCTTGAACCCCTCCAGGGATGGGGCAGCCACAGCTTCTCGGGGCAACCTCTTCCAGTGCCTCACCACCCTCACACCAAAGAAGTTCTTCCCAATATCTCATCTAAATCTCCCCTCTTCCAATTTAAAACCCTTCCCCCTTGTCCTGTCCCTCCCCTCCCTGACCAAGAGTCCCTCTCCACCTCTCCTGGAGCTCCCTTCAGATCCTGGAAGGCTGCTCCAAGGTCTCCCCGGAGCCTTCTCTTCTCCAGGCTGAACAGCCCCAGCTCCCTCAGCCTGTCCTCACAGCAGAGGAGTTCCAGTCCTCTGATCATAGATAAATATAAATAAATAAAATAAATACTTTATTTAATGCAAAACTAGAGAGGAGAAATGCATCTCTCTGATAGTTTCCTGACTCTGCAGAAAGAAAAAGAATGTGCTTTATTTTCGGTTGGTTTATTGCCTTGCTAAGCATGTGACCCATCCCGAAGTCTAATTATCTGGAGATCTGTTTATTGCCTCGCTAAGCACATGACCCATCTTGAAGTCAAATTATCTTCCATATCTGTGTTCTAGTCGCGGCTAAAGACCAAAAAAATATTTGTAAAATACGTTTTCAATTAGAATGCAATTAATTTCTGTAAGTAAACGATTACGCTACATCTGTAAGTCTTGAAGCAGCGTGCCAAAATTCTGTGTATCAGTGCAGGCATGGGAGTTGTGTTCCCTTTAGGAGCCAGTGGTGTCTGCAGTGCTGCTGAGAAATGTGGGCAGAAACTTGGTGCCCTTCTTGCACCAAGCAAGTACGTGTTCCTGTGGGTGGTACCTAAGGAAGAAAGTAGCTTGCTCAAGCAAAAAAAAAAAAATCAAAATAGATTAAGTGAACTCTTGGTGGCTGAAATGTTTCCTTATCTCTTTCATTATCTGCTTGATGTCACACAAATGCTGCTTTCTGGAGGAATCTCTTCGATACGGTGCAGAACACTCCTGTGCAGCTTGCTCTTAGCTGACGTTACACCTGGAGGTTAGTGAGAATTACCGATGTTCTCCAAGCGATGCCTTTACTTCGGTGCTGCTCCCAAAGACACCGCAGAAGACTTTGTGTTGGAGGGCAAGGAGTGCCACCCCGTGACTCGCGAGTATTTCAGTGGTGGATTCCACGAGTGCCCTCGTTCGCAGGCCAGGATGCGAGCACAGGTCAGGGGACAGGGAACTGGGCAAGTGTGGCTGTGGGAGAACATCCCCCAGGAGGGATTGCTGAGGCCAGGGTCTGGGTACTGCTGTAGGAATGAGCGCTAGGCGTGCTATGGAGCCCACCAAAGCAAGGAGATGCCTGAGCAACAGGAATTACTGCTGTGAATCAACTCCTTCTCCTTGTTTTCAGTTCCTGGGTAGATGGTGTTGTCTGTTCCAGCAGACTCCAGTTCAGCCTCTCTGTTATATGGAAATGTTGTCTGTGTCTTTCAGTGTGATCAAACCTATTTTGTAAACTAAGTCATCAGCCATTACAAATCCATCACCTGCTTCACTCCTTGGGGATCTCTCATACTGATTTTTTGTCTTATGGGAAGATTAATATCGCTGTAACTCAGCAGAATTTATTTTAAATATAATTTCTGGAAAGGTATATAATTAGGTATATATATATAGGTATATATATTTTTTCCTGAAGGAGGTTTTTCAATGGGTGTTTAAAATGTATCTCCAGCAGGTTGGTCAGAAGAGATGAGTGCTGTGATGGTGGGCAGATGGCACATCTACCTTGTTCCTCCTCTTCAGTCCCATGTGCAACAAGGGCTGCTGGTTTGTCACGTGGACTGCAAGAGGAGGTGCCCGGACCCACAGCTGTCTGTGATGTTGGGCTCCATCCATATCATCAAGCTGAATTTTGGTTTTAGTCCTTAGCCTGTGGAATTTCTTTCGGCAGGTGGATCATTAGAATTACTGAGTCGCATCTCCTTGTGTGGCTTCTGTTTGCTTTCCAGATGGCGTAGATGGGCGGGCTGTGCCCCTCTGTACGGGATCTGTGGCATCTGCAGCAAGAATCTTTGTGGCTAAATTCAAAGCTGAGTGAGCATTAATCCTAACGTAGAGGTACAGCTGCGTTCCTGACCTAGAGGGCCTGATGAACTACAGCATTATTCCAGTTTTGCTCTGGTGTGGATTTACATCCATGTACGGCGTCGGTAAAAGGACAAATGAAAACCAGTGCACCAAAGCCTGGTTCAGCTGAAGTCCACAGCAGCAGCACATTGACCCCACGTAGCAGAGTCACCTGTTTGAAAGCAGCCGCCGTGTCCTCGTATCTCAACTCTTGGGGACTGGAAGTGGAAAAAAAAAAGACAGAATTTGAGTTTTTATCTTTTTTTTTCTCCTCCTCCCCCCTTGCTTACAAAAAGATCTGATTTACTGCCTTGCTGTTACCCAAGTGTGGGACGTTCTTGTCGAACACTTGAAGCCACATGTCCTTAAGAATGGTTTCCATTTCACTAGTTGATGGACTGAAGAGAAGTCCACTGGCCCATGTGCTTGACCCTTATTTGATGAGTAGGAGCTTTACCTGCTCTGTAAACCACTTGTTCCCGTTGAGCTTTGTAGATGGCTTTTCATACTTTAAAGTGTCTTTTTGGATGATGTAACACGGGCTGTCCCATTCGGTAGTGGGGACTTAGCACCATTTACCTCAGTCCAGCTCTGACAGTTTTACCAGCTGAGGATTTGGCCCTGATCTCTGCTGCTTTAATTTCACACGGCCCCTTTTCCAGCATCTCTGGTCAAGGTTAAATGATCATTTCACAGCAGTCAGGGAAAACATCGTTGGTTCGTTCTGTGTTCTACATGAGGGACTTTATTTTATTCCTGTCTGCTCAGGGATGCTTGTGCTGAGTGCCAAGCAGCTATCTAAACACGGAATATCTCCTTGTAATAGAATTACACGGTTCCCTTAAAATCGTCTTCCAATTCCAAGTTTTAAGGTAGTAACATGAGGTGGCCATACCAGTGTCCATGGTGGTAAGGGAAGACAGAGGCAATGGACGTGTGACAGTTCCTGAGATTATTCGGCCACTTACGTGTCACAGCATCTCTCACCTGGTCTTCATCCTTCTTCTCCTGTGAAAGGGCTGTGTGTATACCAGCAGCAGGGCCATCCCATGGAGAAGTGTCATTATGTACGTGGGAGGAGTCTTCTCAGTGAGGAACGGTCTGTAAGCCACCACGGTAAACCCTTCCCGTTTTCCTGCTTTAGTTCCTTCCAGCCGTGGTGGACCTTGGCTGGATTGCTAGCTCCAGCCTTGCTGGAATAAAATATCTGCCCTCTCAGAACAGTCAGGAGTGCTGTGCCTTCAGGAGGAGCACACCACCACGTAGAGAGAGAAATGCTGGATGTATTTAGGGAGTAAGCACTCAACAGAAACGGGTTCTGCCTAGCTTCTGAGAACCTGGCCACCCTTATTTAAACTCCCCTTCTAATACCATGGTACCCATAGTTACAGTGTTGACACCATGTCTTCAGCAGCATCCACAGAGTATGGGAAACTCGGATAACTCCAGCTGTCGTTACTGCTTTTAACCCAGTGAGGTTTGGGGAATTATTCCCACTGTCTCTCATGTTTGGACAGGGCAGTGCATAGTTTTCTATGATGTCTCGATTTTACTATAACTCAAATGGAGTTTTTTATTATATTTTTATNATTTTATTTTATTTTATTATTATTATATTTTTATTATATTCTTATTATTCTTATTATTTAATATTTTCATTAAAGTCGTTTAGTTTTTTTCTAAACTCTTGAATCTCTTTAATTCCTTCCAAAGGGGGGGACAACTGTCAATCAGGTTTTGGTAAATTTGGCTGAAACCACGACAGTAATGTAGCAAAAGCGAGTTTGGATCTGACATATAAAAGAGGAAAAGAAAGGAGTGGAGGGAGCATGTTAAAATTTTAGAGACTTTGAGGTTCTTTGGCAATAGTGGCTGTAGAGCTGTTCTACTCACATCAACCCCTCATGAAAATGAGGTTGGCCTCTTCCTTACCCTTGCTTGTCTTGACTGAAATGGATCTCCAGCGAACTGCCATTGATAGATCCACGAAATGTTTGGATATCCTGCTAAACCTTTTTTGCAATTCCTTTGTGCCAACAGACTGATTAAAAAAGTAGAAGTGAAGGGGGCCTCTGGAAGGAAAAACAATGTTAGGACAGTTCCACCTGTTCAGTGTATTTGCTGCTTTATATATTATTTCTCTATCAAATTTCTGTCTTTGTAACGTTTTACTCTGCAGCAGAGCCAAGCGGGGCAGTTCTGTTCTGTGAATCTGGGTCCCCTCGGTTCACACCTTCCCCAGCAGGAGCTGCTGGGTGCTCCCAGCTCTGAGCCACGCTGAAGGGCAGCCCCTTTGCCTAAGGGTCAGAGCAAAGCCCTTCATCTCAAACGTCTGGGTTTATCCAAGATCCAAAGGGTTTTGTTTGGTTTTTTTTACAGCTTTGGGCCATCTCTCACAGCGACACGTCTCATCCTGCTTTTCTCCAGAGGGTGCTACCAAGAAAACCGCTTGAATGTCATCATTCCCGAGAGGTGTTTTTAATGGTAATGGGATCTTGGCATTGCCAGAGGTGAGTAGAGGGTATCAGAAGGGATGTTCTGGGAGACCTTGCCATCTTTTTTGCTCAGCTCTCCATCCGAGCTCCCAGGCGGAGGCGCTGGGTGGTGGGTGAGCGGAGAAGGCGGGTTTGCTTTGTGCGTGTCCGTACGTCTGTCCCTGAGCGGCGTGCCCGCTGGCGGACTGGACGGCTGGCCCTGGAAAGGCCACCGATTTTCTTCCCCTGCTCTTGTAACCGCAGTCACATGTGGCCAAGCTAAACCCCCGCAGCGCAACTGTTTTTTCCTATTTACACAAGTTACTAAGAAACATCAGCCGAGGAGATGTTATTACAAGTTTGGGAATGACCCCATGCCTGGCGCGGGGCCAAGCCAAACATTTTATTTCATTTAAAAAAAAAAAGCAAAATGTGATAGAGTCAGTAGTTATAATTATGATTGGCAAGCAGAGGTGGAGTGCTACTATGAAACAGAAAGAGGGGAAATTCCAATAATCCTAATTAATAAGCGTAGTCATTAATTCCATCAGTGGGATTATGAAACAGAGATGTGGTTCTCTCTTAGGAGCAGCCTTGTCAGGAAGGGGCACTGGAGAGAAAAAGACTGATTCATTGATCAAGGCACCTCCATACGGTAAAGGTATGAACACTGAGAATTTTTGAAAAGCTTTTGTTAGATTCATTAAGCTTCGTGTCTATATTCAGGGAAAAAAGAAAAAAAAAAAGATAGAAAAGGAAAATTAAAAAGCAGAAATGTGATTTAAGTAGCAGTGAAACAGACCTAGAGGGGGAAAAAAATTATGAAACGGTCTTATGAAACAGACAAAGAGGAATCTAAAAAACATCTAATTGTCTCTAAGCACAGCACAGAATGCTTTCTCCTTGTCACACCAGTGCCGCTGTAACCCACTGCTTAGCCCTCCCCTTCTCCCGTTCACATATACAAGAGGGAATATGTTGCTTTC
This sequence comes from Pedionomus torquatus, assembly GCA_013398155.1. Classification (NCBI taxonomy): domain Eukaryota; kingdom Metazoa; phylum Chordata; class Aves; order Charadriiformes; family Pedionomidae; genus Pedionomus; species Pedionomus torquatus. Next base: position 473,518 of record VZRU01005976.1, read on the forward strand.
TCTGTGACAGCCTCTTGTTAGAACGTATGAACCACAACACTCGAGTAACAACACTACCCAGTTCTTGTGGTCGTTTTCTGAAGGGGGGCAGTAATTCAGAAATGACTGTTTTCCTCTCTTTGTGCTGGTTACTCCAAGTGCTGGCGTGAGACACACTGACTGCTCTGGAGCAGAATTCGGAGGGGACGTTCTGGGGCGCCCACTTGCACTGTTCTGCTTGAGAGCTTGTCACTGCTTCAACAGCAAACTGCTCCTCGCACAGATTTATAACTCGCTCTGTAAAAGTTCCCTCCCAGCTAAAATTTTCACTTCTTTTAAGTTTTCTGACACAAACGCAAAATAGAAGTCTGATTTTTTTCGCGGGATGTATTTCATCACAGCGCAGGAAGATTTATGCACTTGAATCCCGTTCTTGCTGGGGAGAGGTACCCGGCAGACGCCACCCGCCTGCATCAGCATGGGGATGCAGGGGCAAATCATCACCTGGTGGCCCCTAACCTCAACCAAGCCCAGAGAAAAACAGCCATTTACACCAGCCCAGCTGGCAAACGTTCAGTGTCCTTCATTTGCTGGCCATGGCCAAATTGTTTTTGTCACTCCTCTGACCAATATAACTTCAGTACACTTCCTAAACTAATAGCTGAGGAGAGGAAGAATCCTGTTCAATGAACCTTACAAAGCTGGAGTCAGCTGGGGCTGTTCAGCCTGGAGAAGAGAAGGCTCCGGGGAGACCTTGGAGCAGCCTTCCAGGATCTGAAGGGAGCTCCAGGAGAGCTGGAGAGGGACTCTTGGCCAGGGAGTGGAGGGACAGGACAAGGGGGAATGGTTTTAGACTGAAAGAGGGGAGATTTAGATGAGATCTTAGGAAGAACTTCTTTGGTGTGAGGGTGGTGAGGCACTGGAAGAGGTTGCCCCGAGAAGCTGTGGCTGCCCCATCCCTGGAGGGGTTCAAGGCCAGGCTGGATGGGGCTTGGAGCAACCTGGTGTGGTGGGAGGTGTCCCTGCCCAGGGCCAGGGGGGTTGGAACTGGATGATCTTTGAGGTCCCTTCCATCTCTAACCATTCTGTGATTCTATAATATAGAAAAGATAATAGAGTCTGAAATAAGACTTTTTTTTTTTCTTTTTTCCCTCTCTATCAGAACTGGAGCCTGATTCCAAACTGATAAGGACTACTGATGTCCATTGGCCTCATTGTCTGTGTCCAGAACTATATAAAGCAGCAGCTGGAAACCTGCTGAGCCCACAGCATATCCACAGACCCACCCCCCTTCGCAGGATGATCTCCGACGTTACTCCAGGTACGAGGTTTATTACATTCACTGACAAATTGACATTTCATTTGTTTATATTTCATGTCAGGCCTAAGGATTTATGCAGGATTTTTCCTGTCTGTTTCCATTTGTGGACAAAACCCTGTGTTCCCGTTCACGAGCACCACTGAGAAGGTGGCGTGGTGCTGGCTGGACGAGGGGCCGTCGTGTCGGAGGTCCCCTTCCTTCCTGAGGCTTTAGCAGACCCCTCGGAGATTTATGTTTCTTCCCCCAGAGTACAGGCTGTTCTTCCTGGACTCTGGGAAGATGATCCCATTCAGCCAAGAGCCAGATCTTCAGGTAGTTGTGATGAAAGCTCTGGGCCAGGCAATTAAGGGATAGTGCAGCTGAAATAGTGCCAAATCCGTCCTAAGTACGGGCTTTTTGCAAAAAGCCCCCGCAGAAGTACTTAGGCTGCCACTGCACATTACAGTTTTTCTAACAACAGTTGCTATTTTACCAGCCCAGTTTTCAGGGGTTTAGTTGCCTTCTGTAGACGCAGCCACGCTGCATTTCTGTAGCCAGTAACCAGGGCCATGTGAAACACTCTCCGTCAAATCCCAAACCACCCAACACCGGCCGGGTTTCAGTTTTCGTTGTGAACTCAAAATTCAGACCGGGATGGTCTGCTGAGGAAGCGGTTTGTTAAGGTTCACAAACCTCGCAGACAAACTTTGGCCCTACTTTGATTAGCCCATCTTCTGAAGGGGAGGAGGCATCTTTGAGGACCAGGTTGGAGATGGCTCCTCCTGGTGCCGTTCCCGGGTCTCCGGCTGAGCCCACCAGAGAAACCAAGCCTCCGCTCTTTGGGAACAAAATCTGTGGCGGGGTCTGGCACTCTTTACCTCTCAGGTGGTTAACCCGTGTTGGAGCACAGCACTGAAAGAGCCATTTCAGATCGTTTTGAACCAGCCCTCGTACTCGGTACGGGTATGGAACCAGCTAATCAGAGCTGCACGGATACAGCCGTCAGGCTTCTTGGTCTCCATCCAAGAGTACTGAGAGCTCCAGGTTTTAAGTTACCGCTCAGTTAGTTATGTATTGAGAACAGAATGACAATTCTAACTTCTAAATAAGCTGATTGGAAAAGAAAACTCCTCTCAACCCCAATTTTAACCCTCTGAAACAACTCTCACCGTTAAAGTGTGGGGAAGGGAGGGAGGGGAGCAGGTAGGGGGAAGTGGGCATTTGCATGACGGAGATACCTTTCTTCTGTGTCTCTCCTGGTGTTATATTCCTGAGACGTTATTTTATCACCAGATGAAAGCCTTGGCAGTGAAATATTGCCGTGTGGATTACATTAGTGATAGGAACAGCCTGCTCCAGAGTTACCCACCCAACGTGCCTTTGAATTCGCTTGGTTGAATTGACCCGTGGAGGTCTCTGACACGGCTAATCTTTGTTCCCTGGCAGACTGTCTCCATGAGGAGATGGCAGGACGCTGCAGAAGTGGCATTCTGCTGAGATAGTGTCATTTCACGGGAGGCAGAGCCCGTGGTCAGTAGGTTTGTTACCCGGCAGCACGGTGCAGATTTAAATAAGCATTGGGGTTTTGTCGGGTTGGTCGTGGTTCTTTTCTTCCCCCGTGCCCACTGGCTCCAAAGCTGGGGGTTCCTCACCCCAGCTCACGCTACTCAGGAAGCCAAAATAGGCAGACTCTACGTGAGGGGAAACTCAAAGTCTGGGAGAGGCACTAAATCCAGTATTGGTTGTGGCACCGCCGAAGCTAGTTCTGGCTGGCAAGTGGGAATGAGACCGAGTAGTGCTGCAATCTGTCACCTCTCACCCTAGCCCGTGTGACAGCACTTGCAAGGCATCCCCTGTAAAAATAAAACGTGCCTTAAAATGTGCTAGCAACTGGTATGAGGTGAGTTATTTGATCTGAAACAGAGTTATCAAAGAAACCAGCCCTCTCAGTTCATCTGTATCCGTGGAGCAGCAGCCGCTGCTGAGAGTGCTGTGGGTTTGTAAACTGTCCATGCAAAATATTTCCCTCTCTTTCCCTCCCAATACCTTAGTTTATCTACGAATTTAGAAAACGTCCAACTTTCCATTCTTGATGTTCTGTTCGAGCTTATTTCACTGTAACGGGTCACGTAAGAGAAGTAATAAAAATATGTTTTCTTGTGTGCCTGAGAGGCTGAGCTGTTTCCGTCTTGGAGAAAGGGGGGAGAAAAAATGGGAAGGCAAACTTAAGAGGCAGGAAGAGTATCTGATGCACCCATATCTAACGCAAAACATCAGAGTATTTTCTGCAGATTGGGACATATATTGAGTATAAAACTAAAACTTCATTGAAAAAAATATGATTGAAAGAAATATTATCCTGAATGTATAAATTGATCTGTTACAGTCACTGTCAGGAGGCGTTCTTGAGAGTAAGAAGAAAATCTTGAACTATCTGGGAAGAGGAGCAAAGCATCAGGTGGAGGATAAGGATAGATATGACAGAGCAGAAACCACCAGGAGAAAGAAGGAAAATGAGACAACAGCAGGTAACAGGCACAAACTTGAACATAAGAACATCTCAACATGAGGAGGAACTTCTTTCCTGTGAGGGTGGCAGAGCCCTGGCAGAGGCTGCCCAGAGAGGTGGGGGAGTCTCCATCTCTGGAGACATTCAAACCCACCTGGACATGTTCCTGTGGGACCTGCTCTGGGTGGAGCTGCTCTGGCTGGGGGGTTGGAGGAGATGATCTCCAGAGATCTCTTCCAACCCCATGTCACTCTGTGATCCTGTGACAGTGGATGAGAAGGTGGAAGAACCTAGTGCTGGCTGGGAAATGAAAAGGGGATTAGAAGACAGCTGGGAGGGGAAGGAAGAGAGAGAGGTTTGCAAAAATTGGAACTTGATGGTTGGTTAAAGAGTTGAGTGCAAACGGCTGGTGAGAAGGTAGGTACAAAGACCACGTGTTGAAAAATACATGGCAACAGGGGAGGGTGGATGGTTGGGAGAAGTTGCCATAGAAGAGCAAGACTCGGTAGATAAGGAGCTGCGATGTAAAACAGGCTGTGAGGTGGCCTGGACAGTAAGACTAGGATTGGAAGAAGAAAAAGGACTGTGCATAAGCATCCAGAGGACTCAGATTTTTAGGGAAGGAGAGAGCTGTGCTGGGAGCAGCTAGTGGGGTGGTTTCACGGGGAAAATGAAATTTGGCTCCCGAGGCAACAGCAGCAAAGAGATTAGTGAAGGCAAAGGTGCGTCAGAGAAGACGAGACAGGCGGGGTAGTGCTGAGACGGGACAGACAGACAGCCCTGGAAGGTGCAGAAGTACATGTGATACGTAGGTCCTCTCACAGTTGCTCTGCGAAAGTCTGTTTAAATGCTACCGGAGCGTGTGTCATCCCCCTTCAGCGCTGCCAATAAAGAGGTCAGCAACCTATTTCTATAAGCTATGCCATTAAATTAAATTACTCCGCTCCGCGTGGAAAATTCATACGGTTGACAGTGCAGCGCTTACAAGTAGTTACACGATGGAACTTCTGTTTTTCCACTTTGCTTTCGAAAAAACATAAAAAACAAGCCAAAACGCACAGGGGAAAAAAATACATATTGGGAGTACTATTGAAGTTTCGGTTATACACCTGGAAGTTTGAAAATTTCCAAAGCTCTCCAAACTTTGCAATCGTGCTTGCGTTTCCCTGCCCTACTCCACAAATCTGCTCTCTGATACCATCTTGAATTGCAGACAGAGTGTTTTCTGGGGGTTTTGTTTTGCTCTTTTTTTTTCCTCCACGGGCCACTTACTCACTGACCTGCTTTGGGAGTGAGTCAGGAATGAGTACCAGGGCAAGGTATTGTCTTCAATACTCTTACTTCACTGGTTACAAAAGCCCGTGAGATACACAGCGATGCAACACGGCGGCTGTAGGAAGAGAAAGAACAAGTCCTGTGGCTGGAAGAGTTGAATACTGGCTCATGCAGTTGAATTCTTTCCCTTTCCCTTTACCATGCGGTCCCGGTGCCTTGCCAGGCATCACACGTTTCCACAGGTGGTCACTAATTGTGTGTTCCTCGTTTCTGGGGTCCTGACAGGGGACTCTAGGGTCTGGGTTGCAGAAGTGCTGAGCATTCACAGCTGCAACTGAAGTTAGTGGTACTTGTGTTTTAAACATATGAAAGACTGTGTAATGGTATACACTCTGAAATATCCATATGATTCCGTATGATTTTAAGGGAACTAGTTAGTGAAGTCAGCTGGCATGAAAAATACAGGGATTTGAGCGGGGAGGAAGTTTGGACTTTCTCAAGTCAAAGGAACAAAACTATTTGCAATTTGGAACCTAACAAGGTGGGTGGAAAAGGCTTACCAGGAGGGCCCCAGCCCTAACTGGATGAACAACCATCTCGAAGGGGATATTAAGAGTAAGCAGGGAGCTTACAAGGGATGGGAAAAAGGATCAAGCAGCAAAGAAAGCTCGGTCTTGGATGTCAGGAAGTATACAGGCAAAGTGAGAACTGCCAGAAATCAGGCTGAATTGAACCTTGAAGAGAAAAGTAAAAGAAGCAGCAAGAATTTATAGGAATAAAAAGACAGCAAGAGAAGTGGAGAGGTGAAATTGGAACATTGGAATATGAATTAAAGATACGGCAAAGATTCGACTGTCAAAGTATAACCTGAAAAACTGAGTAAATCCTTTACCTCCGTTGTCAAATAAGAGTGATGATGGGCAGGGTGACAAACGGGAATGAGGAGAAACCAAAGTGAGGTGAAGCAAAATGCAAACTGTTTACTGCAATCGAGTGAGGAGAGTAGATACTCTCCACTTCTGAATGCTGAAAGAACTGGCAGATGAAATTGCAGGACATCGGGGAAGTAATTTCATGAATCTATTAAAGGGCTGGTGCCAGGTAGCTAATGAGAGTAAATGACTCGTTACTGTGAAATTATATTTAATATTTCTAGTAAATTGAAAGCACAAGTCTAGTGCTGCTGAAAGGGAGGAAATCTGATTTGGGGCACTTTCTTGCTTTCTAGGCTCACCTCCCTAGTACGCAGCACGTCAGGCTGTATTTCAGAGATAAGGACAACTAGAAACGGTGGGGAAAAGAGCTAAATTGCTGCTAAAGTGTATCAAATTCTGTCGTGCCAGGATAACCTAGTATCTATGTTTGATAACGTGGTAGATTTTGTTTGTGTGGGCTTCACTGAAAATGCCTTGTAGATCATGTAGGGATGAATGTAAGGATGAAGTTGTAAAGAGGCAACAGGCAGGAATTAACGCTGAAGCTGCAAGGTCAGTAGAAGGGTGGGCAAGGAATGGCTGGCACTCACAGGTTAAGGACTGCTGGCAAGAGAACACAGGCAGACACTTGCAAAGATAGTTTTTTTAGTTTACCTACTTGAATATTTTCCATAATAACACATTAGAATTAACGGTGTGCTAATACAATCTGCTCTCGACTTCAAGACGGCAACCGCTGTCAAAAAAAAAAAAGAAAAAGAAGAAGAAGAGATGCAAATATACACAAAGAATCATATGACACTGAGGACTGGACTGTTTGTGAGGTCAGGCACATAAAGAGCTAAAGCCAGAAATTTCTGCTCTAGGCTGAGAACTCATCAATTTTCCTATGCATGTGGAGGAAAAAGGCCTGGGGTTTTGGCTTACATTGTGACAACAAATCTTCCTGTCATTTGAGGGAGCCCAGGAAGCAGCAAATGAAATCCTTTAACTATGTCAAAGATAACTTCAATGAAGTTAGGAAAATATTTACGGTATTAAATTTTAACTTTGAAATAGTTTTTATATTTTAAATTTAAAAAATGTTAACGCTGTTTAAACACTGTTAAAATATTAACAGTAACAAGGCACAGGTGAGATCGAAAAAGGGTGAACTGTGTGCAGTTCTGGCCCTGTATGGTGAAGGATGGTGAGTTTAAACTAGAACCTATGTCTGTCTTATGGGAGAAGATAAGAACAGCTTTGTCTGGTAGAAAAAGGGGCCGAGGCAGGAAATTACTAATCTCTATAAACACCAGTGAAAAGGCAGAGCTGATCTGAAGGTACGGGAGCAGCAAGTAGGAGAATAATGCTGGATTTCAAGAAGAGTTCTTTAAGCTAAAGAGAATCAAGGGTGAAAGAATGCAGAGCTATGAATTACATGTGTATGCATTAGGCTAGGAACTGGGATAAGCTTTGTGTCAGAAGGCTACTGACAAAACTTCTGGTAGAAGAGAGATGGTCAAAAATGATGTACGGCGGCTGCAGGTAGCATCCCTCCAGTGCGTGCTGGCTTTCCTGCTGCTTTCTCTCCCTCCGGCCAGCAGCAGCCTGGATTCCTCCCTCCAAGCTCCACGCAGGTTGCTACACGTTCCCTTTTAAAATGTTTGTTGTTGCCATGTCCTTTGTGCCAGTACTTGCTGATTTTTCTGAGGCTAGACATTACAAGCCCATAAGTCACAGAAGAGACAAGGAGTCTTGTCTTGCCAGCCCATTACAGCCTCATAAGTCTCACAGATGTTCAAATATATTGGTTTTGAAATGAAACTCCCACTATGTGGTTGAATTATTGCTGCTAGTGAAGGACCTGCCTCCACCCTATCTGGCTCCCCTTTATTGTTTGGTGGTGCTCTTGTGGTTGTTTGCACGACTGGTGTATCTTATTTCCAGGGATGGCTAAAGCTCAGCCTTCCAGATTTCTGGGCTTGGTTCCATTTATCGTGACATCCAGACTTTCTGCACTTACTCCATAGCAATAGTCATGCCTTTCTCTACCTGTCTTGCATTTGCCCCACGACCATGGGCTGGCTTAAGCTTGAAGGTCCATCTCTAAGCCAGCATCTCATTTCTGAGGATGGTGAGGGCCAGAAGAAGGCTGTGGGAAGAAGGCAAATGTAGCAAGACTTCCTCAAAACACTCTTCAGGCTCCAGGAATTTGTGGCTCGGGTAATTCCCGAGACAGAGATGGGGCCTTTGTTTTTAATAGCTCTGATGGATTTTTCTTCTGTGAATTCGTTCACGAATATTAAAGTGCAAGTTAACTTGTGGTATCCCACAACATCCTGTGGCAAGGGGTTAGCTGGCTCTACTCTGGGTTAAGAAAGGGAAAAGCTACCTTTTTATTAGATTGAAAAACGCTTCCTGCTTCTCGTTTGATGCCCTCTGGCTTGGATACCAGCAGAAACTCAAAGTGTGTAGTTCTTTCCTATTTACCAGGCTTATGCTACTTCTGATTTTACAAACATCTATCGTATTGCCCCTTAGGCTGAAGGATCTTAGTCTGTTTAACTTATTTTATTAGTCTTCCTTAGATGGAAGCCAGTTTGTAACTTTTGTCAGTCTTGCCATCCTGCTCTGTACCTTCACCAGATTTACTACATGTGTGGGTGTAGTGGGCAGTGGTTTCCTCTGGGATTTCACCTCCAGCCAGTACCGAAAGGTGAACTGATGGCACCCTTGAATTCCCAGGAGCTCAGTCAGGTGGGATTTTGGCCTTGAGCCTTTTACGTGGTTCTGTCCAGGTCTCAAAGCAGTGAGTTACCCCACCTGTAATACTCAGCTACGTACAAACTTCTTCAAGGTAACGTTGTGCTTGTTCCCCCTCTGTATTTCTACCCCCAAAGCCCTAGGAAGTGTCCTCCTTGTCATGTCCTGCATTTGCACCCCTTTCCTACCCCCTGAGTGGAGGACCACGCTCCGAGATTAGAGGGCTGGAGCCCCTCTGCTGTGAGGACAGGCTGAGGGAGCTGGGGCTGTTCAGCCTGGAGAAGAGAAGGCTCCGGGGAGACCTTGGAGCAGCCTTCCAGGATCTGAAGGGAGCTCCAGGAGAGCTGGAGAGGGACTCTTGGTCAGGGAGGGGAGTGATAGGACAAGGGGNGGCAGGGGGGTTGGAACTGGATGAGCTTTGAGGTCTCTTCCAACTCTAACCATTCTGTGATTCCCTGGCATAGGCATCATAACTGCTCCCCAAAGCAGCCTCCGTCAAGCAGATGACCTTGAACACCTCCTGAAAGAGGAGAGGCAGCCCCATCCCTGTCACCAGCCCAAGAACCACATCCCTTCAGCCTTGCTCAGCTCACCATCACACAGGGAAGGGAAGGCATGGGAAGGAGGAGGCAGCCAGCTGGTAGCTGCACGCACAGGGAGATCTTCAGCATTTCCCCCTGTGAACCTCCTATCCCTGTGTCACTGCTGGCTCAAAGGGAATGCCCTCATTTTTAGTTGCCTGTCAGAGGAGGAGAGACAGCTTCCAGGGAAAAAAAGAAGCAAAAGAAAAGAAGGAGAGACAAGTTGAGTTGCCTCTTCCTCTCCTTTTTCTGACAATTGTCTTGAGGCCCCACAAGTGAGCTACCCCCATCTGAGAGCTGTTGCCTCCTCTGCCTCACAGACTGAGGCTCTTCAGGACACCCTTACTCTTTTAGAGGTCCATTCTGCACCACCTTTGTGTGGTATCGTCGTGTTAATTGTCTAAGGCAGAGCTGGGAGGAAGCAGAACCCAGAAAGCCAACAGCCCACGCGTGTAAATCAGTGGATTCCCCCTGTCATCTCCTGGTCTAGGCATTATTTTTATCTCTCTCTTTCTCAGGCCTGACCAGTATCTCTCAGAGATCAAAAGATGTCTGGGTTCATCTTGTCTGCATTCACATGCATTACACTCCTAGAGCTTGCTTCAGAATTGGCTGTGATTGTTATCGTGTGATTAACTGGGAGGCTTGTTCTCGTTACCTTTGGCTACTGCAACGGGACTGTGGTGAGCTACACGCTTGGTGCCTCGCAGTCCCTCTAGTTGGTTCCTACCAGGAAAGGTAGTTTAGTTCTCACCAGGAAGCTCGAGTAGCTGGCTAGGTTTGTGACAGTAGCATTGAGACTAATGACACGTGCCAAACGCGATGGCAAGTAGTCAAGTGGCACGGGGTAGGTCCAGCACCACAAGCCACCACTGGCAGCAAGAACACTGAGCGCTTCTTCCCAAAGCAATTTTGGCAGCAACCTCCCGCCTTACTGGGAGGTGGAAGTCTACCTAGCACCCTTCCACCTTGCTTTGAAGGCGTTCTCTTGATTAGCACACCACTGGTTTAACTTGTGCTGCTTTTTGGCTCTAATGGTTACAGCCATTTTTAGGAACTACTGTCAGTGGCTTTATCATGGGTAGATTTTGAGCTCTACATGGAAATTCAGTCTTCAAATTGTCTTGTAGGTGTCTTCTTGAAATATGGATTTATATGCTGGAGAATATTGAGTAAACTAATTATTCTTGTCTGTCTCATACTGAGGGAAAAAAACCAAACCCAAAACTGATGAGTTGCATGATTTGGGCTGACCTGCTATTATTGAGCTGGCCTGTCAGGGACCAAAAGCAAACTTTGTCCTCTGATATGTTTTTATGCATGTCTTTGTTTCTTCCTGAAAATATGCACCGAATAAGTAGAGACATGATAAATCAACCCACTCTTGTATCACTTGCTTAATAATGTTCTATTTCCAACAGACTAGAAGTAAATCTGTTAAGTTTGTTAATCTAGTGTATTCATAGAAACTTTTTTTTTGGCGATGGGTTAATTAAATGTAAAGGGCAGTTTAACTTAGTGTTTGCTTCCTAACAATCCAAATCTTTGCTGAGGCCAAAACTGGCATCTGTGCGAACCGTTTGGTACATTATTCCCATGGCCCAGTCATCCCCAACTGCCCCGAACTACAAATCATTTGCTCATTCCTGCTCAGGCCATCAGTCTAGCCCTCTGGGCTTTGCAGGATCCAGGATATAATATATCTAGCCCCGATGACCTGCGTCTTCTGAACCCCCTTAAAATTAAGGTTAATTGTCCAGAGACCCCTGACAGTAAGAGAATCAATCACAAGCCTTTTCTCTACTTTCTAGTCCTACAGGTCACGCAGTACCCAACTATCTCTTTAGTCCCACCTGTCCCAAAAGTTATCTCAAGTCTAATCCTAACTTTTAACCTACCTGAAAATCAATGTCTGATCATTAATTAATCATGAATCTTTAGTCTGTGGTACAATGAAGAGATACCTTTGGTTAGTCTGTGCTGAGGATACCAGAAACTGAAAAATTATGGCTTGTGGTTACCTGCTGTAAATTTCTGTGCTAGACCGTGGACTCGTGACGGCAAGTCTGAATGAATAAGGATAATTTCTACTGTTGTTATAGTTAGAAAAGCAACCGAAACTAGCTGGCAGAAATGCTTAGTTTTGTGGCTGTAATAAGTTGGCAGGTTACAATTAGGAGTAGGTCTGTGTATAGAAAATGAGGAACTGATGAATTAGCTTTACAACTGGGTCATTTCCTCTTCAATGAGGCAAAGAAAAGATCTGGAGCCAGAATCTTTGAGTGCTGGAAACAAAGAAGAGACCTAGAGGCAGCACGGGCAGATGCTATCATATTCTTCAGATCTGAAAATACTGGCCTAAACAAAACCTGATTTTAAATACCTCGTGCTGACCTGATCCTGAACTCAAGTACCTACATAGAAACAAGCCTCTCAAACTGCAGAAGACTACAGTTTGTCTCCAAAGTCCTAGACCTCATCTACCCGACCTCCAAGAGGCCAGGAGTACTAAACTACATGCTCTTCCTGATACATCCATCACCTCTTGCCTGGAGGACTTGCAAAATGAAAATAAGTTGTCCCATAGTGCCTCCTGCTTGAAAACTTTCCCCTGTTTCAAATGTTACTGTTGGCTTAATGCTGATATAGGGGTCAGGAGCAGGTAAAGACCCCTCTGGTGCCTTCTCTGGTGCTTGGTCTTTGAATGTGGCAGATCTTCAGTCCTACAACAGGACCTGCTAGGTAATAACAGCCTAAAACACTCCATCTGTGCTACTCTGAATGCTGAGCCTAACCCAGCAGTCCCCCTGTGCTGGCAAAGGGAAGAGATGCCTTCTGATTTGGGTTTGAATGTGAGTGGTTCTGAACGTTATAATTTAGATTAGGTTTGGAAGGAGAGGAATCCTACTTGCCCAAATCTTGCAAGCCCCAAAGGATTGTTAAGGTTGCAGAGAAATGGCTTGTAATTCCTTTAAGTCACAGCTCTTTCTTCAGGTTTGAGCAATGCTTCCGTCTGGGGCATTCTAGCTTTTACTTTCGTACTGGAACTCGGTTTCTCGTGGGGGAAGACGATGGACGTAGGTAGCAGAGACAGAAGCTTTATGCTGGGTGTGATTCCTGCCATGGGTTTCAGGCTGCTTCTTCAAGGTAGGGTTTAGGCAATGAAAACTGAGAAGCTGGATTTGTTCCTGAATCTTGCAGCCACTGAGAGGGTAGGACGTGGGATGAAGTTAGTAGGGGAAAAGCAGCTATGACTAGTTTCTTATCCCTCATCAGGCGCGACTAGTTTAAAATAGACTCGGACTAAACAACCTGCAACTCATGGGAGCCATAAAATTAATCATAAACTATCCGACCTGAAAGCTACTTGTCTCATGGTCATGTTGGCAAGTTCCCAGAGTAAGAAAAGTCCCCGAAGTTCTAGACTTCCTCTGCCCCAACTCACCTCTGCCCTGAAAGACAGGTTCTGGAAGTGCTGAAATTACTCATCAGTTATTATTTCCTGCTAGCTGTACCCTTCACCTTGCCTGTTATGACTCGCAAGGTACAAGGGTAAAACTATTCAGAGATTTCCTCCTCCTCAGCTTCAACCCTGAAAGGGACATTTGCCTCCTTACAGAAACAAAACATAAATAATTTCCATCAAATAAACACACAAATCTGGGAAAACTCAATAGAACAATAATATTGAGATAACAATAATAATATAACAATATTTGAGATATAATATTGTTACTTTTTCCTTTCTGAAAGAAATTCTATCAGTACTCCTAACCATATTCCTAATCATGAGCTGAAACAGAAATCAGAAACTGTTTAAAAAAAAAAAAGTTAATTCTGAACTAGTTCTTCCTGCTAACTACATCTCTCCATCTTTGTAACAGCAAGACTCAGAAATAAGCCTCATTGTAGATTTCTTCTCTTCCCATCCTAAAGATCCGAAGCATCTGAAAGAGAAGTTTACACCTCAAGAGAGGTTATTTGATATTAGAACTAGCTCTCTTGGTTTTCTTTTCCTAAATGTAGTCTTCATTCTGAGCTGAGTCAGAGACTAGACAGGGAAAAAAATCAATCATACACCCTTTCTCCACACTAACAACTACTTTCTTCATCCTTCTCTACCAGCACCTACAAGATTTAGGCTTGTGTTTTGTTCTGGGTTTGCATGTACTAAATGGCCACCCTTGAGCTGACCCCAACCCTAAGCCTGATGTCAGTGATCCAAGACAGTTCATCTGCATCTGTATTTTCCCTATCCCCTGGTAACAGGAGGTGTGGAAACCCAGTGGACGCTCCCTGGAGCTCCAGGCCTGTGGAGTACATAGAGACTGTGGTGTGATGGATGCCCAGAGGCTGTCCACACTGGTGTGTCCACTGTCTCCTCTGGCAGAGGAAGCATGCCAAAATCTGTGCTGAGAAGTAGGATTATTTCCTAAAGCATCCTATCTACCAAAGTGTGCTCTAAAGCTGTCTGCCAGCCAGGCAAAATCACCCCTTTCTAGCAGTTTCATACTGTAGGAGAGTGCTTGCCAGTGTCCAGGAAAAAAAAAAAAAATTGTTTATTGATGTTTATAAAGCTTTAGAGATAAAAATTGATCTGTATTGATTTTCTCTGCGGCTGGAGGAGTTGGTGCAGAAGTTCCTCCTCATTTCAGTCCTCACGAGTCCAGGTTCTCACCTGCCATATCAAATCCATTTCCTAGCCAAGTTGACATCAACAGCCCTGGAGCAAATCGAACTGGCCAGTCCCTGCTCTCCCAGATCTTAACCCTGACCTTGGTCACATGAACGTAGGACGCTAATTATAATCCCCTTTTCTTTGAAAGCCACGGAATGAAGGGTTGTGCATCCCTTCTCAGGCCTTCTCATTTAGAAGTTTAATCTGAAACTGTACGTGTGGCCAGAGCTAAAGGTGCCTCAGAAATAATATTCATCTTTCACCCTTCCTTACCCTGTTCCTACAAGTCTTGAAGGATGTAGCAATAATGCTGCTTTTCTCACCTCTGCTTTTCAGATACCCACACTTGCCCAAAGCTCTACCATGGCTTTTGGACCCCTTCTCTCCCAAGGTGCTGGCAGTGCAGTCTTTCCCCTAGCTCTGTGAGTGCTGCAGGAATGGGCAAGGAAATGAACCCCTTCTTTTTGCTGTCACCAACCTTAATACCAGTTTTCCCGATCTTTCCGTAAGCCCTGACACCTGCAGCCCTCTTACAGTCTCCATCATCTGCCGAGAGCTGCTCTTCCTTCTCAGCTGGCTGTGTCGCTGGGGCAGATTCCTTACCCTCTTTGCGCTCGTACTCAGTGGCTGAGAATGTTAATTTCTGCCTTTCATGTTCCTCCCGCAGGATGTGCGGCCGAGCCGTGATGTTCAGGCTGGCCGTGTCCTGAGTCATCGGCTTCTTTATCTTGCGTGGATGTGCTTGTTCTGCACAGCTTAATGCCTCTCCCTGGTTTGATTTTCCCTTGGACAGCTCCGGTGCTGTTGACATTTGTATGCGTTTCCCCGGGGCTGGAGATGTTTCTCTTGACATTTTCTCCTGCAAACTGAAATCACATGTCTCACAAAAAAACAACCAAAAAAACCCAACCCAACAACGATGCTGTTTCTGATTAGGGAATCTTTTTTGTCTCCGGAGTTACATGTGGATACCAGAGTTCTCCATTGTGTAACTCACATATCTAAGTTGCCCTCTTCTTCGTGGTTCTAGGTAAAAACCAAAATGCTTGCCCCACTTCGGTCCCAACCCCAGTACCTGTCCACAATATCTTTCTGCCTAAAATCATCTACAGTTATTTATTATCCCTGCATTTCCTAGGGAAAACACAGGGTATGAGCGAAGGACAGAGCTTTGCTTTATTAATCCTTATGGTCAGTTCTGTATTTTGGATCCATTTTTCCTTTGTGCTGCTTCAAGGATTATGCAATTCTGTTTGTCTCGAAATCCAGCTTTCCTGTGGGGCAAGTCACACTGCTTCTCTCCATAAACGTTGCCTTGTTCTCTTCTTAAACACGCACCCTTCCTCCGTGTCGGCGTCACTCCCCCATCACTTCTATCCTAGGTAATAAAATGGCAGGATTTCATTATCCTTCAATTAAAGAGGCTCTTTATTAGGAGAAGGCTGTTCACAGATGCTGCAAGCCAACTCCAGCTAGCACTATGACTACAGAAGGCAAACAGACTGGTGCCTCCTCCAGACTTTCTTCTCTAGCTCGCGCTCCTCGCGCGTTGCTACGTCTCTGGAGAGAGACTGGAGCAGCCTACACAGTTACTGCTGTGGGCTGCACCTCTTGCAGAGGGTGATTAAGGCCTCAAATAGGAGAGTTTTCCTTACAAGTCCCTTGTTTGTTGTTTGGCTTGCACGGCCGTGTTTCCGTGGTTTAACCCAGCATTTTCGGCTAGGTCGCTCGGTGACAAGGTAGCCTCCAGCTGCCTCCCCTGGTCCAGCCTGGGGCAGGGAGGGAAGGGCAGGGGGACGGGGAAACAAAGCGGGGTGGAGCTGGTGGAGGGGTTATTTCTAGACTCCCGTCCTGGCTTGGATTTCATTTCTACTGACATCAGGTCATTAATTCAGACACCGATTTGTGCGGGGCCGAGTAGAGGTCAGAGGGGCAGGCTCCAGCATACACGCCTTGGGAAATGCTTCGGTTGCATCTGTCGGTTCCTCTGCAAACAGCCATCACGCAGTGATGTCTCTGGCCATATTTTGTTTCATTTCAAACCTACTCACACACTTTTGAAACGAGGAGCAGGACTCCAAAAGGATTAGATTTGTTTTCCTCTTAGAGGGGGGCAAGATGCCAATTTGGGCTGCTGTGAAGAGAAGGAAGTCCTGAATTAACAATGTATGAGTTCCTGGCTGCGGCCAGACGCTCTTCCCCCTGGCTGAGTTATGAAGAGGGGAAAATTCCCATATTATTGGTGGATCCCATTTCTTACAGCCGCACCCCATGGCTCCTGGAAAGCTCTCCCATTCTTCCCATTCTCCCAGAAAGCTGTTTCTTGCCGTGGACAGAACTTGCTGTCCTCACCTCTATTCATCTCTGGATGGGAGAAGCAATGGCAAGTAAAGCTTGTGGGCTGCACAGCAAGGCAGTTGCTGCATTTGTCTGCTCTGAGAGGGCTGTTCTGGGGCGTCGGAGCCACTAACTCCTACTCATTTCCCTTTCGGGTCGGTGGAATCTGGAGCTGAGCAGGGGCAGTGCAAGTGGGAGAAGTTGAGTACAGGAATTATGCCCAAGCCCTGCCTGCTGCTGCCCAGGAATATAAACTGCATGCAGGGTAAATGGAGGGTGTTTACAGCTGAAAGGAGTATGGATTGCCAAAATACACAGCTGCAGCTGTGGGCAAAATGTTTCTGGCCATGTCAGTGGTGTGAAACTTCCCTGTTAGGCTCTTTGGGAAAGCAGCATCCTTCAAAAACAGGGGCTTGGTTATGGCAGAGCAAAGACAGTCTGCGTTTGTTTCTGGTGGTGTATACCTTGAGTTTTGGTGTCTGCGTGTGTTTCTGGTGGTGTATACCTTGAGTTTTGGTGTCTTATGGCATCTTGCCTTTGTACCTTTGCCACTGCTGGATTTCAGAATGGGTGGCAAAGTCTTGTATGTAGCAGAGCGAGCCTGGTCTTCTTTCTTTTCATAGAATCACAGAATGGTTAG
>VZRU01005977.1:0-21661 GCA_013398155.1 Pedionomus torquatus
CGTGGTCTGGCACGGCCACCCGCAGGTTCCTGCATGCCCTCCCCGTCACCTCGGTGTGCCCCCTCTCCCTGGGTCCTGTGTGCCCCCTTGTCCCTTCTGTGAGTCCCTGCATGCCTCCCTGTGCGTGTGTGCCTCTCCCCAGGCCATGCCATGCCATGCCATGCCATGCCATGCCATGCCATGCCATGCCTCGCCTCTTCTGTCTCCTACATGTCCCCCTTGGGGGTCCTGTGTGTCCCCCCCCAGGCCCTGCACGCCCCTTTTGTCTCCTCTGGGGACCNCCCAGGCCTTGCACGCCTCTTTTGTCTCCTCTGGGGACCTGCATGCCCTCCTTGTCCCCCCTGTTGGCTTGTGGATGCCCCCCACTTCTCCTGCGTGTCCTCCCCTGGCTCCCCACCTGCGTTGCCGGGTTTGTGCATGCCCTCGGTGGCGTGTGCCCCCCCCAGGAGGCTGGGTATGCTGCCCTCCCTTCGCATGCACCCACTGTGTGTGTGGTCCCCAGGACCCCAAATATGCCCAGAGCTCCTCCCTTTGGGGTGTGTGTCACCACCGACCCACCTCCCCAGACCAAGTGCCATGGGGGTGCTGGGCATGTATTTCTTCCCTCCCTCCCTGCAGGTGCATGTGCATGGTCAGGAGGATGTGGGGGCTGTTTTGGGGGTGCAGGGCTGGAGGCTGCCCGGTTTCAGTAGAGGCATCAAGGTGACCTTCCAGCCTCTCCCTCCCCACGCTGGGCTGGCCCTGGGGCAGAGCTTCAGGTGTCTGTTTTCCAGGTTTCACCGTGATGGTTCGAAGAACCCACTACAATTTATCGTGGTTTAGACAATTATTCTTTCACCCGATGATCGCTCCTCACCCAGGAAGGGGAATCAGGAAAAAACAAGGAAGCTTGAGGATTGAAATACAAACAGATTTAATAGAAGAAGATTAGATAATTAACATTAAGAGCACTAAAGAACTAATATTGATCTGGGTATAAAATATACAAGGATCCGACGCAGCCTAGTCCAAGTGCAGGAAACTGCAGTCCCAGCAGGGACAGCCCATGTGGGACACCTCGGGCGCTGTGGCTTCGGGAGGAAGGGAGGGACTTGGGCTTTCGATAATTAAGGTCTCAGCGTCGCAGCCATCATGGGAGAGAGACAACTCCTCAGCAAACTCTCTAATTTATGTTGAACATGACAGTCAGGGTGCGAAATAACCCTGTTGGCAGCTTGGGTCAAATGCCTTGGTCTCCTCCTCATCCCTGCACCTGGGGAGCTCCAAAGCACCGAGACCTTGAAACCCGCACCCCGGGACCGGCTAGGAAGTAAATATTTTCACAAATTCAGATACTAGAGTCTTTAAAAATTTGTCCTGAGCGTTACAAGAGGCTTTACCCAAAAGTAAAGTTACTGAAAGAGAAATGAATGCTCAAACCAGGCTGTCGACTGGTGCTGACAGGCTGCAGCCTGGGAGAACACCGCAGTACGGGTTCCCCTCCTGATCAAAAGGCCTGATGAACACTAAAGGGAGAAAGAAGTTCTCCAAGGACCCTTTTATTGTCCTTATCAGCGAGGAATTGTAGAAGAGGAGGTAGAAAAGTGTGTTTTGCACCCGGGGGAGGAAGCAGCCGCATCTGTTTGGATGCGGTGGTGATTTTTCACGCCACTCAGGATCGCTCTCCGGGTTTGCTCCATCACCTCCCTCCTACCTGAGCTCTCCGAGCTGCCCCTGAGCTTTGCAGACCTTCTGGTGGGTGTCCCGTGCAAACTGTCCCTAGAAAGAGGGGGACACCACGCGGTGCCGGGGGGTGCGACGTGCTCAGGCTGCCCTGCTGCTGTTTGATCTGGGATTTTTCTGCCCAGGAGCCATCCTGGAGCCGCTGTGCCTGAGTCTGTTGGGTATCAGCGCTAAATATCGTGCTGCAATTCCGCTCTGCGGGGTTTCCTCCGGCCACCTCGAGCTCTCGCAGGTTTTGGTGTCGTTTCTGCCGTTTCTGGGCTTTCCTGCCGGTTGCGTGGGTGAGGTCCGGGGTTGGAGCGGCGTGCGAGTGATTTTTCATGGAGTGATTTTCCCTCGATCTTACTGCACAGCACTTTTTCACACATCCTGAAGAAGGCAGAGCTGGACCAGAGGCCTGCAAAGTCGTGAGTCCCTTTTTGGAAAGGCTCTGGCTGTGTTTTAGCCATCTCGCCTTCTCGCAGCTCCCTGGTGAGTGGCTTTTTGTGCCTGGCGGGGGGGTGCTGTGGCCGGCCCATCACACGCACCCTTGCGCTGGGCAGTGGCATTTTTTTACATGAATTTCTCTCCGACAGATTGGCAGCGGTTTATTTGGTGCTTCTTTTTCCCCAAGGCTCTTCCTTTTCTTTTTCCATCCCTCCCCCCCCATCCAAACCAACCCGACCCGATAACCAGCTGCCTGTTCCTTATTGCTTTCGGATAATCCAAATTAGTACTAATTAAAATGATATTTCACATGGAATTGTGTTTCTTTCCCTTCTCCAAGATAACCAGCGGTACTAATTCACCCGCTAGAAATGGTGACGCCCTTTTCCATGTATTTCTAGCGACGTCTCTCAGCAGCTCCCCGGGGACCTGGGCTGGCAGCTGTGTCCTCAGGACCTAAGTGGGACTGGATGGGGAAGATAAAAGGTCCCTCTGCCACCGTACCCGGCTCCCAACGGTCTCCAATGGCAGAGCCATTATAAAGGTGGTAAGAAAGTGCCAAACCCACAGCGACACTGCCCTCCTCCAGTTTTCCCAGCAGCTGGTGGCCTCTTGGAGGGCAAAACCAATGCTGGGTGATGGGAACCTCCTCGGGCTCCTCCCCAGCACTCAGGGCCGGGAGGAATTTGCCTCCTGGCACCTCATCTGCCCAGTGCTCCCCTGTCTCTCCCCTTATCAGCTGCCAGGCTCCTCAGAGCCGTAGTGCCCGGGGGGGTGGTGCTGAGAAAGGACAGCTTGTTATTTTTCAAACCTTTAGGAAGTTAGTGTGCAAAATATTTATTTATTTATGTATTTATTTGCCTGCCCAGGTGTGCTTTTGCATTCACCTTGCCAGGATTGCTGTTCTCTTTCCTTCTCCTCGCTCAAACCCAGCTTGAGCACTTTGTGGGGGTCCTTCCAAGAGCCACTTAGGATATTTTGCTTTGTTGGACTGGTTTTCATTTCAGAAGAAGGGTCTTGGTGGGTGCTACACGCCAGCCCGAGACTTCATTGTGCCTCCCAGGGCTGCACGCCCGGGCAGAGGCTCGAGGGCGGTGGGAGGCATCGCAGAGCCTGCCTGCTCCTCCTGCCCACCCTCTCCCCAACACATCCCATTCCTCTGCGGTTTTCTCCTTCAGATGACAAGAGGATGAAGAACCTGACCTGAATTAACTAGCTAGGAGGTCACTACACTTGGTCTCTCTAATCTATCTTGAATTTTGTGGCACTGAGGCACTGGGACAATTTTCCTAAGACAAAGGCAGAGCCTTACTCTACTGCCTCCGCTTTCTTGAAGAGCCTGGGTTAGCGGCCTGGAGCAAATCTCGGGAGGAAAGTGAGCGATGCTGCATTTGCCATTAGGTCGTTATCTCTAACGTTGGGAAGGTCACGCTGTATAAAAATAGAATTCCTGTTGGTGCGGGCGGCGGTGTCCTGCAGGAAAAACGTCTGGCACAGCCTGCTCGGCCGCCGCCGTGGTGGCCCCAGCGCTGCCCTCCCTGCTCTTACAGGAGAGCTGCCCCAGGAATTAAAATTTCCCACCTTCTGCCCTCCCCTCGGTTTATCTTCCCCAACACCAAGGTGGGGGATCCTTTCCACAGCAGCCAGGCCCCTTCCCCTTGGGTGTCCCCCGGGATTTTTGGTGGCAGCTTTCTGGGAGCGTTTTTGTGTATTTGGCCCCAGGGATGTGATTTTGTGTGCTGGCCGTGCAAGGTCTCCCAGGTTAGAGTCCCCTCTCCTTGGGAACCACAGCCCCATTCTCCCCTTTTCCGTGACCAGCCCGGGAGGGAAGGCTGGATCATTTCTCAGGAAAAGCTTGTTAAGGAAGCACTGGATCTGTTTCAATTAAAAAAAAAAAAAAAAAAAAAAAGCAGCTCACATGTTTTCCAGAACTGGATTTATTGTATTTGTAATTATCTTATGTTTTTTTCAATCTTCCTCTGTAAAGACTTCGCATACCCCACCTTGCTTCCTGCAAGGGATGTCAGCAGTACCCTCATTCAAATCAAATGTTTTATTTTTTTTTTCCTTGGAGAATGGCGATAAACTGCGAAACTCCACATCTTTGATGCTGGGTCCAAAGTACTTATTTAGCATACAGGTGCTTAAAGCCTATTTTGTTAAATCTTTAGGTCAGTTTTCCATTTAATGCGTTTTATTGGCATTCTCACAGTACACAGAGCATCCTCAGAACTAAACCGATCCATTTATGGAGAGAGACGGACACAGCTGGTTTCATACCAAGTTTATTTCATTTTTTTTCTTTTTTTTTTTTTTTTTTTCATAGTCACTTCGTTTGCACAACAACAACCTCAAGTTGACAATGAAATGCACGCGGTAGACCGAAGGGAACCGGACAAGGCTCTGTTAGTGATGGAAAGTCCTTCCACGACACCACACCAGCTCCCCACCGGGCTGCCCCCCACCCTGGGCAGGAGCAAAGATGGCCCAGGCTGGGGCAGGAGGAGTGAATCCTGCCTGGGGAGGGCAGCCAGGGGTGCTGAGCCCCTGGGGTTAGGGCTCAGCCCCGCGGCCACGCAGTCATCTTCCAAACCTCTGCCTGCAGCCCTGGGCCAGTTTGTTCCTCCCGGGGTGGACAGTTGGGTACCACGACTCGGTACTTTGGTACTTTCCATTTTCAGAGCACTTTAGAGACACGGATGCGCTGGCTCTCCCGCAGTCCCCGTGGGGTAGGGAGCGTCAGGGTCCCCTTGTCATGGGAATGGGGAAACTGAGACACGGGGGATGCCAGGGCTGGGATGCCCGGCTGTCCCCCGTGGTTGGGTCCCACCACCCCAGAGGTGGGTGGGGGGTACTGCCTCCCTGCACCCCCTGGGGACCACAGAGCTCCCAAATGTAGGCGTTGGCCAATGCCCCTCTTCTGCTTTACTTACAGACAACTGACTACAAAGGTGGAGTTTATTGGTCTTACTATGTCATCTCATCCCTAGCATGGATAGTAAGAAATCTCTAGCACCGTAAACAGCCATTCCCTGACTCATTTCAAGTGGTATAAGAGTGTATGTGCATATATCGTTTCCACGTACGCGTTTCTGTGTGCGTGTGCACAGCCACTGCAAGGGAGGAACGTAATGCAGCGGGACGGGAGTTAACGAACCCCATGAAACAGGCTTTGCAGAGCCAGGGCCAGAGAGTCACGCCGGGCTAAGCAAAAGCAAAAGCAAGCTGAAGTTTACATTTTAAAAGGAGCAGCGATACCGACCTACCCCGAAGGAAAGATGCATGCAATCATGAACTGCCACCGTCCCTGAAAAGTCAACTCAAAGGTCTGGGCTGGAGCAAGATTTTTTAATGACTCAGAAAATAATAAGACAAGGAATAGGCTCAGTCCAGAAGCAGTCTGAGGGGCCGGCATCCTTCAAAGCACCCGTTTACAGGCAGAGCTGAGCTCTTTGCTGTAAGGGGTAACATGAGCACAAGCTTTAATTTGGGATATGAGGCCGGTTGTCCCAGCTCTCACGCAGCTCTGCTCGTTGCCCGGCTGTCAGTGCCAGCTGGGAACTCATTTAGCTTCGGCTTCTCTTGTTTTGTTCAAATCAGAGGCCCTTCTCCAGGAGAGCTCTTTGAAAGGTCTCTGCGTGCACGTAATAAATTGTCACCATCTCATCTTTCTTCCCTCCTGAAACGGCAAACATTCGTGGTGTGGGCAGGGATGCTGCCGGCTGCCTCCAGGATGCTCTCCCTACCAGGCACAAAACTCGTATGCTGCTGTAAAGGTGGGGCTGCTGGCTCTCCTTACAACGCTTGATTAATAAACATCGATGGGAATCCATGAAGAACCTCAAGCCCTGCCATGAAGAAGGTGGCCCCAGGAATTGGGGGGGTGCATGCCATGTCCATGACTGAGGTATGTCTGGGAATGAGGGAGGCTGGGAGGGTAAGGGTGTTAGTGAGGATACTTAATTAGTCTCAATCGAGGCATGAAGTATGCTGCTGCACACAACCATTAGCAGCCCTGGGAGATGGAAAGGCATGAAATAACTGTGATCCCGGGCTGTGCCATGTGCTGCCGGTCAGGATGCCTCATCCAGCCAAAACCGTGGGAGTTGGGGCAGGCAGCCAAAGCAATCACACATTTCCCTGATAGTGCCCAGTGGCACCGGACAAACGCCAGGCTCCCCAACAGCCCTACTGCACTCATCTGCACCAGGCAAACATCACTCTGCCGCACCTAAAGCCTCTGGCCCCCGTGGATGAGGTTGTTTCCTTGGCACGACGTGTCTCAGCAGCAGTAACGGAGCCCGTGCCCTGACGTTACCGATGCAAAACTCTCCCTGCACCTCCCTGCTCCTCCGACGCGGGTGCCCACCCTGCACTGACACGTTTTCCAGCCACATCCACTGTCCCTCACAGCACCGACCCGACGGAGGTGAGAAAAATGAGTTTCCCAGAGCTCACACCTGCATGAGCAGGGTGTGCCGGGCCACTCTCCTGTGCGTTTCCCATTGGATTTTTTTTTTTTTTTTTTTTGCAAGACAAAGCTATTGCAGGTATAAATCACCACCTGAGATCCAGTCTGGCCTCCAGGGAGGAGGAGGAGGAGGAGGAGAGCGGGCACAGGGCAGCACAAAGGACCAAGATGAAAGATCCAGGCAGGAACCAAGTCCAAGAGACTCGGTAGCTGTTTGGGGAGGATGGCTCTAACCAGCACAACCTGCCACCGACTGCTCCTCCTCCAGCACACGCCAAACCTCACAGCTCCTCCAGCTTCCCCCGGTGCTGCAGGGAACAGCCCGGACCATCCTCACACAAGGAGCTTTGGGTTAACGCTAAATTATACGTACCAGAATTGAAGCATCGCCTCTAACCCACCTCTCAGCCCTTCCTTCTCCTCCCAGCATGAGGAGCAGCCCATCCCCGCTCCCACCGCCCTGCCTGCAGGACTCGGCTGCCTCCAGCTCCCGACTCAGTGATTTTCCAGCTGCTCTCTGGTCCGGCATCCCACCCCACCGGCACCCTGCCTTCACCCAGCCCAGCCTCCGGCTCCTTCTGAGCCCCAAGCAGGGAGTGAAAATGGTCATTTCTCTTGTTTTAAACGCCTGCTCATGAGTACAACAATTCTGATAATAATCATCATAATCATCATAATAATCATAGTACTAAAAACAGTATTTACAACAAGCTCCAGGTCAGAATTACACACCAAGCAAACACTCAGCACCACAGAGAGTAGGACAGGGTTAATATCTCGCAGATACCTTCTCAGATCCCACCAACGCGGGACACAGACATTTGACAGTTTCAACCATTTCTTACACACAAACATTTCATTTAAATTACTTTTAAATTTTTTTTTTAAACTTTTTAAAATTTCTCGTCACTATATGAATGAGGTGATGCTGGCGGTGATGCCGCGCTCTACACAGATGCTTATCTAAGACAGCTGCTACTATAAACTGATCATTAGCTACTGTTAAGAAATTCAACCCTCAGTTTCCTTCCTTTTAGCCCCAAATCTTCTATTTTTTCCATCACTGGGCAGCGCCGGGGCTTTCTAACAGTCCTGTCCTCTCCCCAGCCTGGGCAGAGGGGATTGGGAGTAAGGTAGCCCTTCCTTTTAGGAGCAGAGTGTCCCATAAAATCAAACTGTGGCCATCGAGGGATCTCTCCTGAATACTTCTGGGGATATTAGCAAAGAGCTCTGGGATTTGACCTCCAGCAGCTGCTGCTCTTTGGCTTTCCGTGGGGTTTCTGCAACTGCCTGATGCTCACTCTGGGCCATAATCAATTCTTTACCTAATTAAAACACAGGGTAAGCAGAAAACTTCAGCTTCTGACAAGACTCAGTGATGATTTCTTTTTCAGAGGGGAGAAGAGTCAAGGGGATCATAATTCCCGGTGCAAACCCCTCATCTGCTCCAGCTCCTCGTCGCTGCCTGGCACCACCTCCCTGGGAGCCCTGGACTGTGCCCGTGGCCACGTCTGCACCCCCCCTGTGCACTGGCATTATTCCCCAAGGATCCTGGCCCTCGTCCCACCCACAGAGCAGCTCTTTGGAAGCAGAGTATGCAGAGGACACCAATTACTAACAATAAAACATCTCAGTGCCTTGGGTGCCCCTTTGGTTTATTCTGGGGTCTGAGAGAGCAGCCAGGACGGAGGGGCCATTGTGAGGCAGAGGGGATGCTCTGGTGTAAATACCACCCAGGCACCCCCTGCCCTGTCCCCAAAACACTGCAGAAGCCTGTTAAAAAACATACCAAGCCAGTAATCTCTAAGCGCTGGACAGACAGGTATTCTTATTCCCTTCTGCTTCAAATGAAAGCAGCTCCCATCATCTCCTCTGCAAAACCTCACCACAGGACTGTGCTCCTGCAGGGCTGAGTCCCCAGCGCCGTGTCCCACGAGGCCCACTTGCCAGAAGGTGGCCTTTTCCTGCTCTTCAGATGCAACATTTCCAATTAGTTTTCCAAAGCAGGGGCAGAACTGGGGCTAGGTGAGCAGGTCTGTGGGTCTCAGCGGGAGGGTGGACCTTGGCTACCTCCATAAACCATGACTCTAGAAGATTAGGAGGTCCATGGGCTTTGGCAGTCTCCTATCTAGATTCAACATTACGGCCATGTCATACTTGCACGTTCTCTGTTCATCCCTACCTCCATCAGGACAAAAAGTTTTTCTTAAAAACAGGCCTCGAAGAGCTAGAGATAGACAAGGAATGAGCACGGGAACATTTCCTCACCCTTACTGTAGAACCGCTCCCTTCTTAGCTCCCTCTCATCCAAAGCTGCAGGTCTGGAGGCACCAGGTAGGCAGCTGGTGTGCTCTGCCTGGAGATGAGCCCCCAGAGCTCTGGGGCTCATCTGGTGATCTCTGGTGTCAGTGTCTGCCCAGTAATGGCACTGAAGAGTCACACTGGCCTTCGGAAAGAGAGAAGGATGATTATTCTGTTCACTAAAAGGCTATTTCACAACCATGCACTGTCTCTATTGGATTTGGTTTTTTTCCTGCAGTGAAGCCTCATGCTTTGGGGGTGCTGGAGAGCCTGCAGACCAAGCCTCCCCGCACAGGGCTCCCATGCAGCCAGGGTTGCAATTGCCATCTGTGGTTCTCCTGGTCTGCTCGGCCAGGACCTGTCAGTCCCTGCTCTGCCAAGGAGAGGGCAGCTCATTCTACCAGCTCCTCCAGCCCGTGGCCAACCAGGGCACCAGGTGGTGCCTGCCAAGATGGGGACCTTCTGTGGGGCAGCACTTGGCTCCGAGCTCTGGGTGTAGACCCTCACCTACTTCCACTTGGGCTATGGAAGAACCATCCAAAGATGAGGACTTTGGGTCACTGCCTGCCTGGGCTGGCCCCAGATAGAGCCACGAGATGGGGGGGTTTGCACACCATGACTGCTGAGCCGTCCTGTCGCTCTCATCCCTCTCTCCTACCACTGGCAAAGCCGGGGCTGTTCCCTATTCCACTTCACACAGAAATTATCACTTCCTTCCCATTTTTCTGAAACTGATATTTGGCTCAGAGCAAACACCAAGAGGAGTAAAAGCCCCGGATAAGAAATCCGTATCTCTGTGACACTGCTGGTTGAATTTATTAATGTCTCAATTTTTCTTTTACATCAGTTTAAGAAATATTTTTTTTTTAAAAAAAGGACAAAACCCTTCAAAGAAGCCGTTTGATTGACCGATCAATTCTCTATTTCATGTGAACTAGTTGCTATTCTGCTTAGAGATCCCTATGATCTGTGAATCCCCACAAGCACTGACGATTAAGGATGCAGAGATAGAGAAGCGTGTAGCTGGGGACAAACACCAGGGGAAGGGGGGGGGGATGGAGAACTGGATGTTGCATCTAGACAAACAAAATAAAATGTGTCGGTTGGTCGATTGGTTGGTTTGTTAACAGGAATCAGGTGCTAGATGAGTAGAAAAGCCCTTTATCCAGAGATCTCCTCCCGCTGTTCCTTGTTCCTGCGAACTTCAGCTGCGTGCAGTTCCTGCAAAGATGGGAGAGATGACACCAGGCTAACTCTTTCTGCTCTTGCAGTCTCTATTTTCCTTCTGTCTTGCACACAGGATTTGCACCAGCCAAAAAACAACAACAAAAATAAAGAGAGCAGTTTCCCATCCGACGCACCCTGAGGACAGTGGGTTATACCTGCAAGGAGTGAAGCACCTCAGGTCTCGAGAGGAGCAGCTGAGGGAACTGAGGTTGTTCAGCCTGGAGAAAAGGAGGCTGAGGGGAGACCTTACCACTCTCTACAAAATGAAAGGAGGGTGTAGAGAAGTGGGGATCAGTCTCTTCTCCCAAGTAACAAGTAACAGTACAGAGGAAACAGCCTCAAGTTGCACCAGGGGAGGTTTAGATGGGGTATTAGTAAAAATTTCTTCACTGGAAGGGTTATCAAGCTTTGGAACAGGCTGCCCAGGGAAGTGGTGGAATTGCCATCCCTGGAGGTATTTAAAAGACCCACAGACATGGTGTTGAGGGACTGGTTTAGTGGTGGTTTTTGTCAGCGTTAGGTCGATGGTTGGACTCAACAATCTGAAGCGTCCCTTCCAAGCTAGATAATTCCACGATTGTATGACCTGTGGGAGCCTGGGGGTGACACGTGCATTCGTGGCTCCCTCTTCCACAAAGCCCTTTGGCCATGCAGCCCCTGGACATGGGGTGGGCCTGATGCTGTGCCTTTGGCCTTGCACTTATCAAGATCAGCTAGATGGTATTTTCTCTACTGACCTCGAAAGACACATCCCCTTTCCTCCTACTGCTCCAGAGTGGAGCTGCTCCACAGCCTGCTTTCCACCAGCAATGAAACCTCCGTGCCCATCACTCTGAGGTGACATCGTAAGGACCAGACCCCAAATTCCCCCCCCCAGGGGCATCAGTCCCCAGCCCTCTCCCAGGGCATCACACTTGCCTTCTCACGGAGCCGCTCCCTCAAGGCAGCGAGATGTGCTTCGCGGATCTCCCTGCTCAGCTCCATCTTGTAGTTGAGCTTCTCCTCGGCCAGGCGGCTGAAGTTGTTGTTCTCCTCCAGCGCCTTGTGCAGCACCTCCCGCTCGTGTTCCCGCTTCTCCGCCAGCTGCTTCAGCACCTGGGCCTCCTGGGTCTGCCGAGGCAAGGTGTCGGGAGAGGCGTAAGGCAACCGAAGAAGCTCTTCTAGCCTAAAGCTCCCCAAAGAGGCTTTCTGACCAACTCCTCTGCTGAAAACCACTCTGCTACCTCCTCTACCCCGTAACATTCTTGCTTGGAAGACACTTTGACACCTTTTTCCTGCTACAGGGCAATGTCTGCTGGGTGCAGTGCTCCATGTGGGCAGGCCATGCGACGCCCACTGGCTCAGAAAACCAAGGTGACATTCATCTGGGTACAGAGTCCCCTCTCTGAGTGTCACCTCATTCTTTGAATTACTCCAGCCTGCTTTCCTCTTACCCACCATCATCCATAACATTTATGCTTCATTTTACTCTGCCAATTTTCTCCTTTTCAATCGTTTTCACAGGAAGACATTTTATACAGCGCTTAAAATAAAACATGGCACAGCCAGCTGGTAGAAACCCGAGTTCGTGTTTAAGTTTGAAGTTTAAGTTGGGTGTGTGACCCACTGCTACATCTGCAGCATTAGCTGACAAGAACCACCCGCCCCAGCCAGATCACACACACAGAGGATGGAGAGGATCCCATACTGTGTGGTTTTAAGTACAGGGAGATGATGATGATGGAGATTGCTCCTGCTAAACTCCTGCTAGGGTTTGGTGCAATTAGTACCCACCACAGAAAATCCACTGCTTCTACAGGACTTCTCATTACCTTCCTCCTCTCCTCTGCAGCCTCCAGCCTTCTCTGCAGCTCCTCCAAGGACAGATCCTTCTTCTTGGGGGGGGAGGAAAGGATTGGGCTCTCAGGAGATAAGTCTGAAGGGGACTTCAGGATCACTTCGAAGCTCTGGCCTGACGCCCTCTTATCCAGCTGCTTCACCTCCATATCTTTGGGGAAAAAAAACAGGGACTCTGGGGACCTGTAACACTCAGAAGAGCATTCACCTGAGGGCACAGAGCTCTTCACATAGTAATTAGCACATTCCCACATCCTGATATGGGTGATTTTGTTCCATCTCCAAAATTTCCCAATTAGTGATCAGCTTTACCCAGCTCCAAGTCAATGCAATTTATTTAAATCTACAAAATAATTACAGAAAGGTGATATTGCTGTTAACATCTTGTATGTCACCCCAGTATGAAGCAGACAGCATTTGCAAGTGGTTGCTTTCTGGGAAAACGCAGGTAACATTAATAAAATAAACTGGGAACAGAGATGAAACAGAAAGGCCCTAAGCTGAAACATGAACTGCTGCTCCGAGATGGGACAGCCCAGCCTGCTGACAAGCTCCCAAGCTGCCTGCAGGAGCATCATGAAAACGATGCTGTAGCTCCAGCAGGAGCAGGTTACATACCTCCATACTGGTAGATGGTATTAGGATGGGGCTGGGTGTGGAAACAGGAGCAGATGAGGGAGAGCAGAGACAGCTCCTTCATTTTCTCCTTGTAGGCTGAAAAATACAAAATAGCAATGAGAAGATTGTCTAATGGCAGTGGTGGGTCTTTTTTACAGAGAAATCAAACAAGCAGACACAAGGAAACCCATTTGCAGCTACCAGGCTCTGTGGAGGCTTTTCCAGGCTTCCATAGCTTGACAAAAGGTCCCCAGGGAGCGTCTGTTCTAGAGCACATTAAATTCAGTCACCACCTTGGCCCATGCGGGCAGAGGTTGATACTGGTCTGCAATGACAGTGAATGCTGTCCCCTGCAAAGGGCAGGGAAACATGCAATCCCTTAGAGTTCTGCTGCTGTGAGCCCTCCAGTTTGCTCAACCTTCCTGTGACTGGAGGACACCCTGCAGCATCCTCTGTGATCACAAATGTAGCAGAGGCAGCAGCACTCACGGTGTGAGGGGCAATCTTCACCTGTATTTTGGGAGTTTAGTACATTTAAGACAGCGAACTGTTAGCAAGCACTTGACAAAGAACATCAGAAGAGAAAAAGGATTTGAAAACAGAGGGGTGTTCTGTCAGGCTGCCAAGTTCTTTTTCACATCCGTGTAACCCACAGAGCATCACTGTTATGTCACAGCTCAGCAGCCGATGGCTCAGCGGTGGGTGCTGCTGTCCCTCAGATGCTGTGAGCTCTGCCTTGGCCTGGATGCTCAGGGGAAACCCAGGTACATGGAGACAAAGTCTTCATGGCTGCATGTCCTGCCAAACCTGCCCTGACCCGCCCCGTGCCATCCTGCCTCCAGCACAAGGCACAAGCATTCTGGTACCCTGCCTTGGCTCCACCTATGGATTTCCTTGTGCTTCTGGCCTTGTTTTGTCCCCTCCTTGATGAGCTCCTGTCTTGACTTCCCCAAGAGGTGAATCTGCAACCTGGCTGCCGATGCTACCTTCATAGCAAGAGCCTCCACCGGGCCAGAAAAGGGAAATCCCCAAAACTTTGTGATATGAAAAGGCATTAGGAGCAGCATAACTTTGGAAAAAAAAAAATCATCCTGTGTACCATATACCCTCAGGAACACCTTTCAGATCTTCTCCTCTGCCTTCCCACGGTTACTTAGGTGGGAAAACAGTGGTTTCATATGCCTACTTCATACTTGCACTTATTTTTCCTCCTAGGTACAGAACTTCATCCTAATTAACACCCTCTTTTTGCTAACAAACAGTACCTGAAGCTCAGATCCTTATTGCACTTTTTCCAGTTTGCTCCACATTCTGATTTTAATACCCTGCCCGGTCCTGCTGTTAAACATAAACCAAACAGGAACAGTTTACATCAACAGCACCTGCCACAGAGCAGGAGATCTTTGATTTTGTTCTTAATGGAAAAAGACTGTGGAAAACCTCTGAGAGCGCTGTATTGTGCTAGCACTCATGGCAGCATTAAGCTAATGTACCTCATAATGTGCTGCCAGGAGCCCAGAGGAGTGTCCCTTGGACTAAATGAGAGACATTATAATTTAATAGAAAAAAAAAAAACCACGAGCCGAGGTCGTTCCTCTACCATTATGTCCAGTCCTGGGTGAAACCAAGACATTAAGCAGATGTGCCACATCCCTGACCCACTAGTTCAATTGTCTCCTAGCAGTTGTTACAGAGCACAGTGCTTTCTGTTTCATTACTCGAACTTCAGTAGGTCTCCCCAGTACTGGTTTCATGGTCCTCTGTGTAGATGAGTGGATGCTACAGTCCCTGCCATTCAGGAGGTCCCTTGTAGTGATTTCACAGCTGCCTCCATTCCATCGGGAATCCTCCCTGTTCTGCTTTCCCTTCTTTAGAGCAAACTGACCGTCCCTCTCCGTCAATTAAAATGACAAGGAGCGAGAGGACAAAAGGACACTGCTTCCCTGAGCTGCGGCGATGCTTTAATGAGCTATGGAAGTGCTGTGAGCCCCTTCTCCCGGCGCCAGCCATCAGATGCAATTAGCAGCAGCGGGGCTGGTGGCTCCCGGGGCCTCGGAGACCGGGGAGGAGGCGGGGAGGAAGATCCCGCAGACCCAGGCAAACCCGCTCCAGCCTCTCTCTACTGGGGACGGGGGAAACCAGGGGGAGCGGTGGAGCGGACCGAGCCCCCCGCTCGGTACCGGGGAGGGTCCGTTCGGCCCCGGCCCCGCTCCGGCCCGGGAGCTGTCCCTTCAGCACCGCCGCCCCCGGGACCCCCCGCCCGGGAGCTGTCCCTTCAGCACCGCCGCCCCCGGGACCCCCCGCCCGGGAGCTGTCCCTTCAGCACCACCGCCCCCGGGGACTTCGCCGTCAAGAGGGGGAAGGACCCACCCCTGGAGGAATCGCCCCCGATCCACGCCCCGAGAAATAAATGGACATCTGAACCCAACCCTCCTCTCCCCCCGCTTCTGCTCCAGCGCCGGCAGTTGCATCCGTAGGGCACAGAAGGATCCAGGGTGCTGCCCCTGTCCTCACGCATTTTTGATCTATCACATTCAGTGACGAACAATAGGTGGTATGTGTGTCCAACTGCCAACAGGCTAACATCATAGAATCCTAGGATCATAGAACGGCTAGAGTTGGAAAGGACCTTGAGGATCATCTCGTTCCAACCTCCCTGCCATGGGGAGGGACACCTTCCAATAGACCAGGTTGCTCAAAGTCCCATCCAACTTGGCCCTGAACACCTCCAAGGATGGGGCATCCACAGCTTCTCTCAACAATCTGTTCCAGTGTTTCACCACCCTCAGAGCAAATTATTTCCTCCTAATATCTAGTCTAAATCTACCAGAAAAGGCATCCTGTGAGTAGAGGTATATCCTTCTCATTCAGTTAATAAAAGCAAGAAACATAATCTCTGGGTTTAGGAGACTGTATCAATGAAGATCAAACTCAAGATCTTCTGAAGCAAGACTACATATCAATCCCAGCTGCATCAGAGAGGGCAGGCTTAGAACACTCAGGGGTAAAAGATCAAAGTTGCAAACCTCAACTTTAAAATTTACTTCAGAAGTATCTGCACTCACACTTGCTAATAGATATAAGGGTTTGAGGACATACTTATTCCAGTGGACAAAATCATTGAACCTAGATAGGATAGCTGGCCAGCCACAATATGACAAGGCCAACACGTCCATTCCAGGAAAGAATGTATGTCTTCCAGTGCACAAATGTCCATAATTTAAGAACAATTAGACAGGAAATGCTGAACTTTTAATTTAAGCATCTAATTACACTGTTACTTCTGCTAAATTAGTAAAAATAAATTCAGCTTACACTGAGCAAATATTACACATGTATAAATTAGTAAGGCTATCTGACACAGTTCCTAAGGGACTTCATACCAAAGCATCACTTCGGTCTCAGAGGTACAAGAAGAGCTTTGTCTCATTGACAGGTAAAGGATTAGGACAGGCTGCTCACTCAAGTCTGAATTATTGACATTTTATGTTTCTTTTTAGGCAAACGCTGCAATAGAAGGATCGGTAGCAACTTCACTCACTCTGGTATAGTTGTAACACTTCACTGCTTTCATATTAGACTCGGGGTGAAACATTGCAAATAACTGACTTGTGTAAATTAAGAAGTAAATGAACTGTAGAATTTATAGAAAATATATCAGAGTCCCACCTTGTGAACTGGAGTAAACTTGTCTTTTGTTGGCTTCATAGGACCCTGGGTAGTGACTAAGCTGCAATTCTATCTAAAAAGGTGCGGTAAGTTCCTCAACATTTCTGAATATGCATGCTCTGGAGTCAGCACAGGCTGATCCTGCTCTCTTCATATTTTGCTGGGCACCCCATGCAACAACTAACCTTTATTTAAACGTTTCATCTACCTTTTCTCTGCATGGTCAAAATTACTTTCTCCCTGTTGCAAGGAGAAGAAGAGAGATTACCCGGGCCTTCACTGAGCCTCCAAGAGGGGTCAGGGTGCTCTCAGCTTGCTTTCTCTCTAATTTCCTCTGCTCCCTCTAGTGCTGCACAGCACAAACTGCCTTTCCATATCCCCGCTGCTTCGCATGAGCACTGTACACGGCATTTATCCGTGCAAAGCGTTTGTCTCCAAGTTACCCCCCGGAGACACTACCCAGCTGCTCCCCAGCAGCTGCGGTGCAGGAGATGGAGGAAGGGCTGGGGACGGGTGCGGTGCGTGAGCAACGGGAATCGTCTTCCCAACCGTGACATGCCTGGCCAGTGGGGCTCACCATCTATTATTCATTTAAAAGTTTTGTTCTCTGCTTCCTAATCAGATACAATTAAACCATAAACTGTTCGAGCAGCCTATCTCTTTGCTCGTGAAACAGAGTGAGGCCATTTAGGCACAACACCGATACTGTCATTCATAACAAACCACGGGCACAGCAAGATTAATTTATGTGAATTCTGAGAAATTAAATGGATGAGATTGGATGTGCTACATCTGATAGCAAGGTCAAAGGAAGGTTATTACAAGAAAATAATTTGGTTTGCAAAGATAACTTTGGAGAGGTAAAAATTGCTTCCATAAAGAATGCTATATTGTGAAAAAAAAAAAAGAGAACAGTCCAGTTATAGGTGGTACCAAAGCACAAACACAAGGTAGAGAAGCTAGAGAGACAGGGAACCGAGTCCTTCAGCAAAAGGACTGCAATACCTTGCTCGTACACAACACAAGTACAATCACAATCATAGTCCTCAATAAGCCTTTTGCCAGCAACAGACTGTAAATATTCTCACCCACTATGAATCCTATCATTAAAAAAATGGCCAGACCTTCAATTCAGTCTAATGCACTTCCATCTTACTGCTCCCCAACTTCCAAAAACAGGTCAGCAGGAGAGCTCACACAACCAGAAAACACTAGCATTTGATTATTATTTTTTCCTCAGATCAGCAGTTGCATCCCACACTGATGCCACACACCATCTCAGCTGCTCACCATGACATTTGAGGCCCAGGAGCCTCCAGTAGGCTCATGTGGAATCATCCATGAGAACAGGCAGATGCAAAGATTACTCTGCCTTCTGTCAGACATCTGCTAAACTATCACCCAGGAATGGTTTCCAAACGCCCGGATCCTTCCCCACTAGGTTTCATTTGCAGTTCATGAACGCCACATCAACCCCTGTTATGCGCAGCCAGTGGATTAGGAAATCACTCAGGCTGTAGCAGCAGAACGTGTGGGCTGCCCTCAGGAAAATCCCCTCTTCCATGGGCCCAGCAAGAGAGAAGGGACCAGGCTGTGCAGCAGAGACCCGGCAGCCTAGGTTGGGTGGGTGACTGATTGCTGGGAAGGAGAGAAAAATGGCCTGGGTAGCTTGATAAAGCAGAGGAATGAGCCAAATGGAGCCAACTGCCCCACAGCGTTTGTGGATTTGAGGCAAACACAGGTTTGGATGGTCAGGTTTGGATGAGACAAAGTGCTACAAAGGAGCTGGGAACCAGCACATCACCAGTTGGGATGCGCAAAAGTGCTCATCCACATAGTCTTTGGTTGCTCTCTAGGTCTTTTGCATTTTTAAATCACAGGCAAAGATGTGACCATTGATTTAGCTCACCTCTGGATAAGAGACGTATTTTTTAAAATTTAAGCTTACATCTGGAAGAATGAAGCCCATGTCAGTAAAGCAACTGGGAGGGACTAGCCAGGCATGTTTTTTCCAGTTAGAGATACAGAAGTTTTAGTGAACTTCAGGTCCCTCCAAGTGTTATCATCAAGAATCATCAGCACCAATCCATCCTGCTGCTGTCAAAAGGCCTTATTTGCAGCCTTCCAGTTGCCACATCAAACCATTAAATCTCAGCTCCTCCTTTGCAGAAGAATGTGTTCATCTGACAAAACAATGCATTGACCAGGTCTGAACCAACATTGATAGGCTCCAAGAAAGGACTCTTTTGAGACATCTAAGGGATCTTCACAGTCTATATGATGCCATTAAAGATATGCTTTATATTTAGAAAATATATTTATTTATATAAATATATTTTTATATTTATGTTTTAGAATAAACATATTCCAAGGATTTAGGTCCCTTGTTCGGATACAGTGGTAAAAAATAGTAATAATAAAGCAATTGCCTACAATAGATTCTTTTGGCTTATAAAACTGAAGTCCCAATAAAAGTACCATAAATTTCTAAGGCCATATAGACTCCAATAGCACCTGAAGAAAAAGAAAATAGTGATTTCTTGAGAACACAGAGAAATGGAGGGCTTGACAGAAGGGACTCTGACCCTCCAGTATGGGCAGCAGAAGTGTCAGGATAAGGCAATACTACATGGTGTCCACCAAAACCATCCAGAAAAGCGATTAAGGGGATAACTCAGACCTACAATAAAGCCACACAACTCTCTCATTTCAATGTAGGAGGGGCAGACCTAAACCTTGGGACCTGTCAAGGAATATTTATCATGCCCAGTTGTGAGGCCAGGAGTGGCAAACTGGTGTTTGCTCCTGGCTCCACCTTCTCAGAGACACTAACATCGGAGAAAAGCCCACGAGGCTGTCACCCTACTGCATCATTTCATAATCTTGCATCTCCTATTCAACCCACATGCCTACAAATGGTGGAGAAAGTCATACACTCCCCTAGAATCCAGCCAGACACCCCTTCTGCGGTGTACAAAAGCCCAAAGCTTGGTGCAGATGCCGTGGGGAGGAGGAGTAAGGGCTCTGCCCCTGCAAGGTCTGCCCGGCAGCAGGGCCAGCACCGCAGCTGAGCCTGCACTGAGCATGTGCCACCGCATCCTCTGCTCCAGCACCGAAAACAACCACCACAGCCAGGAGAAAATGCCTGAGATGGCAGGGAGATGAGAAAGAAGACTGCTGGGCTGGTGGAAGAAAACCCCATTTCTTTTCATGCCAGGGATCTGTTTGTTTGTTTAAAAAAACCCAAGAAAATCTTCCCAAGGGGGAGAAGCCCCCAGGCATCAGCTGCAGACAATCACAGCTGCTCTCCCTCCAGCATGGAGCTGCTTTTGCTGTGGATAAAGCAAAAAATAATGAAGAAAGCAAACAAGTCTCTTTCCTTAATTTAAGGGTTTGCTTGCCTTTCTCTCCTGCCATTCCAGGCTATTCTTCATTCCTGCTACAAGTGCTACAGGCGATGGGGAGCTGCTCCCTGCACAGGCAGCTGGGTGAGGCTCAGCCCCACTCCCTTCTTTGGCAACCATATCCCTATTATCTTTCTTTCCTCCACAGCACTGGTTTCCCATGGCTTTCTGCTCCTTGAAATTGTTTCTCTACTTGATCTGAGCCACAAGGAAGCACAGCTTCTCTGAAGCACATGCTTCTTCATGATCCTAAGTCTCCTTTGACAGCAAAACTGCACCTTCGGGAGGGTGGTGGGCTGGGAGGGTGAGAATGCACCAAACGGAAAATGTACATTAGGCTTCCCCTCGTTTCATCTGCCACCTCGTCCATCTCAAGTTCGATGCAACCTTGGTCTAGATGGCTGGCAAGCCGGAGCCGTCCCTCCCACCCCCACTCTGCAAAGGAGGCCCAATCCTGCTCTGTAGGAGAGGAGGGCAGATGGGTGGGACCTGCCGAGTGTGCACTGCCGCACACGTTCATTGAAACAGGGACACTCGCAGAAATATATACAATATATACAATAGCTGGAGAATTTCTGTCATAGAGACCCATTTTGACAATGCTGCTTTACCCTCTTTAATTGCATGCAAAGCCCACTCGGGATCAGCTGCATCCTTACACTCCCTCCACACCCCCCACCTCTCTGTCCTTTCTCTCCCCTGCATCTACTGGTCTTTTAAAAGGAGAAAGGAATAGAAAATGCCCAGCAGGAGACAGGGAGAGGCCAGCAAAGGAAGCAAGAAGTGTTGCCTGGTCTCCTTCTGGCTGGTTCCTTGCTGGGGCGGAGGCAGGGGGGTGCACAAAGCACTGCCTGCTTTTCCTTTTTGTTTGCTGTTCCTGTTCAGCCCCAGATCCTTCAGGACTTACCTTCCCCCACCCAAGCCCCTCTTTATGCACAGCAGAATTCAGAGCCATTGCAAGAGAAAACTTGGGGGTTTTATTAAAGAAAAAGACTCTCTAAACCCACCCACTGTTCATCGTACCCTTTCAGGTTTTTCTTCTCCTTCGCTGTGCTCCCAGTTTCAGCCATTTGAATCCCTCCTCCCCAGTTAAAACGGGCAAGACACATCTTTAGGATGCTGGACCGAAGCAGCAGAGCATCCTCAAGGCAGACTGCCATCCTGCAGCCAAACTGACCCTGGCAGCAAGCTCCTGGGCTGCCATTCCCCTTACTGCTGCAGGAGGGAGGAAGGGCTCCCCTTGCAGCATTTGCTTTCACCCAACACCATCAGAGGACCGCTCCCCTGTAGCATCTTCTAACGAAGAAATGTGAGCTGTGGAAGAAATCTAAGGATGGAAAGCCCCGAGAATACAGGGAAATCCATCCAGGTCATCCTGGTTGGGCTTGGGGGGGTTTTCTAGGGCATTACTCAGTCTCTCGCCTGTGTCTTTCTTTCCATTACCCATTTAGGCAATACATGATCTTCACAAATAC
The DNA here is from genome assembly GCA_013398155.1 of Pedionomus torquatus. Classification (NCBI taxonomy): domain Eukaryota; kingdom Metazoa; phylum Chordata; class Aves; order Charadriiformes; family Pedionomidae; genus Pedionomus; species Pedionomus torquatus. Next base: position 21,150 of record VZRU01005977.1, read on the forward strand.
AAAATGTTATTGCTAATTTCTCTGCATCCAGCTACACAGTGTACACGTTTTTCTTAGGAGAAAAGAAAAAAGCAGCTGTGTCACGTTACAAAAATCATAATTAATTGGCATGCAGCAGCATCTTCTTATGACACATCGTAACGCCAGCAATATTTTAAATTGGCAAGTTTATCACATGTATATTCATATTAAAATAAAAAGCCCACCTGCTTTCTTGCCTCAGAGGGGTGTGTGTGTGTGTGTATGGGGGAGGAAGGGGAACAATGCTGCCATACCGTCTGCCTCCTCAGCAGAGAACTCCCCCAAAACGCAGATTATTAAAAAAAAAAAGCAAACCCTCAGAATAATGATAAAAAAAAATATATATATATTAAAATTTGCTGGTTCTATAAGGCTCCCTGCTAGAAGATGCTTGTCCTACCTGAGACGGTGCTGGCCATGCTGCTGCGGGAGCGGAGCGGAGCGGGTGCTGCAGGAGCGGGCGCTGCGGAGGTGCTGCAATGCTGCGGGGA
>VZRU01005978.1:308-17258 GCA_013398155.1 Pedionomus torquatus
AGAGGGGACCTCATCGATGCTGAGCAATAGCTAAAGGGTGGGTGGCAAGAAGATGGAGCCAGACCTTTCTCAGTGGTGCCTGGTGACAGGACAAGGGGAAATGGGCACAAATTGGAACATGGGAAATTCCATCTCAACATGAGGAAAAACCTTTTCCCTGTGAAGGTGACAGAGCCCTGGAACAGGCTTCCCAGAGAGGGTGTGGAGTCTCCTTCTCCGGAGGGATTCAAACCCCACCTGGATGTGTTCCTCTCCAAACTGCTCTGGGTGACCCTGCTCTGGCAGGGGGTTGGACTGGATGTTCTCCAGAGGTCCCTTCCAACCCCCACAATTCTGTCATTCTAACTGTTCCAATTTGCTAACTTAATTGGCGTTGTTATTTAAAATAATTCCTCCAACCTCTTCCCTCCCCCAAAGCATGTATATAGGCTGCCTTCCTGCACCATTTGTTCCCATTTCTTAAGGGGAGGACAAAAAGACTAGAATTAAGACAAGTGATAATGGGTAACAATTAAAATACATTTCAAGTAAACCAGGAAGTTTTTATTGAGTGTGACAAGTGAAAGAGGAAAGTGAAAGTTGATAAACCTGCAATGTAAATGTTCTTTTACAAGTGAACTATGGGAAAATACGTGATAGAGAATTGTCAGTCCTTCTTTCTCATCTTCCCTGTCTCTTTAGCCTCCCTTTGCTTGGATTTATGTGAAAACTTGTGGTTCAGAAAGTGCGATGTCTTAGTGGTCAACTCAGCAAAGCCATGGAATCTGCAAATGAGGGCTTGGATCCTGCTCTGCGTTTTTTTCTGAGCACATGGTTTCGCTTCCCTGGGCCTTTAGTTTCCTTCTGTCTAAAAAGGAGCCACCTCACATGTCTATTCTGAATATGGACCTTAAGGAAATGTATATAAAGAGACTTCCAAAACCCATGAGGTTGTACTTATAGAATCACAGAATCATCCAGGCCAGAGGGGACCTCCCAAAGCCATCTAGTCCCACCTCCCCGCAGTCGCAGGGACACCCCCAAGTAGACCAGGTTGCCCAGGGCCTCATCCAGCCTCACCTGGAATATCTCCAGGGAAGGGGCCTCAACCACCTCCCTGGGCAACCTGCTCCAGTGTTCCACCACCCTCACAGTGAAGAATTTCTTCCTAATATCCAATCTAAATCTGCTCTTCTCCAACTTAAGTCCATTGCCCCTCGTCCTGTCGCTGCAGGCCTTTGTGAACACTCTCCCCAGCTTTCCTGCAGCCCCTTCAGGTACCGGAAAGCTGCCATTAGGTCATATTACTTGAGTCACTGGGTAGGAATCTAATACAATTTTTGATGTCTGTCTAAGCACAGTTATACAGAAATGTTTGTGTCCCTTCTGAAAACCAGGTGCAGTTGGGGAAGTTAATGTGAATCCCTCTGGGATGTGTAGAAGCACTAACAGATAGCAGTTGTACTGAATGGGTTGGGTTTTGATTTTCCAGAATTAGTGCTCTACTCTTCACGTTGACTCATGTTTCATTCTAAGGTAAAAGGGTTTTTTGCCATAATGTCAAACTGCAGATTCTTTATTGCAATTACTGTGATGAGAGCAAAACTTGTGTTCACTCTTCTCCTCACTTTACTCGAAGGAAGCCTTGAGTGAGCTGAAGCTCTGGACTAGAATGGTATCAAGAGCTTGGGGAGGTCTTTGTCATCTGACTTGTGCAGTTTGCGAGGGCAGTGTTGGAAGTGACCGATACTTTCTCACAGACTGCAAGCAGGTAATCCAGCAGGCAAATGAAAGTGCTTGCCTGCTCTGAGAGTCACCGTTGCCTCCTCTTGTGTCTTTCAGAGGCTTGTGAGATCCCTGCAAAACACGGGTTTTTACTGTTTGAAAAGGCACGTGCCAATTCTGTCCTTGCCTGCCCACAGAAAATGACCTTGCTGTGCAAGAAGCTCAATGAGCTAAATTCCTCCCAGAAATGAGGAAAGATTTTGTTCTGCAGTGGCTGTAAACTTTTAAATGGAGGCAAAGAAATAGCCTCTACTTGTCGGACAAAGGTTTAGGGCAGTACTTCGCTTTCCTTATCTCCTTATGTTACCGGGGAGGTAGGAATGCAGTGCGATGTGAAGGCAGGGCAGAGGAATGGAAGTTGGGTACAAAGGGCCTCAGGCTGCACCTGAGCAGGAAGGGAGACCTGGTTCTGGTGAGCGATACAGCAAGTATTTAGAGGATTATTCTGAAAGTACAGTTTTATCAAGTACCATCTTGTCAGGGATGTCAGATTTTGTAACTTCCCCTTTGCTTCAGAAATCTTTGCTTACTGGGTTTCTTTACTTCTGTTTTGCTCTCTGAAACCAATTCCTAAGTTTCCCAGGTTTGTTTCTCTAGTTGAGCATAAGTAGCTTCACTTCAGCTTTTGTTAGTAAACAACATCAATGGAAAACTGGCATTTTCAAGTGGGTAAATGTCAAAAGCCTGTATCTGCATCAATTTCTCCCTCTCAAAAATGCTTCTCAAGAAAAGAAATAAATGACCCTTGTTGCAACTGCATTTTTCCTTATCAATGGTGCCTACAACAGCAGCGGGGGTTTTTCAGTCCAAGAAATTGAAAAATTCTGAACTTGTGATTCTTTAGGTGACCCAGAAAGAACTTGAGTCTACCAGAGCCTTTGCAGGATGAACTGTGTGGAGAAATCAGAAGGGTGCCCGTGTCTGATTTACATACCCTGGTTTACAGAGAGAGCACTTTGCTCTGGAGGCAGTTGTGTAGGAAGGGATGTGAGTTAGGAAAATTCAGCTGATTGTAGAATCATGGAACTGTTCGGGTCAGAAGGGACCTTAAAGATCATCGTGTTTGTGCCCATTGCCCCTTGTCCTGTCCCCAGGCACCACTGAGAAAGGTCTGGCCCCATCCTCTTGCCACCCACCCTTTAGCTATTGCTCAGCATCGATGGGATCCATCTCAGTTTGCTCTTCTACAGAGGAGCAGCATCAGGGCTCTTGCCCTTTCCTCAACAGAGAGATGCTCCAGCCCCTCATCTTCTTTGTAGCCTCCGCTGGACTCTCTCCATCAGTTCCCTGTCCTTCTTGAAGTGGTGGCCCAGAGCTGGATATAAGACTCCAGATATGGCCAGTCTTGGTTTCTGGGAGGGACAGGGTTAATTCCCCCCGGCTCTAGCAGGGCCCAGGTATTCCACCCCAGGTGAGCCATGCCCAGGTCGATGGGAGCTGCTGGGAAGGGGAGGGGGCACTGGAAGCGGGTGGTCTGTGATGGGTGCGGGGCTGCGGTCGGTATTATTCTGGCGTTTGTATCCATCTGCATCCGTGCTACTGTTACTGTTTTACTGTTCTACTTTGTTGTCCCATTAAACAGTTTTTGTCCCAACCCAGGAGTGCTGCCTTTTTCTTCCAATTGCTCTAACGCTGCCATGAGGTGTTCGCCAACCGGGCTGCCACGTGGTTCTTTGTTGCCGTCTGAGGCTAAACCACGACACGGCCTCAACAGAAACTTCTCAGAAAACAGCCTCGCAGGTGATGCGAGAATCACAGAATCATAGAATGGTTAGAGTTGGAAGGAACCTCAAAGATCATCGTGTTCCAACCCCCCTGCCCTGGGCAGGGACACCTCCCACCACCCCAGGTTGCTCCAAGCCCCATCCAGCCTGGCCCTGATGGCTTTAGCCCACATCTTCTGAGGCTGTATTTAAAGGAAAGGAGGAGTGAGAGGTTGCAAATGGGTTTGAGCTTTATGCTCCAGTCCGTTCTTCACTGCCTCTCAGTTTGGTCCCAGCCCTGTTGCCACACCAGCTCTCGGGCATTACTGCCGAATTTGGCCCTTTCTGCTCTCTTTCCTTGTTCCTGTGCCTTGAACGTCTGTGCAAATCCTGGGTTTCCACCTTGAGCAGGATCTTGCCTGGAGTTCGAATTGTGGAATCGCAGAAGGATACGGGGTTGGAAGGGACCTCTGGAGATCATCTAGTCCAAAGTAGGTCCACCAAAGAGCAGGCTGCACAGGAACATGACCAGGGAGGCAGGAAGCCGGGCCGGGCCAGACCCACATAAAGTAACTTCTCCTTTTGCTTTAATTTCACGTTCCCAGCCCCTGACCTCCCCCCTGGCACACGGTGGGAGTAGGGAGTGCTGACAAGAAAACACCTTGGCTTTTTCAGTTCGCCTCAGACCTGATGCAATCTGCATTCCAGCCAGAAGGTGTGTTCTGAAATTAAACCAAGTTGGTGATAAGTTTAATACGATTCATGAGTTTAATCTCTCTTGACAAACGGAATTCATCATGATAGTAAAAGAGAGGAGTTATGAGGCAATTTAATTGTTTTAGTTTCTAGACAGGGTATTTAATGAACAATTGGTATGAACATATTGCCTGATACTATGTTTTAATACTAGATGATAACATTATTTCCTGCCAAAAACTTTGTAAAAAGTGGGAAACTAGAAAATATCTTTAAGCCTAAAAATGTTATTTAAGTATTCATGAAAGAATATTGGAAAAATGCTAGAGAGCATACTGCTAACTCCGCTTTTCATTTTAAATGAGGAGTCTTGTTAGCTGGAAGACCGAGTAGTCATTTTTCTGTTAAAAATGAAAGAGGGCTTTCCACACTGGATTAGAGAGGCTTCTGGTTTTAGAAGTCCATGCTGAGGCATATCAAATGTATTGGTTAAAACTAAGAAACTGGCTGTGAGCCTCCAGCTCCAACATCTGTTCCAAGAATGAATAGAACAAAGGAAACATAATGGCTGGGAACAATATGAGGGAGATACTATTCTTTCAGTTCTGAATAAGATTTTTTTTTTTTTTTTTTTTTTTTTTGTACCACAGTCACTACAGTAACATTTGAACACTTCCCTGTAGTAAATTAACTAATGAGGCTAACATCTGTATTCTTTTATCTACTTTCAGATTGCAGGAGTGGGTATCTTTGTTCCTCCAGCCTCACACGAGGTGGCTGCGTATCGCTTTTACTGCGATATGCTCTCAGGTCTCTTCCAAATGGCCTTTATCTGCCTGTTTGCTTTTGATAGGGTTGTTCCCAGCACCGTGGTGAGAAGGGTAGAGCAAATACGTGGACAGCATGGAGTTCAGAGAGCAGGAGGGGCTGGGGAGCCTGCTGGAGTGAACATCTCTCTGCCCCCACTTCTGACCCTGGCCAGAGCAGCGCCTCCTAAGCCAGACCTCTGAATCATGAACGGTTAGAGCTGGAAGGGACCTCATAGCTCATCGAGTTCCAGTCCATGGGCAGGGACACCTCCCGCTAGACCAGGCTGTTCTCTGAATAATGTAAGAGGCTCCCACACGTCTCGTGGTAGAGCTGCTCATAAACCCAGACGCTCACACACAGGAAAGCAGAAAGACAAGGACAAATGTATATTAAAAAGCACCGTATTCTCTAATGAGATGCCTACAGTCATGTGGAGCTGTGAGAGGGGGGAGGCTTTGAAAAGGTGGAGAGAAATGACTACACTGTTGCCAGCAGTTGTTTTCTTCTAATTTGAGGGATTGAGAAAGTATAATGACCTCCTAATGTCTTCAGCAATTATTGAAATACACCTGTAGTACACAGAGACACAGCAGCACCAACTTACTGCTCTTTCTGCACTATAGAAGAGTTAGAAGGTTGCAGCATGGGTTGGGGGTTTTTTGGTTTTTTTTTTTGTTCTCCCTTTAAACCCAAGGGAGAAACTTGAATGACCTGTATCCACAGTGTGTGTAATAACTTATTATCATACATTATAGTCATATTCTTGAGCCTGTAAGGAGAAATATTTTAGGAAGCATAGCTAAGGAAGTTTTTTTTTTTTCTTGTCCAAAGGGACTCTTTGGCCTCTGGAGAGGATGCTTCCAGAGATTCTTATTCTGAGAATGAGAGATTCTTCGGACGTATTTGGATAATGTTCATTACATAGGCTCTGTGACTTGCTTATGAATGAATATGAGAATTAATCTCCTTCTTAAGAGGATATATAGATTAGGGGAAGCTTGAGAGATTATTATATCCCGTTTGAGAACATATCAAGTGAATAGAGCTTAATATTATTCACAGTGAAACGTTTCTATCTGACATTAGCATAATATACCTGTATAGAAACTTAAAAAATCTATTACTTCATTAGAGAAGAGCATTCACAGGTTTACTGTAATGCTTCAAACTGTCACTTTGGCTCTGGCTAAAAGTAAAGAACAGGCAGCTGTATTTTTTACTGAAGGCAGCTGAATGTGTTGCTAATAAAGTCGGTTGTATTAGTGTGTATCTCTGAGAATTGTCATGGGGCAAAGCTCCTCTGAAGGCTGGAGCCACACACACAAACGAGCTGTGATGGAAAAAGCAGGATGCCTCTCACTCAGTTCATTTGCTAATGAGGAAGAGAAGCTCCTTCGCTTCATGGGCGAGCAGCGGCTTTCTCTTAAGTGATGTTAACTGAGGATACAAGCCTTAGGAGAAATGGACAGACTTAGGCCTCTGTCTGTGACCAAATAGCAGGAATAGCCGTCTCCATCTCAGCTTAACCTCTGTCGGCCTGGGTGCCGTTATTTGCCACTTCTTGTGGTATTGTCAAAACAACATCCCCAGGAATCACTGAATTAAAAATTGCTCAAAATGCAGCTGGTAAATATTGAGGCTGTCTTGACTTCCCCCTCCTCTTTCTCAATACCTAACTGAAATATTCATTAACATCTCCAGTTCTGACTGCGTCTCATAATTAAGGGTTTGCATAGCTAGGAGTCCCCAACTGTTGGGAAAGCAGCCTTTAGAATCCCTTAGGATTTGTTTCCCTTCTTAAAATCATAAACAATATTGGTGTTGACCTACATAGCCTCTGATTTCTAATTTCTTTAACCTGAATTGTTGCAAAGGCTACTAATTATAACGTACTCAAAAATAAATTAGTAAGCCATCAGTAAAAATTACATTAACAGTAACATTATTTCCCATAACATTAATAATCACTTTTTGGGTGTGATTTGTTTTTGCTGCAATTACTGTAAAGTCTTCTGAAAGATGTATTTCTGTGTAGTTAATGTAATATACATGTATGCAATTTTCCATTTTGGTGCCTATTGATTGCTTCATTTTTCATTTATATTAGGCTATTCTTATAATTTCCTCTGGGCTTTCAAGAAATGGCAGACATCAAGGGGAAATTGTAGTGGCATGTCCTATGGGAAATGCAAAATAGCAAATAGATCAGAGTCGGATGGAAAGGACTGAGTTCAAGTGCGCTTGCGTCATGAGAATTTAAACTGCCTTCCAACCTTTTAGAGATCTGAAAGGATGGATTTTATTGAAGTAACTTTGCTTTTATGTATTTCACTGAGAAACTATTTCTAATTGTGAGTGGAGTCCTTTGTGCGTGGAGGAGAAGTGTGTCCGTTCTGTTCTGCTGGGCAACCTGTACATTCAAAAAGTGAGGGGGAATATTTCTTTCTCAGCTCTATCAGTGTAAAACTTAAGGTCCACTCAGGGTTCTTCTCTCACAGAGGACTAGTTCCCCAAGTTCAGCTTTGCTGCTTCAAATGTCCAAGGTTGTAAGACACACTAGTATCAAGATACTAGTAGGGTAAATTACTAGAAGGTAAATTCACTTGTATCTGGTACATGAGAACTTAAAAGCAACTGGTTTAGTTCAAACCAAGACAGAATGTATGTAACTGCAGTCTGGGTCCTCGTAGTTAACTGGTTCATTGACTGGTTCCTCTGGTGACCTCCCCGTGGTGCTGTGCTCCAGGGAACAGGCTCTGATCTCAGGAGTCGATGCCATATTAGTTATAGACGGGAATTTATCTTCACATCTCCTGAGCAAGATAATTAAATATCTTCTTCATAATACATCCTGAGAGCCACAGTATGTGGCTGTTTATAATACAGTTCTGAGATAATGGAGTTAATTTATGTTACACTGGCAGTGGTAGCTGTAACTTCTTGCTGTTTTAATGGTGATGTGTTTTTACAACCGCTTGACAAAGAAGAGGGTGAGGCACAGGACTTGCCTGGCGTTGGGGGCTGCAGGAACAAAATTAGAGCGAAGGAGCCACCACCTGATCCTTCAAAACCACCATACTCTGCTGAGATCCAAGGTGCTGCTTGGGCGACAGAACTCCCAACCAAACTGCACAGCTCCAGTTAAATCTCCATCCTAAAGCAGGTCACGAGGGCCAGGCTGTGGTGAGCGAGGAGAGAGAAATCCACAGAAAACAATAGTGTTGGAATTGATAAACTGGTCCACCCCTGATGAATATAAGATCTTTGGAGGTGCCCATGAAGGATTTCTCAGATACCCAATTAACTTTTGTGGAGGGATTTGCATACCTGACTTCTTTAGCCTGCTTGGAAAATCCTAGAAGCTGTAGCTATTCCATAATGAAGACCTTTGCAGATTACATGGTGCAAGTCTTGTGCCTTTTTCACTCTACGCGTTTCTTTTCTGAGCACAGACAGCAAAACATTTTAAAGAGGTGTTTCCTTGTTAACAGTCATTTGGAGATTATGCTCTTCCAGAAAGGTCAGCTTAAAAACTCCTTTGCAAGATTAAATGCGGGGTGAAAATCTGATATTAAATATATTGATATTTAAATTATTAAATAAATGGTACAAAAGATAGAAGTTCAGTTCTCTTTTTTGAGTGAATATAAAGCTCTTGTATAAGGGCTGCCCCCTGCTCCTAATTTGGCACTGTTAGTGCTTTCTACCTTTGCTATAACCTCTGCCACTGCTGCTTCCAATTCAGGTAGGTTTTCCAAGGCCACAACCTTCCACTGGCTTGGTGGGGGAAAGACTCCTGGCACCATGACCTTCCAACTAAACAGAAAAAAAAAATACCCTTTGCGCTCGTGAGACCCCACCTGGAGTCCTGTGTCCAGCTCTGGAGTCCTCAACACAGAAAGGACATAGAACTGTTAGAACGGGTCCAACGGAGGGCACCAAGATGCTCAGAGGGCTGGAGCCCCTCTGCTGTGAGGACAGGCTGAGGGAGCTGGGGCTGTTCAGCCTGGAGAAGAGAAGGCTCCGGGGAGACCTTGGAGCAGCCTTCCAGGATCTGAAGGGAGCTCCAGGAGAGCTGCAGAGGGACTCTTGGTCAGGGAGGGGAGGGACAGGACAAGGGGGAAGGGTTTTAAACTGGAAGAGGGGAGATTTAGATTGGATATTAGGAAAAAATTCTTTCCTGTGAGGGTGGTGAGGCACTGGAACAGGCTGCCCCGGGAGGTTGTGGCTGCCCCATCCCTGGAAGTGTTTAAGGCCAGGCTGGATAGGGCTTTGAGCACCCTGGTGTGGTGGGAGGTGTCCCTGCCCATGGCAGGGGGCTTGGAACACGATGATCTTCAAGGTCCTTTCCAACTCTAACCATTCTATGATTCTATGATTCCTGTGGCCTTATCTTCTGTGAAAGCTCCTTTTCTACCTTGATCACCCACAGGCCCTCCTGGTTAGCCATTACCTAGGACGTTTTTTGCTAAAGAATTTATTATTAGTTGTTAAAAACTTTTGCAAGCTGTTCCTCGAAGCATTTTGGTCTATTCTGTACTGTCCCCGGAGGCAGCCTGTCAGAGATCTGCCTGGGTCTTTTGATTTGGGGAACAACTTCATCTTCTGCAAGCCGTAGTGTCTTTACGTAACATTTCTGCCGTCAAGGAATCTCGCTCTTTCTGACTACACTTCTGAGGGGTGTGGGGGTTTTCTGAGCTCAGTTCAAGTTGTTCTTGGTTGCAAAAAGAGTCTCTCACTTTTCTATTAATCCAAGAGGGACCTTGAACTTTACAGCACAGGAGTCCGTGGGCGAAGTTGATCTGCACGACGAACTGAATCTTCAGCGCTGACCAGAGCCGAGTCAAGTGTTGCTTTTCCTGTGCTTCCCTAATTAACTACTTAGTGAAATAGTCATTAGTGGTACTGAAAAATTGGTCTTGGCATTAGGCCAGAGTGTGACATTCACTCTATGGACGTGGGGGGTGTCCGATCTCTCATCACAGCTGCATTTTTTGGCGCTAAGTTTCTCTAGTCTCTCTGAAGTCGTGGCTGCTGCCAGCAGTGGGCAGTTAGCAATATCAATCCATGCTTGGATTTCTCTTCTTCTAAGGTGGTGAAGAAGCTACTGCTGGCCATGTGCGCAAGAGCTCATCGGTGTTGAGAGCAGGTGGCTGGGACAAGTGTCTGTCCAGCATGTGAAGCATCTCCACTGGGTTTCTAATTTCCTACACTTGAAAACAATCTTTTTCTTCATCCAGGTCTGTGCACGTTTAGGGCAAGTTTGTATAAAATAGTAGATGTCCTCAAGAAGAGAGATCTGTCCAGCTAAGATCAGGGAGGATGAAGCACTTTTGTGTACACTTTGTATGTACCGTCCATGAAACCCTGATGAAAACACCTGAGAAATGCTCACTCCTGGATTGAGCTGTGCCGTGCCTGTGGTGCAGATGACAACCAGCCTTTGTAGGATCACTGACTCTTCAAATGTTCTCCATCTTGCTGCAGGGATGGGCCAGTTCCAACTGCACAAACCTTACTTTTTTTTTTCCCCCTAATGTGTCATCCTTACCCTGCTCTTGGTGGGCCTAAGGAGCTTCATGATTTCATTTACTTTGTAGTTTTGAAGTCTCAGAGCAGTGCATGCGTGTCCTTGTCTCTGTGCTGGGTGTGATACACTTGAAATGGGCATTTCTGCTGGGGAGAAGATAAGCAGAGAAGACCTGAGGATGAGAATATCTAATTATCATTCTGCTTATTGCTTGACATAACCCAGTCACCTTTTCAATCACTTCCTCAAAGGTGACTACAACTAAGAATTTTATGTTTGGTTATTTTTCTGAAGCAACCGAAGATATCAAAGCCTGTCTGGCATCTTTCTAGGCTGTTCTGTGGCGCTCCCTTTACAGGGAACATATAGCATTTGCTAAAAATCTAATACGTAGGACAAAGTTGCTTAAGTAAGCTTGCTGACATAAGGCTGGAGTGTTTTAGTGGTGAGTTTGGAAGGAAGACTAAAAGGAAGATTAAATAGGCAAAGTGTCTTTGCTGAGCTGATGCTGCTCTCAGGAGTCCTGCTCCTTTCTTCCAGCATACGGAAAGTTTTATAAGGATATAGACTCGGGCAAAAAGCAGAGCAATTCAAAGATCATCTGTCTCTTCTGGTGGTGATAATTTCTCAGCTCTTATCTCTCTGTGAATCTAAAAGCACTTATGAATGAATTGGTGTAACTCTTCCCCGTTAGCCTGTGGTCAACTAGTAGCTGAAGTAGAATTTGATCTTTAGGGCAGGGTTGTTGATCTGGTGAAATGCCAGCGCTGGGGTCTGTGCCAGGTCAGGAGAGGTGACTCCTGGCTGGCCGAGGTGGCTCTGGCACCACACTCTGCTGGCTCCTCTTGCTGGGAGCTCCTGGGGTGACTGTACTCAGTGAGTGGCGTTCCTGATGCTCTGCCTCCTCTCCTGTGGCCCCGCATGGGGACAGGGAATGCGAGGGAGGAATTGGGACTGGAATTCATGTTGGAGCTCTTGAGCCAATTTGCTCATTTTTGGTTTGGACTGGGCGAAAGGGTGAGGTAGGCAGGCTTGTACAACAAGATTTTCTTGCGGCACTTCTGATTGCCTTGGGAATACAAACAAGCCTGGACATGATTCTCTCCGGTTTTTTAGTGTTTTGCAATGATGCTGAGAGAAAAAAAATCCCTTTTTTAAATTTATTTTTTAATTGAAGGCTCCTGAATCTGTTGTTAGCAGATGATTTCCTGTTATAGGTCCTAAATTTATTCCAGAGATCCGTAAGGAAGCCCTTGTAGCTACAGTTGTATTCCCGTGTGTCTGAAGCGTAGGCTGGTTGGTTTTGAAGAAATAAAACACGACAGTCAAAAGCTAGTTAAAAAAACAAGTGATTTCAGTACATGAGAGAATGTTGCGGTGACTACAGGCTGATCAGCTCGTCTTGTCTCCTGGATCACATCACTTACACGTGAGGAAAGCATTTCTGAATGCTCCAAACAGGTTCTGAAGTTATCAGTGGATTTAGGCAACTTGAAATGATCACAATGAGCATAAAGAAGTAGGTATTCTGTCTTCACCCAAGCAGCAGATAAGACCTTACCCAAGGTATGTGCAATAACACAAACGTATGTCATACCTGGATTCCTTTTATATCTTGTTATTCCAGTTGACAACAGCAGTCAGATGTACCAGATATTTTTAATCTGGAAAAGAGTGCCAGCATTATCATTTTTTTCTTCTTCCTGTGCTTTCATATTTCCTGCCCCTCTGATACTCAAACCTGCTACTTTTATTTCTTCTGGTCATGCTTCTCTATTTTCTTTCTTATTTCTGTTTCTGTGGCTCTGTGCAGCTCACTGTATAGAAATATACACAAGCCTGCTTTTACTTGGTGCTTCCAGGAGGAAAAGAAAGTGCAGTAATAAATGGAGTCTGGTAGGTAGAATGAAGGTAAAAATAATATTGCAGAGTACATGAGCCAGTGGCTGTGGCTGTAGGCTGATCTGTGGCACATCTGCATTTATTGGAGAAACGTCTTGGTTACCGCTAGCTTTCTTTTACCCCTTCCACACTTTAAAGAAATATGCTAATAATTTTCATGCGGTAAATAGAAGGGTAGCGTTTTATGGCTTTAAAAACAAACAAACAACAACAACAACAAAAAAAAAACCCAAACAAAAAAAAGCCAAACTTGGAAGAGGAGCCACTTTTCTGTATTGAAAACGTTGTAAAATAATAAGAAGAAATCTTTCTTTGTCAGAACTAACACTTGCGATCAAAATACTTTAATCTTTTTGAGAGGAAGAACTTGTTATTTGAAATGCTGAATTGCAGTTTTCCTGTTCTCCTACAGTCGATGCGAAAGCCTTCATTTCCAGGTTGCTGAGCAGTTGTAGGTTGGTGTAACATAATGTTTGTCCCCGCTGTTCATTCCATGTTGTGTGGTTTCCGTTACGTTTCCCATGTAGGTGAGTGGGCCCATTCATCACCAACCACCTCCCTCGGGTCTGACCATGCGGGAGCACTGCAAGAGGGTGCACGAACCTTGGCTGAGGTTGGGAAATGGATATTGCGATAGTGGAGATGTTTGGTGGTGGTTTGACTGGAGTTTTAACTTCCCCGGCCTGTCTCCATGGGGTTCCCCTGGTGTTCAGAAAGCCTTTGCCATCAGCTGTTTCCTGGAAGGTCAAGCTGAAGTTGACGGCCAGACCATGGACACGGTGGGGTAGGGTAGTGTCGTAGATGTAGGCATGAGGGTAGTTTCAGTGGAAACAGGTCTTACAGTCTGAATTTACGCTTGGCAAATATTGTAAGGCAGTGGCAAGGTGGTCAAGGTCCAGTTCCTTCTCTAGAAGGACACCAGTCAATAATAGAAAGCAGCTCTTGGTAGAACTTGGTGGAAGGAATTGACAGTTACATCTCTGGAAAGAAGGAAGAGAAGTTTTTTATGTAAATGGGGTGAAAATTGTGCAAATACAGGAGAGGCAGTGAGCAGACACACTAAAAGGGCATGGCCAAGAGGGGGTGTGGGGGAGGCTGCCCAGTTCAGCTGCTTTGTGTGGGCAAGTTGAGCCCAGTTTACAAAAGCGATGAGGGTGAGGGCCAGGGGGGGTGTGTTTAGCACCTTCCCACACTGCGCTTCTGCACAGAGCACCCCCCAATACAGCTTCCCCTCTGACCACTCCTCCCAGTGCTCTTCTCCTCTCCTGGCCTTTGAAATGAATCGTAGAACCATAGAATGGTTAGAGTTGGAAGGGATCTTCAAGATCATTTCATTCCAACCCTCCAACCAGGGACACCTCCCACCAGGCCAGGTTGTTCAAAGCCCCATCCAGCCTGGCCTTGAACACTTGAGGAATCAGCAGTTAAAAGTAGAATCCTGTTTTTTTTTTTCTCTTTGAATGTCTCCCCTTTCCTCCTGTACCACAACTGAAATGACGACAAATACAGAGAGTTATTTATACCGAGGGCCAAGCTATTTGTTTCTGAATAGGGGGGAGGAGATGAATTTTTGGGGAGAATTTTCTGTTGCGCCAGTCTATAATGAAGCAAACCTGCATGCTTACGTAAGGCAAAGGAACTGGAGATGTTTGAACACTGGGGTTTTGTTTGAAAACTAATTTTTCATGTTAATTAAACTTCTGCAGAGCAAACCTTATATGTGACACTTGGTGTTATAGATGGCACGGGCTGGCTTCTAGAGATCTCAGGTTTGAATCATTACCCCTATGCAATATACCGTGGGCCAACCAGGCGTGATATTCCTGACAAGGATAAACCCAGCTGGCTTGTATTAACAGAAACCAACATTTATTTCAGTCTGCTATTGAGTGATTGTCCTTTCGATGTTGCTTCTGCTGCCAAGTCAGCTTTCTGAAAACCCTAAGGACGTTGCTGAGTGTTGTCAGGAGCAGGGATTTTTCACACCCCCCGCTCTTTGCAACCATCTCAAACCGACCCTTACTTTCCAAATGTAAAACTGTTTTCTTCATCATCTAGCAAGAACATTTTCAATGAATTCATATGCTAAAAGAAATCTGGGAAGCTCTTCCTGTCAGTGCTGGAGAAAGCTGCATTCCAGACATCGTGGGTTGGGTATGTGAAAGGGAGAGTGTTTTGGTGCATGTGATATGGGTTGGGTTTTTTATAAAAAAAAGGCTTAAGAAAGTACAAGAAAAAGAATGCAGAATTTCAGCCCATGAGAACTAGACACCGAAATGGCTCCAGGATCTGTGGGTCAAGAGAAAAAACTTGGTGAACTCCTGCATATTAGAGATACTTTCCTAATACCACGCTGTACTTTTCACCTGTCCTCAAATGGGAACCGTGCGCAGCGCAAAGGGAACATCGGGTGTGCAGTGACACTCAGGAGGAGAACAAATACTGAGAGTGTCTGTGTGTAAAGTGCTTTGGGCAGTGAAATGCCAACGGTTGTGTTGAGGTCAAGGGAAACACAAAGCAGCCTGATGCCGTCCCCAAGGGTGCTTCAGACCCCGTCTCGCCCAGAGCTTGTAAACAGGGCTCTTTGCTCTTCTTCTTCTTGGTGTGGCTGATCTTACTGAAGAGCGAGACATGTCTACCAAAAATCCTGCAGACTCGAGAAAAACTGTTTTTACAGTAACACTGAGAAATGTCTCTTAAAAAAGAATTATTTCTTGAAGCAAGGCACCTTTTTTTCACTCTTACCTACGCTGTTAAGAAATGTATGTTTATGAACTTACAAACTTGTTGAATATGGGCTTTGCATGAGTTTAAACATAAAAGCATTCAAATGATCCTCCTTGACAGGGATTAAAATTACTGAAGTTGAAGTTTACTGTTATATTTTTCCCTTCCATGATTGTCTTGACTTTTGGTTTTCTTACCGGTACTGAGCGTCTCATTCATCCCTCGTAATCTGTGAGTACATTTGGATTTATTGCACATGCAGAATTCCTGGTTATTGCATTTGAAACGCATCCTGGATGGAGCCGTTGGAAATGGAAACAAGCTGCTGAAAGCTGAATTGCAGGGGGAGCGTGTGAGGAGTCTCCCAGCCTAGGGCCATAAATCCACTCCGAGAGGGAGAGGAACAGGATTGCATTGGTTATTACTGAAAATTCCAGGCTCTCTTCCATCTGCAGATGAGCTTTGGGGGGACAGGATGGGTGGGATGATTTATGCTTTATCATTCTTTCCTGTTGAGTTGTCCTTTCTCTGCTCTTGAAGCCTGGAGTCTCCAGGAGCTCCCATGTCTAATGAGAGGAGAACCTCATGGTGTTCGTTACACAAAGGAGAGCATCAGTGGCCGGGAACACAAACCATAGGGTGAGAACTGGCTCCTCAGACAACCGCCCCCATCTCCTCTATATCCGGAGCCACAGCCAGCAGAACGGTGCTCAGTTTGCAAATAACATGCAAAAAGTCTTGTGGGTGTTGGGAGAGGAGCGTGTTGAAGCGTCCAAACTGCCTAAATGAATGCTACTTGATCCACCTGGCTGTGCTGCGCTATGAAGTATTTACATACATGCACCCAAAATAAATTACATTCTGATTGCTTCATCACTGTGATGTTATTGTAATTGAGAAGATGGTCAGAGAAGAGCAGCTAAGAAATTAACAGGAACCTGAAGGATTTGATTAATAAGGAAAATTTCTTGAAGGTGCTGTGGGTTATAGAGGGTGTGATGGAACATAATAGACTATAAATATTTGAAGAACAAAAATATGAAGGGGGATCACTCATGACAGAAGCAAGGTGAAACCAGAGAGGGATGAAATAAACGTGAGGAAGAACATTCCTGACAGAGGGTTGTTTGAGGCTGAGCCCACAGTACCTTGGTAGGACACTTCACCAGTGCCGTGTCTTAAAACTGAATTGAATAGACAAGGAGTAACAACCTAGAGCAGGCAGTGCTTTACGGTGGGGCAGGAGGAGATGAGGAGTGACTTAGACATTCATGGCAAGATCGAGTACTGATAATGTGGCTGGTGCTCTTAATATGTTCAAGTTGAGGTGTCGTGTAGGTGTGCAAGTGGGAAGAAGAACATTGAGTGGTCTGGTGCGTAGGTCTTGGGGAAGGGAAAAGCTGAAAGCTCTTGGTTTTGAGACTTTTGGAAAAAAATACTACTCATTACAGTTTCTAATTTCACCTTGCATCAGTGAAATGTACCTGTGTGCTAGCAAATGGATTTCTAATTGCCTGTTAGAATCATAGAATCATCCAGGCTGGAAGGGACCTCCCAAGGCCATCTAGTCCCACCTCCCCGCAGTCGCAGGGACACCCCCAACTAGCCCAGGTTGCCCAGGGCCTCATCCAGCCTCACCTGGAAGATCTCCAGGGAAGGGGCCTCAACCACCTCCCTGGGCAACCTGCTCCAGTGTTCCACCACCCTCACAGTGAAGAATTTCTTTCTAATATCCAATATAATCTGCTTTTCTCCAACTTAAGTCCATTGCCCCTCGTCCTATCACAGCAGGACTTTGTGAACAGCCCCTCCCCAGCC
>VZRU01005978.1:17555-37472 GCA_013398155.1 Pedionomus torquatus
CCTCTCCAGCCTGTCCCGGTCCCTCTGGATGACATCCCGTCCCTCTGGTGTATCCATCTCTCTCCCTTCTGCTGCAAGGTAGGACCAACAGCCACTTGCTGTCTGCTCAGCACACTTAATAGGAAACATCTTTCTAAAGCCACTCAAACAACTTCAAAATGCAAACCAGTACGATCACAAAGTAAGGGGTGCAGCAAAGTCACGCGGTAGTGGATGACTTCTCCTAGGGGTTCTCCATCCCTGGATGGGGGTGGTAACATCTTCCCTAGAGAGCCTTATCTCTACTCTTTCCTCCTTCACCCACCTCTGTGCGGTTTTCAGGCGACATAAAATAAAACGGATAAACCCAGATCTGTCTAATACATCTTTGTATTAGAATGTTTCTCAGTTGCCCAAAATCCTCCAAGGGAACACAGGCCAGTAGGTCTCTAAACCTGTTTGATATAAATTCCATATTGTCAGTAAGAAAGATCACTTACAATGCTCACTTGGTATTTTACTCTTAGTGAAGCCGTTACTGGAGTCATGTCTCTGCTTTATATTAACACGTTGTTATCAGTAACCTAATAAAGATGCAAAATGCATGAAATAAATTAGCTACAGATTTAAGGAGGGCACATAAAGGAAATACTCTGATTTACCTTCACGTTTGTTGAATACAGACCTTGCATTAGTTTGAACTTGAAAGCATTGAATTGACTCTGTTTAATTCCATTAATTAATTTCTGTTATCATTTTCTGTGCCTCTTCATTATTAAAATATTTGGGTCTCAGTTAGAAAATTCCCTTAAGTTGTAGCAATTTTGAATTATAAAGTTTATTAAAAACATCATTTGTGCTCTAAGAGCTTATTAGTTAAAACCTACGTTCCAAGATAGTCTTTAACTTCACAGAAGGTTTTTGGTTTTAAAAAATATTTTTGTTTCTGTTTTTCATTAATTTGTAAGTTGAGAAGTGTGGGAAGTCTCTTATTCAATGGAGAGAGCTCTTCAAAACATGCCCAAGCCTGTAGGTTGTTTTTTGACACGGGAAAAGCCTATCAACTTTTTTTTTTTTTTTTTTTTTCCCCCCAGAAATTTTTCTCTTGGAAACAAATATCACTATANACAGCAGTGTATATAAATGTTAATCAGATTAGATGTGGTCAGAATACGGTTATTTCCTGCTCTGTCGAGTTGTGAGCAGGATTCCACAACGTTGTTTTGTTGCTGTAGATAAAAGCTGCTGGAGAACCTCAGGATCACAAATAGCGGGAACTGCAAAGCCTTTGGGAGACGTGTTCGTTGGGCCGTTTTGGCTTTGTTTGGGGCTTTTTGGTTGTTTTTTGCTTTCTGTTGTACTGGTTATGGACACTATTCATGTTCTGCATCTTTCCTGATATAAACGAGGCAGGAAATGATGTGGAGGTGTGTCCCGTGGGCAAGTTGTGTGTGAGGAGTTGCGGAGGCTGCTGTGCTGCTCTGGGTATGGTTTCCACACAGAGCAAGCTGAGGGGTTGTGTTGCTGCCTGGCTAATTAGCCCTGTAGCCATCACTCGAGACAAACAAGCGGTGTTTAATCACTGTGGGCTCTGGGGGCTTTAATTCCTTGCAGCCCCTGGGGACCTGCAGTCAAAGGAGCCCCCCTGGCTTTGTAGGAGCTTTGCTGTCCTGCTTCTGGTGTGAACTTCATCACCTTTCTTTCCAATTTCTTACCAGCATCATTTTGGGTTGTGTCTCCCCAGGCAGAGCCTCTCGTCGGGGTGGATGAAGCTCTGCTGTCTGTCCCCTGAGCAGACCGGGTGTACGACAGGACGTGTCCCGCTCACCAGCCTGCTCTTCGGAGCGGTGCGTCCTTTGTGTGCGTGTGTCTCACAGCCAGGATCAGGCCGGTGTGACTTGTAGCTGTCAGGAGCCTTTTAATCAATTCCTCTTTAAAACTTGGATTTCTAGTGTATTGAATACTCTGCCCCAGTCTCGGGCCACATGAGCAGTGTTTAGGCTTAAGGATGTGAGTACTTGGTCCCACGGGCTTCACTGGGGCTTTGATACATCAAATTTAGTAAATACTTAAGTGATGAGGTAGGGGCTTGGAGACTGGGGATCTTGTGCCAAACAGCGGAGCATTGAGCCCCCAAGACAGCTGACAGCCCTAAGATCCAGAAGGGTTTATTTTGACAAATAAAAAGGCAAAACCTCTTGAATAATGTATGTGGCCAAATCAATTGTGCACGTTCAAAACCTCAGTTAATCACAGAAAGAGAGTCGGGCTGCGTACTGTGCTTTAATGGTCACTACTGGGAAATGAGGGGGGGGAAAGGCCACTTCTATTCGTTCTTTGGAAGTAACAAACAGCTGTAGGAGGCTGAGGCAGAGGCTTCTGCTGTGAGATCACTCTGGAAAACAGAATTAGTCATGGATTGAAGTTGTAAAGTTGCAATCTGACCTATGGTTGTGTCACCAAGCGTTTTCAAGGGAAGGGCACTCACGTGTGCTCTTAAACACTCATCATCTAATGAGACAGAATAAAGAGTAATTCTTTAGGAAAATGGTGTATAAAACCATACAGATATGCCACACCACTCTATCTGCATCACTTGGTCAGACAAGTAAGAGTTTCTAGAAGGCTCCAGGGGTGTGTGTGTATTGGTGGCATGTACCATGCCTGGGGTCATCAAAGTTTCTGTGCCTGCTGGGGCTCTGTCTTGGTTGAACTCTGTTAACAGTTACGGCAGAAACAGATTTAGGAGGGACATTTTGGTGAGTCTTTTCAGTGTTTTCTGTTTTTGAAACCAAGTGGGTTATTTGGGCTTCCTTCACTGCAGCCAGGTGTATACGCTGACCAGGAACCATGTGCTAAGTAGATCTTCTTTAAGCTGTAACTACTCGTGGGGCCACCTGGATCCCAGGAACCCTGCAGTTGTGGCTGGTGGTTCCCGTTGCAGCTGGAGGAAGTGAGGTCGTTAGGAATTAAGAGAAAAATCCCACCAGGCCCTTGCTGCATCTTATGAAAACCAGTCTCTAAGTGACTTTCCCATATCTGACTCAAAGTCCCTTGGCACATCGGAGTGTTGCCATGGATACTCCAACTCCGGGATGCTATAAAGCCCAGCATTCATTACATTTATAAAATCTTCCAACACTTTAAAAATCTGCTCTCAGTACCAGTACAAACCTACATCAAAGCAGATGTTCCATTGCTACAAGAATAACCTCTCTGCCTCCTCAGGCATGGTGAGGGCTCTGTCACTCAAAAGCTCCAACGGTGCCAACAAGCTGTCACCAGAGCACCATTAGGACACTCTTTAATGTAAACAAAGGTAAAATTTGTCATGGTTTGACCAGAGATCCCTTACTGCTATGGAGGTGTGACTGCCTTTTGCCATCTAAAGCGTTCTGTGTTCCCTTAATTGAGGTGAGCTGTTTTGGGTAGGTGATGTTGGGTGATGAGCACAGCTCTGCAACCCCGGAGCTGGTTTGTGTATTTCAGAAGTTGGGGCAAATGCTGGGATAAAAACCTTAACTTGATTTATTTTATTGTAAAGATGTGGGGAGAATTTTTCTTCACATTAAAGTTGCAAACTGCAGATCAAAAGGGAAAGTAGAAAATAAAACTCGTTATTGATCAGCCTTGGCTTTGGAGTGGGGCTGTGTTTTAATGCTCTGGCAAACTCTGCCCTATTTCCCTGCGTAATTGCCAATTAGTGCAGCAGATCTCTCTGTGTCCCTCCAGAGCTGATTGCGCCGGGTGCTGGCAGATCACAAGGAGCAGATGAGCACAGAGAGGGTGGGTCCTGAAAGGCAACTTCTTCCATGCCTTCTTAAATATTCTCTTTAGGAGCAGACCGTGACAATGATACCTGAGTTCCTCCTCTCTAGGGCTGATGGTGGGAAAACAGACATTGCTTTTTCCAGAAAACCTACCTTTTGGGCCTGCTTCTAGTAAAAATACTTGAGTTGGCTTCAGTGAGTAAGCTGTCAAGGGCATCGCTATTCACGTGATTCCCCCATTTTGCTGTCAAAAGGAATGAATTGTAACTTCTCTGAGAGCCTGGCATTGATACCTCATTGGCTTGAGTGAAGCAGCCAATTAAGGTCTGATTAAAAAAATACTGTGGCGCTAATAATAGTGCCTTCTGGCTGCAGTTAGTGTGGGCTAATAAATCTGCAATTAAAGGTGGTGTTCACTTCCCGAGTGCTGTCTGTCACTCTGCAGGGAAGAAATACAGCCTTGCTTGTCACTGCCAGCTGTGGAGCCTCTCCAGTGTCCAGGTGTTCACATCTGGAGCCGGAGCAGGCCTGTGTGCAGCTAATGAGGCTGGTTGTGCTCAACAGGTCCAGCCCCTGTCCTGGGACAGTCGTGGCACACTGTAGGCTTTGTCACATGGACAAAGGTGAGCGTGGGAGGGTTAAAACTGCAGAAGAGCTGCAGGCAAATTCAGAAGAGCTGGAGAGGGTGACCGTGGTGTTTCTAAGATGCTGACGGAGGGGATGAGCTGGTCCATTTTCTTGATGAAAGTGCCCACCCCACTGACATCTCCTGCCCCATCCTGGCCCCAAGCGAGTGCTGGGGGCACAGAGAGCTGCGACCCCTCTTTTCTCTCTGTCTGTTCCCAGTGCTGGGAAGTGAATCCAGAGACAGCGTGTTGCCACAGAAAAGATTAAGAACAAATACAGCCTCCTCCTGAGCTGTGCTTCAAGGCCTTGTCCAGGTCTTTCAGAGATAAGACAATTTTTTTGTAGCCTTCACTGTATTAAGCCCTTATTCTATATATTCAGTGTGTTTTGGGGGGAATGCTCTATTATCTCTGGCTTTGTCTTGTTTTCCAGCTGTGGTGCTTGATACATTCTACACCTGAGTCAAATCCTGTACTGCTTTCTTTGCCCTCTTATGCAGAATAGTTTTCTGGTGTCTCTCAAGTTAAAGGTGAGCAACAAGATCGTATTAGAGAGGATTAGACAGGGGGGTAAACCCTCCCTTCATGCTGTCTAAAGAAGAGAAGACTTGCTGGTGGTTTTGACCTTTTAAGTGTAGGAATGATAACAGGAATTTAGCATTTCTTTTGATTAATGACTGAATTGAACTTGGGTGAATCATTGTTTTTAATTTATATTTTTTTTGGCGTGCCAGAGGTGTATTAAATTGCATCAAAGAATGTCTATGTCATTGCCATAAAATTAAAAGGAATGGGTTTATGTGTGTACTTATAGAAAATGGCCTATTCTTACTTGGAATGATAGTAATACATACTAAAAACCACGTGTCCTACTAGGAGATATGAAAGACCTGCAGGAAGAAGATGTGTAATTTGAAGGCTCCCACAATCCCTTGCCGTCATCCTCCTCTGGTGGTTGGTGAGTCTGCTGCAGTTGGGAGCAGCACAGCAATACCACTTTCACAGAGATCAGCTTCGTGAGGTTTTGATGCAGATGCTGGTGTTGCCCATGGGAATGAACCAGAGTAGAATCATAGAATTGTCTAGATTGGAAGGACCTTTAAGATCATCAATCCAACCATCAACCTAACTCTGACAAAAAACATCACTAACCCGTGTCTCTAAGCACTATGGCAACCTGTCTTTAAAATCCCTCCAGGGGTGGTGCCTCAACCACTTCCCTGAGCAGCCCATTCCAAGGCTTAAGAACCCTTTTTGTGTAAAAAATGTTCCCGATGACCAATCTGAACCTCCCCTGGTGCAACTTGAGGCCATCTCCTTTTATCCCATCACGTGTGATGTGGGAGAAGAGACTGACCCGTGCCTCTCTACATGCTCCTTTCAAGGAGCTGGAGGAGCAGTAAGGTGCAATATCCTTGTAAAGCAAGAGGAAACTTTCTAAGAATAGTAACTTCTAATAAAATAGTTGTGGGGTTTGAGACTTGTGGGTTTGCAGCGTTTTTTCTTGATCACGCAGGAGAAATGGTGAAGTTGTCCTTGTGATGGGGTTGAAAAAGTGATTAAGGTAAATCTACACTTCAGTGGATCTCCAGTCATTAGCTTCAGCCTCAGGTACACCAACCTTTCAAGGAGAATAAATCAAAAATGCTTAAAAGTTTTAGATACGCTGAAGGCAACACCCACCTTCTGCACAGTTAAAGACATCAAAAGGGAAAGAGGCCTTGATAATAATGAAGTTTGGAAACTTCAGAAATTATAGAGGTCACTTCAGATCCCATTGGCCCCTGAGCAAAACTGTTTTGAGGCATTTTGGTTTTCTGACCTTCTTTGTACATATTTAAAAGCCATAGCTTTTTACCTAAAGCACTCTAAAGAAGATTAAACAGCTTTTTAACATCTGCCGTGTGCATAGTGTGTAGGAAGAGCTTTCGCATTTGTTTGCTACTAAGATGGATGGGTTTTGCTTGATTTGGAAAAGGTGTTTAAACATATTTTGTTTTATGTTTTTGTGTTCTATTACACTCTGAAAATGGATGGGGGGTGGAGGGGAATACCTTGCTTTAATTTCGTGGCTTTCATTCAAAAGGCTTTAAAAACAAAGCATATGTGCATCTAGAGGTCAGTTCTGTTGCAGGCATAAATAGCAGCAGCTGATTAAGAGCAACTCTCTGTAACGGTGTCGTACAGAAGTATATTGATACAAAGGAACACCAGGAAAAATGAGAGAATAAAAAAATAGACTGGTTGGTTGAGTTGTAAGAGCAACTAATACTTAACAATTGTGTAACGATTGAAGGATTTGATAAATCATAGAATCATAGAATGGTGAGAGTTGGAAAGGACCTTAAAGCTCATCTTATTCCAAGCCCCTTGCCCTGGGCAGGGACACCTCCCACCACACCAGGTTGCTCCAAGCCCCATCCAGCCTGGCCTTGAACCCCTCCAGGGATGGGGCAGCCACAGCTTCTCTGGGCAACCTCTTCCAGTGCCTCACCACCCTCACAGGAAGGAATTTCCCCCTAATATTTAATCTAAATCTCCCCTCTTCCAATTTAAAACCATTCCCTCTTGTCCTATCACTCTACTCCCTGACCAAGAGCCCCTCTCCAGCTCTCTTTATGTACTGTCCACATTTTGTATGTTATCAGACAGCATCTTGCCTGAGTTTGTGTTAATCAGAGGTCTTTTTGTCCAGGGTGGAGAGGGCTCCAGGATGTGGGGTCTTGGCCCAGTGATGCTTGTCTGTGTTGGCTGCTGGCTCTAACTCATCCCAGCCTGGACTGGGATGACTGAACTGCAAAAGGTCTTTGATAGAGGAAGGAGCTTCGCTCTCCTTGGATAAGGTGCCTGAGAGGCTCTCAGCTCTTTGGAGGGACAGTCTGCTTCCCTGAGTGGAAGGGAGGGCTCCAGAAGGACCTTGTGATTTAGGTGAGGGAACCAGGGACTGCGTATGAGCACATCTCAGTGGCGCTAGTCTCTGCACAGGGGCATTGAGTCATGAATAATATGTATTGAAAGGATGAAGAACTTCTGAAGAACTTTGATTAGAGACTCCTAATGAGAAGAATCTCAACTGGAGCAAACAGCTAAACAGCTGCAGCTCAGAACTGGGAAAACTGTAAGAATGCAGTGGCAGTTCATGATGAACACATCCATGCTCCTGGAGAAAGGTGCCAGACATAAGGCCAGGAGGACTGAGAAGAGTCCAGAAGTGCAGTTCTCAACCTTTTGGTTAAATTCCTCCGTGTTATTCTCATTTCTCCTTTTCTTTGGGTTTTCACGTGACCTCAGTCAGTAGAAGGTGTCTGGCTGCAGGTAACACTTGGAATCCTCCATGGAAGACCCCTGGACTTGGCAGATGATCATGACCACGTTCCTGGCTGTCTCTGCTGAGGCAGAGGTCCCAGCAGCACGGCGGGGCTGACCTTTAGGCGCACCTTCAGCTTTGCTGCAGCAGAGGAGCTGGGTTGCTTTGCCAGCAGCAGTTTCCAGCTGTCGGTGGGTTTTTCTCTCCCAGGACTCTTGTTCAAAGTGCAAATCTGAATTCAGGGCTGTACTCAACTTAAATTATCAGTTCCCCAGGGATCATCTCATAGGACAGAGCAGGAGCAGACATGGAAGGGAAAATGTTTGCAGAATACTCTAGTGCTGCTAATTACAGCCAGCGTTGCAGGGCTCTGATTCCTTGATGGTCCCATAAATTCCCACTCGGGCTTTGTAGCCCAGGAACACAGGGCCCTGCTTGAAATCACCACACGAGCAGGTCTGGAAAAGATCCTCTGGAGAAGTAACGGTGGAGCTTTGAACTTCAGATGAAAAGCCAGTTGCCGAATCTCTTCTTTATCTGAATTTCCCTTGACTTTAATAAGAGATTGAACTGCGTGGAGGATCCAGAGATTCAGCCTGAGGTCTCTGGGATTCAGATTTTGCTGTTGCCTGACGTGTTGCCTCGCATATGTCAATTAGCCTGCACTGAGGATCGATTTTTCTTCCTGTTTTGTATTTACATGCTTTGCTCAGAGCTTGCCTCTGCTGGGATTAAGGAATTGCCTCTTTGTGAGGTTATTCCAGTGATGAGACTCAAACTGAAGTCAAACAGAGCTTGTTTGATGTCTGGGCTCTGCTAAAAGTCTTCTGTGAATGTTCTCCGGGCAGGTTATCTGTGCGGATGGGCTGCTTCTGGGCAGGAGCAGGAGGCTGATGCTTTTGTATCCCACAGCTTTTGGGACAGGTTTCACATACAGCTGGATGAGGCTTTGAATGCAGGCTTGAACTTCCTGGAATATTCTTATTTTTGGAGCCAGCAGGAGCGATGGTGCTTCCCTCGACTCCGTTTAACGAATGTAGCACATGGGGGTTTGGTGTGCTTGTTCCAGGGATAACAGCTTTTATAGCTCAGTGTATTTGCTGAGATCTCCACTGCTCTCTCGGTAAAGAGATTAGGTGAGGAACTAAGTTTAGCTCCCTCAGGAACTGTGATGTGCTGCCAGTTTGTAAATACACAGATGCCATCACAAGGGGAAAAAAATCCAAATATTATATCAAACTGTGATGTCTGAAACATTGTTTTATGTTCTAAAAGATTCTGGCTTTGATATGGAAGACTTAGATGTCACCAAAGTGAGTGTGTATGATTTAATTTTTTGCAGGGCTACAGCTAAAGAAAACGGTAAAATTCCAATGGTGGCTACCGTTAGTAGATTTGCAGGGAAAAAAAAACCAAACATCTTCTTAATGCAAACTTCATGCTGAATTTCCTGGAGTATGTTAGTCACAGTGTTACCATCTTCAAGAGAGGGGAAATAAGAATTGAAGCATCCCTCCCGAGCCTCCAACTGCCCTTTGTAGCACTTCTCCTCCTTTGGCTGTAGCTCTTAGCCTGAGTGTCCCAGATGATTGGAATTCTTATGCTGAGTTGGAGGAGAGGGAAGCTGCCAGATATTTTAATGTAGCTTTTATATTTGTCACATGAGACGTTTGGCTCGGAGAAATCGATTCCACAGCTTTGTTTGACTCAAAAAGGGAAAAACGTGCAGCACTCTGAGTGCCATGAATAGGCTCAAATTATTTCGTGCCTGAATTTTCTCTCAGATTACAGCGCAACAACCGCCTTCTGCAGCGCTCTCCCTGAAACTCAGCGATGGATCTGGCTGGTGGTGCAATAGACGTCACCTGGGACATCTTTGGGACCTCATCCTCTGTCTTTCTGCTCTCTTCTCACAAAAAACTAGGTCACTGCTAAGTTGCTTCTGGTGCTGCTGTATTAAGTTCCCTTGTTCACCTTAATTTCATACAAACATATGAAGACAAGCCCCATCCAGCCTGGCCTTGAAACCCCTCCAGGGATGGGGCAGCCACAGCTTCTCGGGACAACCTGAGCCAGAGTCTCACCACCCTCACACCAAAGAATCTTCTTGAGATCTCTTCTCACTCTCCCCTCTTTCAATGTCAAACCCTTCCCCCTCATCCTCTGGCTCCCCTCCCTGATCCAGAGTCCCTCCCCAGCTTTCCTGGAGACCCTTGAGGGACGGGAAGGGGCTCTAAGGTCTCCCCAAAGCCTTCTCTTCTCCAGGCTGAACCCCCCCAACTCTCTCATCCTGTCCTCACAGCAGAGGGGCTCCAGCCCTCCCAGCATCTCCATGGCCTCCTCTGGACACACTCCAACAGGTTCCTGTCCTTCTGCTGTTGGTGACCCCAGAGCTGGAGGCAGCACTGGGGGGAGGGGGGTCTCCCAAAGGGGAGCAGAGGGGCAGAATCCCTCCCTTGCCCTGCTGCTGGGGATGCAGCCTGGGGCACGGTGGCTTTCTGGGCTGCCAGCACACATTGCCAGCTCATGCTCAGCTTCTCATCCACCAACACCCCCAAGTCCTTCTCAGGGCTGCTCTCCAGCCCTTCTCCACCCAAACCGGGTTTGTGCCTGGGATCGCTGTGCCAGACCTTGCACTTGGCTTGGGGGAATTTCACATGGTTCATATGGGTTCACACGGGTTCACACTTTCTTTCCTCTGAACTGAGGAGAAAAAAATGATATTGCTTGCAGTGATCTAAAGAACTGCTGCAAAATCCCAGTGCTGAGATAGGCAGGAGTGAGGTGATGTGACGTGAGCAAAGCGTGGTGCCAAGTTATGGGTGATTCAGGAGAAACGGTGACTTTAACAAACAGAGGTGATTTTGGTGCCACCACTGCTACCAAAAAGAGGTCTGTGGTGCAACTTTGGTGTAGGCTTGGCTTTTTGGGGCTTTATTGCCTTCTTCTCTGATGGCATGCAGGTACAGTAGTGCAGAAACTCAGCACCTGGAGGCTGCCAAGCTCCTCCTGGCCATCGTCTGCACCCGCTGTCTCCGCACTGACCGCCTGCTCTGCCAGTGCTGCTGCTCCGTGTTCCGCAGTGATGCTGCTTGTCCCCAGGGATGGCGAGTCCTCTGCTGCTCTTCTGTCCCTCTCCCTGCCTTAGAAAGCTCGAACCCTTCAGGTGATGGTGCTGCCAGAGCCCTGCTGATCTCTCCCACCCACCCCAGCCAGGGAAACAAGCCCTGACAGGCTGTGATAGCTCCTGTGAGCCTCTGCAGGAGATGGGGGCGGGGGGAGAACAGAAAGCATCTTCCTTTGCCTCGCATTTTTAGAAGCTGTACATAATACAATACAACTGAAACTTCCCCGCAAAGCCCCCTAATTTATCATCTCTGTAACGTATCTTGTTTTCCTATAGATTTATTGTTTTCCTTTGCCCAGTAATTCCTGAAGCTTGTCAGTGAGTAGCCCTTTATTTAATGTATATGTAATGAGGGAGTTGGCAATTAAAAAAAATAAAGCACTGAAAATACACACCCAGAAAATGCTTTGGGATTTAGTTATTCAAATAATTGCCTGGTCCCTGTGGAATATCTGCAGCTGAGACAAGTATAATCTCTCGGGTTGGATATGGGGATAAAACCCCTTGGAGGAAGGAGGCTCTGGAGGCTCTGGCCTCCCTTGCTCTCCCTAAGGACACCCGGGAGACTTCAGCACCTTGTTTAAAAATTAAGATCTTATATCCAAGGCACCCAGCTTGGGTCTGTTGGATTGATTAATTTTGTGGGCACGATCCCTTAATAAAAGTGCTGATATGAGATGGTTTATTAGGCAATTAAACCTGATGGGCTGGGAGGAGGCCCTTTGCCGTGCTGTGTGGCAGAAGGAAGCTATTGAAGTTCTTGGGGAAGGTGAGGGTGTCCCTGGGGGTCGCAGGGGCAGCTCAGTGAGGAGGCTGGGCCCCGGACAGCACAGCGGTGTCGGGTGTTCACTGGCATCCCCGGGCTGGGCTCTTGTGTCATTTGAGTTTGCGTAAGGCACAGAAAATGGGCAGGCAAAGCACCAAATTAAAATAAAAAGAAACCATTCATCCCCCTTGGAGAAGTTAGCACGCACTAGGTGAGTGCATACACCAGCCGAGCGGGTCAAAGACAAGTGCTTGATAACACGTGGACAAAGCTGCCCTTGAAGGGGCTTGTGCAGAACTTAAGGTTCCTCCCAGGACATGGGTATGGGCTATTGGAGCACTGTCAGTCTGAGCCCCTCAGGTGTTGGTCCCGTTCATGCTTTCTTCTCTGAAAATCATACAATCATACAATGGTTTGAGTTGGAAGGGACCTCAAAGATCATCCAGTTCCAACCCCCCTGCCCTGGGCAGGGACACCTCCCACCACACCAGGTTGCTCCAAGCCCCATCCAGCCTGGCCTTGAACCCCTCCAGGGATGGGGCAGCCACAGCTTCTCTGGGCAGCCTGTTCCAGTGCCTCACCACCCTCACAGCAAAAAATTTTTTCCTAATATCCAATCTAAATCTCCCCTCTTCCAGTTTAAAACCATTACCCCTTGTCCTGTCCCTCCCCTCCCTGACCAAGAGTCCCTCTCCAGCTCTCCTGGAGGTGGGGTCTCAGGAGGGAAGGCTGCTCNTGCTTTTGCTGCAGCCCAGGCTGGGGTTGGCTTTCTGGGCTGCCAGCGCACACTGCCGGCTCCTGGGGAGCTTCTCCTCCAGGAGCACTCCCAAGTCCTTCTCCTCAGGGCTGCTCTCCAGCCACTCTCTTCCCAACCTGTATTTGTGCCTGGGATTGCCACATCCCAGGGGCAGGACCCTGCACTTGGCTTGGTTGAACTTCATGCCATTGGCACTAGCCCACCTCTCCAGCCTGTCCAGGTCCCTCTGGATGGCATCTCTTCCCTCCAGCATGTCGACTGCACCACCAATTTTGGTGTCATCAGCAAGCTTGCTGAGGGTGCCAAGATGTTGCATTCCCAGGCTCTAACTTGTGGCTTTTTTATAAATGGCCATCGAAGTCCCCTTCTGATGCGCTCAGATGTTATAAAGATAGGGATTTCTCAAAGGAGGAGATGGGCAAGGAGGTTCTAAAGTTCTTCCCTGTTCCCTTGGTACCAGTGAGTCTGTGCTCTGAAGAGCTGGAGTATGATGTTATTGTGCTCGGGCATCCTCCTGGGCCAGTCAGGGCTGTGCCCTTTGCAGCACAGCAGGGATTTGGTGTTTAATGGTTATTCTAATTGTTGTCTACTCAAAGCTGGATTGGCCTTGGCTTATTATTTCAGATTTTTAAAAAGGCCAACCCCACGAGCGCTATCAAATGCCTGTAATTTTGAATGTCAATACACATTGGACTTTGATGGGGTTGTGAGCACAGGTCTGCGTGGGATGGTCTCTGCGCCTGGGCATCATCTGCGCGTGTACAACGCAGGGATTGCTGTCAGCCTCGGGTTGGTGGCGGCTTTGCCTGCGACCTCTGTGGGGTTGGGTTATTCCTTGGTTTTTGGGGCGGGTATTAACATTGGAATGCATAAGTCCTCAGGGTGTTTGTTGAGGACACTGCGATACGGTGCAACAGTCAAAGTCCTAACTGCTGGCTATACCTTCCCGAGTATCCATCCCCTGTTCCTCCTGGTACATTGCATTTAATATACTCACAGAAGACCAGGCCTTGCTATTCTTGGCCGTAACGTGAAAAGTTACTTTGTGATGTGTTGCAGGGATATAAATGGGCTTTACTAGGTAAAACCCTATCCAGTGTAAATAAAGATGTCAAACAATAGTCCATAACAAAAATCCAAATAATGGGTGGAGGGTGATGGCTTTCACTGTGTACCTGGATCTTATATCTAATATGCTATAAAAGTGTTGTATTTTATAGCTGTGGCTTATATTGAAGTGAGTGATGTTACATTTCTCAGCCTCCAGAATTCCCTCGGAACGTGCTTTTATCCCCAGCTCTACAGCAGCAATTGCAGAGCCCAGGAAGGTTTTCATTGAAAGACCATATGGGAAAACCTCTCTTGGATTGACCTGTCATTTGTTAATGACGCCTTGTAAAAGCCTTGGTTGGTTTGTCTCTGCTCAGCCGTTCTTGCCTTCCCTTGAAATTCAGCTCCCCCTCCCTGGGCTGACGCTGGTGTTTATTTGCTGGGGAAAGGCATGAGATGTGTCTGCTGAGGGTTAAACATCAAGGGGGGAATGAGCAGGAGTAGCAGATGAGATCCCTAATAAGGCTCTTGCTTCTGTGAAAGTGCCCTTGATGATGCAGATGGAAGGTAAATCAGTATGGAAAACATGACCTATATGTTCTTTCTAAGCAGAATACTTATACAGACACATAAATATATATATAATGTTGTTCCAGGTACTGGCAACTCTTTAGAAGAGCGGTGCAAGCTTTTTTTTTTTTCTTTTTTTTCCCTTTTTCTTTTTTTTTTGAGAAATACCACACCAACAGGCTTATTTGCCTCAGTACAGTCCCTGGTGATTAAAGCTACGCCTACAAGAGAAGCTGAAAGCTTTGCCTACAAGCCTTCCTCCTTGCTAATGCTGCTGAAAGACCATTCATTATCCCACCCAAGGCAGAGTTTAAAAACGGATCCTTTCCAGGCTCCCAGCATCACAAAGGAGGGATTCAGGCTCACTGGTGTTCAGCAGCAGGATCAGTACACAGCGTTATTTCAACCTTTCTGCGTCGATTCCCGGGTAGGATGCCCAATCTCTGGGTGTATGGACTCGGTGCTTCCTCTGCCTGCTCCGCTGATGTGCTTATTGAGAAATTTTCCAGAAACCTCTTTTGCATCGAGTGTTTTTTAACACGGTCTAATTGTCACGGGTTCGTGGATAATTGATAAATTAGAGCCATGAAGAGCTTGAATGTGATTAAGAGCTAGAGAATTGTCATTTTTATAAGCAGATCTATCAAATTATTAGAGTTGCGTAACCATTTCTTAAACACTGTCGGAGTTAAAATTAACCTTTTCTTAGCAACTCACACCTAGTGTCTCAAAATATATTCTGTTCCCTGATGGACTGGTGTCCAAATTAATGTTGTGACCTCGTGGCTGTTCGTCACAAATGATCTTGGGAGCAAGAACGGAACTGGATAAACAGCAAGAGAACTCAAGTGCCAACCGGTACCTACTGGTGTCTCACGTGAGCCGATGCAGGGAGCTGCTGTAGCCAGATTTTAAATATGGGGCTTAACCAGATCTCAGTTATACACAAGTATTATCCTGGCCGTTTGCACAAGGGCTATTAACAGGCTCTAATATGTGCCTTCCGATGCCTATTGCACTGTGGAGACTCCGCACAAAAGAGAGAACACGTATCTTTGCAAGCAATTCGCTAACGCAAGAATTAAATGCAGTAAATGGGGTTTTCTGATTCCCTGAACTGCTCGGTCTGAGGGACTTTTCTCCTTGCCCAGTTTTATTCCAAAGCTCAATAGTTGGGATCCCAGTTCTCTCAGCACCTACTGATGTCGTACATTTTATCTAAAGGAGTGGAGTCATTGACTTCAATGTGCTTAGAGTCAGGTGTAGTCAAGCATCGAGAGTCTCAATAAAGTGATTTTTCAGTGTGTGGACTTCAGACTCCAAGGGCTGTTCTGTTCCAGCAGAGCTCTGGAGACCAGGCTTTCCAACTGGGAGCTGTAACTGGTGAGCTGAAGTCCTTAATTTCAATTATCTTGAGAGGTACTCTAGCCAGACTGCAAAATAATTTGTATGTGGCACCTCTCCCTCTGTTAATCCTGAGAAGTGATGGCTGGTGTGCTCTGCGTGCGGCTGAGCCTGCGGAATTTAACCTATTGAATACTTTCTTCTGATCCTGTCCCCGATTCCTCCTTCATCCGCAGTGAACCACCGCGGGCAGCCCAGGAGCTGAACTGAGAGGAGCTTTTCTGTTTTGTGGTTTTGTTTTTTTTTTGGTTGGTTCATTGGTTGGGTCTTTTGGTTTGTTGTTGTCGTGGTTTCAGCCAAATTTACCAAAACCTGATTGACAGATGTCCCCCCCTCCACCCTTTGGGTAACAGAGAGGAGAGGAAGGAATTAAAGAGATTCAAGAGTTTAGAAAAAAAACCTAAACTACTTTAATGAAAATATTAATAATGATAATATAATAAAAAGGAAATTTAGGAAAAGGAAAAAGGGAGTATACAGTATATACAAAACCGTATCAAGCTCCCAGGATGATGACCACGTCACCAGCAGCTTCAGGAAAAGTCCCAAACTGGACTGGGTGATGGACAGGAGCTGGATTCCAGCTCTGGAGTCAGGAACGCTCGGATCAGGATCAAAGGCAGAGGAACAGGCAGGGTCCTCCTTGGACATCGGCCATCAAAGAAGGAGGAGTTGACCTGTTGATCCCTCAGCTTTTATAAGGGGCGTGATGGGATGGGATGGAATACTCCTGTTGGTCAGTTCTGGGTCCCCTGTCCTGTCTGTCCCTCCTTACAGGTGGGACCCCTTTATGCTTTTCCGTTTCTGACCCTCCAACAGGCAAATGCTGAAAATTATCTGCCCTTGGTTCTTCTAGCAATAAGTCTAAACAAGGGCCTCTCTGCACCATCCCTTGGTGTGATCAGGTCTTATCACTGTGAGACGGAACAGCTCTGAACAATGTGCTGTTCATTTCAGAGTTTAGCTAGTTAGAAGAGGCCCAGCTAAGAAAGTAAATCTGTAAAACAGAAAATTGGTTCATTTTACCTCAAACCAGGACAGTTGTTTTGTTTGTTTGTTTGTTTGGTGTGGGGTTGGTTTGTTTTGTTTTGTTTTAAAATTTATGAGGCTACGTAATTGGGTACAGGCGGAAAAATCCATCCATGGAATTTTTCTGTTCAAGCTTACAACCACGCAGGTTGAAAGTCGGCTTTTCCCCTGGGCTACCCTCAGAAGAGAGCTGGGCAGGCAGAGGCTTGGCAGGAGCATCTTGCTCTCCAAAGGCCCGTGTTCTGTGTCCGTATGCTTTTCTCCAGACTGGTGGTCTGGGGCTTATGGCACGGAGATGGCCATAATTATCTCGAGGAATCTTTCTCTTACCTTTCTGCTGTCTTCTTTCTGAACACCAATATACTGAGTACTGAAAGAGGAAAAAATATACATCTAGATTTAGCTGTCTCGTCTTACCTGGTGTGAACGTGCCCTGGAATCATTGTGGATGGCATTTCTGAATAGCCAAACCTGTTGGCTTGACAGTGGGAATCGTGGAAATGGGAGGATGTTTCCCAGTTGAGAGCCAAGCAGTTTGCAAAGCATGTTTGCACATGCTCAGTTCTCAGGCCTGGGGATCTTGTTCTTGCCTGTTTGCTGTGACCTGTGTGGGTCGTAACAACCTTTCTTTCTTTCCAGAACTGTCTCCTTTGTACCTCAAGTACTTTGTTTGAGATTGTTAAGCTGCTGGTGACAGCATGATGGGATGAGTCCATTCCGTGCCGCTCATCTGGTGAAGGGATGCTGAAGGCACAATCACTGAAACCTGGTTTTGACAAAATTTTAGAACTCAACCTTTCCTTGTAGATATGTGTGTCTAATTGATGGAAGGCAAGCACCAAACCCCCATGTAAAAGTCGTAATTTTGGTGGTAAGTTGTCTGCCCTAACACTTGCTGATGCAGGACCACCAGAGCAGTGATGCTCCGGTTAACTACGGACACTTCCCTTCCTTCAAAGGCTCTGAGATAAGCGTATCGTTTAGGGGAAAAATAATTAAATTGGATATAATAGGTTATTTCCCAGAGAAATACCAAAAATATTTTTCCTGTGAGTATTAGCCTTTCTCTAGTAAATATTCTGTGCAGAAAATGCAAATTCACTGTCCAGGCCAGAAATAAACCCACAGCTTCCCTGCCAGTGCTGCTCGCCTTCGTCAGCTGTTCCCACTCCCAGCTCTGTTGTCTCTGATGGGAGATTTGAGCACAGCCACAAGCCAGAAACTCACCTGGCTTCCTGCTCGTGTTTTAGAATCATAGAATCACAGAATGGTTAGAGTTGGAAGGGACCTTAAAGATCATCCAACCCCCTGCCATGGGCAGGGACACCTTCCACTAGAGGTAGATTATATACCTCTATATCATACGACGTATATGTATATTTTCCTTTGAGGTTTTGAGGAACCTAAAGATCACCTCACTCAAAATATGTGACAGAAGTATCTCTGCCCTGTGTGAAGGCAACTCCTGCTCTCCTCACCTGGAGCATTTCTCCATCTGCCTGCTCTCTCCATGTTGTCTTTCCCAGAAAATTTATCCTCCTGCTCTTCTGTTTCATGCACCTGCAAGAGGAGGGGACAGGACCGGGTACTTGCAAAGGCTGGCGATAGGAGCAAGTTATGAAACATGATATGGCTTTGGCTTTATACATGAGAATCTCAACCAGTATTTCCTCCTTACATTCCTCAGACCCTCTTTCCTCCCTGTCCCTCCGTCCAGGCTTGGCCCGGCCATTCCTGTCCCAAAGCCCTTCAGAAATAACCAGGGCGTTTACGATTAATAGGTTCACTTTAGTGTTTCCATCCACAGAACAGATACTGCTCAGGTGGAGCGTGGTCAGTGCTGATGGCTCTAAAACTCCTTAAGATACAATGCCATAAAATAACCCACAAAGCCTATTTATAGCTTATTATTTTTAAATGCAATATTTACTGCCTTCCCCCGCTTTCTTGCGTAACGTATCAAAGGGCGTTCTGCTTCCTGAAAATGTGTGGTAAATCAATTGTTCAATGTTTTCTTCAAGTGTCCTTACTTAATGTTAGTTTTCATGCACGCATTTTGGAAACTATGTAAAATATGCCTTAAATAGCAAAATAAAATCAATGCCAGGGCCCTTACAGCTTCTTCCACCAGCTTGCAGTGCAGAGTTGCCAAACAATTTCAGTGTTTTATAGCCTGTTGCCCCAAATCAAATTCTGTGTTGCTTTTGGTTTAAGGGCTAATAGCTTTTTGAAATATATTAGTGCTTTCTGGTGACAGGTCCAAGATTAGCTCTTTATCCATAGTTCCAGGAGGTATTCTATAGTTCCGTGGCACAGTAAACTTTATGAGGAATTTCACAAGCTGTCATGAGCGCGTTGGGTTTTAAAATGCTAAAAAAGCGGTTAAGGAGAGAAGAAAACAAAGTGCTGCAGTGTCTCTGATGTTTCCCTGCTCTTTGAAGTGCAGCATTGCTGGGGAGCGAAGGAGGAGGGATGGCAGGACGCGCAGTGAATGGGGAAACCAGGGAGCTGCAAGCTTTAAGTGCTGCAGAGCTGGTTTATCGGAGGCACATATGGGCTGTGATGGAATGAACAGCAGCGAGGGTGTACCAGGAGCAGTGAGGGTGTACCAGGAGCAATGAGGGTGTACCAGGAGCAGCGAGGGTGTACCAGGAGCAGTGAGGGTGTACCAGGAGCAGCGAGGGTGTACCAGGAGCAGCGAGGGTGTACCAGGAGCAATGAGGGTGTACCAGGAGCAGCGAGGGTGTACCAGGAGCAGCGAGGGGGTACCAGGAGCAGAGAGGCTGTACCAGGAGCAGCGAGGGTGTACCAGGCCAAGGGCAAGGTCCTGCTCCTGGGTCATGACAGTCTCAAGCACAAATACAGGTTGGCTGGAGAATGGCCGGAGAACAGCCCTGAGGAGAAAGACTTGGGAGGTAGCAGGTCCTTCTATAGGCTGGATCCTGACGGTAGCAGTCGTGGCACCAAAATATGTTGTATATGTTTGTTAAGCTCACTGTTGCTCCTGAATCAGCCATACGTTTGCACCACGCTTCAGATACACATCATTGCACTTTTTCTAGGACTGGGATTCTTTCCCTGGCTGGGGTGGGTGGGAGAGATCAGCAGGGCTCTGGCAGCACCATCACCTGAAGGGTTCGAGCTTTCTAAGGCAGGGAGAGGGACAGAGGAGCAGCAGAGGACTCGCCATCCCTGGGGACAAGCAGCATCACTGCGGAACACGGAGCAGCAGCACTGGCAGAGCAGGCGGTCAGTGCGGAGACAGCGGGTGCAGACGATGGCCAGGAGGAGCTTGGCAGCCTCCAGGTGCTGAGTTTCTGCACTACTGTACCTGCTTGCCATCAGAGAAGAAAGGCAATAAAGCCCCAAAAAGCCAAGCCTACACCAAAGTTGCACCACAGACCTCTTTATGGTAGCAGTGATGGCACCAAAATCACCTCTGTTTGTTAAAGTCACCGTTTCTCCTGAATCGCCCGTACCTCGGCACCACGCTTTGCTCACGTCGCATCACCTCACTCCTGCCTATCTCAGC
>VZRU01005978.1:54691-74071 GCA_013398155.1 Pedionomus torquatus
ATTATTTATTTAATTTTTTTATTGGAGTTAGGTTGATGGTTGGACTGGATGAAGTCTAAGGTCCCTTCCAACCTGGACAATTCTATGATTCTTTTGCAAAGCTTCGCTTTGCTCCTTACTTCGTTGCACAAGTTGTGTGGGTTTTTCTTTTTTGCCTTTCTGTGGCTTTTTGCTGGTCTGTAATTGCAGGGTTCCCATGGTCACGAAGAAGTCTGAGGGTGCCCTTAGGAACTGGAGGGGTTTGGATGTGCACATGCTTATCTCAAAATTCAGAGGATTTTTAATTTCTGTAGTGGCTTTTATGGATGGAATTTTCTTGTTCGGCAGCTGTTCAGAGAAAGCTCATGAAGGCCTGGAAGGCACGTGTGTGTGTTTTACACTGGGCATTAACTACAACTTGTCTTTGTGATTCAAGCCTAATTTTTGGTGTGCTGACATTTGCATAACCAAAAACGGTGGCCCAGATTGATAAAACTGCCAAAAAAAAAACCCACCAAAATCCACTTCTATGGCGTTTTATACAAATGAACTTCTCAGTTGGGCCCGTGTTTGCAAAGGGCTGGTTTCTCTTCTTGTGTGGCAAAGTAGTTAATCCTTGGAATGGAAAAGTGAGGAGCTGGGGAGAATAAAGACTTGGACGAGGGCATTTGGCTTGTGCCGCAGCCGTGGGCATCCTGGGCAACCCCTCCCATGTACCCAGCCCTCTCCCTCTGGCGGAGTTTGAGGAAAATCCTGCATTTGTAAGATTCAGGAATCGCTGTGGGGCAACCTTTTTCCCCGTCCCAGTGACGTACAGGGTGAGCGATGGGACTCGAGGAAAGCTGCAGTTTGCCTCGTGAAACAGCGTGCAAAAGAGTTTTTGCTGGCTGTGAGGCCCAAGTCCCTTGGCTGGTGAGAAGCTGCTCATCTCTCCCCTGCTACAAGCAATGCCCTTGGGGGGGAGTTGCCAGGGTAGCTTGTGCCTGGCTGTGCGTCCTCTTGTACTCCTCCACCTCCCTTTATCTGCTTGACGTTGTCGTTGATCCCACCCTGGGAATGGGCAACGTTCTCAGAGGTGCAATATGTGTTCACCCCTTCCCCAGAGCGCTGGATGAGGCTGGTGTGTGCTCTTTGTGGTGCCTCCCTGTGACAGAAGTACCAGTTCCAGTCCCTCAAGGGGCTTCAGGAAAGCTGGGGAAGGACTCTTGGTCAGGAAGGGGAGCCATAGGACAAGGGGGAAGGGTTTGACACTAAAAGAGGGGAGATTGAGATGAGATCTGGGGAAGAACTTTGCTGTGAGGGTGGTGAGACCCTGGCCCAGGTTGCCCAGAGAAGCTGTGGCTGCCCCATCCCTGGAGGGGTTCAAGGCCAGGCTGGATGGGGCTTGGAGCAACCTGGGCTGGTGGGAGGTGTCCCTGCCCAGGGCAGGGGGGTGGAACTAGAGGATCTGTAAAGTTTCTTCCAACCCTAACAATTCTTCTGTGATTCTAAGGGTTGGGAGGTTGGTCATCAGCTGCTGAGGCACCAGGAGGCCGGTGGGATGTATAGGGTCCATAAGCAGGATCCTTATAAGGATCCTTATAAGCAGGTCCATAAGCAGAGTGCTGGGGCTGCACCAGTGTTGGGTGCCCATCCCAGGTAGGAGCAAAGAGCCTGGAGCTGACTGTGTTGCTTTTTGTCCCTGTTGTTCTGAGTCTGATCCTGGCTGAAAGTGGACAATCCCCTGTTCTAAATCCTGTTCACCAGAAGCTCTTTAAGACAATATATAGATAGTTTTGTAATTAAATAATGCTGATAGTTTGAGAATTGGAGTTTGCAGGAGGGTTAGTGCTCTAAATTAACCCTTGGTTTGCCTGGGGGGAAACCACCATCTGTATCTACCATACCTGAACACCTGGAGCAGATACAAGCAGGTCAGTTCTGCTCCTCACGGGTGACTTATGGCACCTTCCACCCGGCGACCTCCCAGCTGGGCCGGGGTGAACACTGCCCTGTCTACTTGGGCATGTTCAGCAGAGGTCTGGGTCTTGGATGAAAGCCTCCAAGGAGCTACAGAAGGCTACGAGCTCCCTATTTGGTGCTTTTTGGCTGATGCACAGGAGCAGCTGAGTGGAGGAAGCTCAGCCACCCAGCAGCCGAGCGGACAGGGATCGTGTGGTGGCTTCTGAGCAGTGTGAAAGAAAAATTTAAAAAAAAAATAATATTATTTGCTTCAAGCAAAGCATTGGTAAGATAGAAAACACTGTGAAAAAAGGACGCTGCTGACTCACCCCAAGATCTTTTTTTCCATTTTATTTTGTAACATCGTGACAGGTTATGTATATGATCAGGGAGAAGAGAAGCTGTTTTCAAGTTGTTGCAACTGAGGGGCCAGTGAGGAAGAGCCGCTGAAGCTGGGGAGAACTGGGGGAGCAGGGGGGGGTTTCCCTTCGTACTAGAGAAGTGCACAGGCACTAAGCTGCTGCTTTAACAAGCGTTAAAAATTGAAGAGGAACTTTAAATTCCTCAGTGATTAAATAAGCCTACGTTCCTTTTTTTTTTTTTTTTTTTTTTTTTGGTATTTTTTATTGGTTTTTAAATGCAGGGAATAGGGTGCCTGTNAAGCGAGCTTACATCTGTGCTTTTTTCACATGGAATTACTTGCACATGCCGGGATATGAGCACGTGCCCGCCAGCAGCCTCCCTGCACAGACGGGGCTCTCCTCTGCTGATCCACTTGGGGAATTACCTTTGGGAGGGCCGCGTGTGGACATCGAGGCCGGTGCCAAAGCACAGCCTCCTGCCCGGTCTGGCTATCCCCCTTGCTAAGTGGCACTTAATTAACTTAAAACACTTTAGAGCTACCTGGATTTACTTCACGTAAGGATAAGATAAGCATTATCTTCAACACTTATCATCCTCGAAGTACACGGCAAACTTGGCTAATAACATTTCTACGTGTAAATAAGGCAGATTTAAAAGCGGGTCAGTCAGCCATTTAGTAGTACGTGTTAATGTTACACCCACAGACTAGTAATATTAAGATTTTAATGGGTAGTACATTAACTAAAATGCTAAGGAACTCTCTGATTAAGATAAATAACAACATGTAAATAATTGATGGTAGGGAAGTGCTGTTTGCAGGCAGAAGGGCCCAAACTTTAATCACGTTAACGAAATAAAGTAGGTTTTTATGCGAGCACAGCCTCACTGGGTGAAATCTATTGCTGTAAGACATGATGATGTGGATGGAGATGAAGCCTGGAGAACTCTTGAGCCCAGAGAAGAGAAGGCTGAGGGGAGACCTTCTTCATGCTCCCAAGGATCTGAAGGGTGGGGTGAAGGAGGATGGAGCTGGACTCTTCTCAGTGGTTCCCAGGGACAGGACGAGGGGCAACGGGCACAAGCTGGGACACGGGATGGTCCATTGGAATATGAGGAGAAACTTGTTTGGAGTGAGGGTGTCAGAGCCCTGTCAGAGGCTCCCCAGGAGGGTCTCCCCTTCTCTGGAGACCTTCAAGCCCCACCTGGATGCAGCCCTGAGGGATGTGCTCTGGGCAACCCTGCTTTAGCAGGGGAGTTGGACTGGGTGAGCTCAAGAGGTCCCTTCCAACTCGGACAATTCCCTGATTCCGTGAAGCGACGTGCTGTGGGGATGTGACCGGTGCTGACCGATGGGTGTCCCGCAGGATCCGAGATGCTGGCTCCCTCTGTGCCCCTCAACCTCGACGTTCCCTGAAGCAGAAAGTAACTCATATTTTGTGTGGCCTTATAGGGCTACTTGATTTAAAAAATGCACCTTTGGTATTTATTATATACCTAACAGATTTGGTTGCCAGATTTCCTGTTAAGAATAATGTAAATTATCCAGATTTGGTTCATGGTTTTATAAGTTCTCAGCCTGAACTCCCTGCCGGAGAGGGGTCTATGTAGGTTCCAGACACCTGGGAGCTGCTCTCAGTAAATTATTCTGATCAGGTTCGTGGAAATTGGGTGTGATACCGATCAAAGAATGAATAAACAAATTACTTCCTAGAGAAATAATAGAGTTAAAAGATGAGGCTTCATATAGTCATTTGGGAAGTATCTGGAAGCTCAGACGTTACTGTGACATTTAGTTTACAACCCGGCTGACTAGGAGCTGATAGATAATTTTTGTTTTCGATAGTTGTTTGGCATCATCATCCGAATATTCCCTGTCATTGGCAATGAATGAGTAATAAGCCGCTAACACATTTATCATGCAGAGACAACACAGGATTCAGGAGGCGCAGCAGCGATGACTAGAAAATAGTGACAACGCTGGTATTTTATTCTTGCATTTTAATTCAGTTCTGCCTCAATGGAGGAACAGAACCTTATCTTGATGGTAAAAGGTGTGTTAGATTTACGCTGCCAAATTAGTTAGGCAGCTTTTAGGAGTATTTTTCTAAGGATAAAAAAAAAAAAAAAAATCAGTGCTGTAATTACCTAAATTACAGTATTATTTCCATGCCTCTGTCTGCATCGGGGCTGTGCTATTGTGTCTCCAGTAGGAGGCATTTGGAATGGGATGCACTTGGCAGAACCTGGGCATCTAGTGACATTTCAGTGCCCGGAGGCGTCCTGCTTGCTGTCCAGCTGCCACTCCAGAAGGGCGCAGCTGGGCCCTCGGTGCAGCGTCACATCTGCTGGGCTCGCACAGCGTCTTGGAGACCCCGAGGCCTTTCAAAGGGCAGCAGGTGATGCTGAGATGACAGCCCCATGCCGGCCGTGTCGGAGTCCTTCCTCTTCCATCAGTGAGGACAGACGGACAGAGTTGGCTTTAGGAGTATGCTGTCAGCATGCTTGGGTTTTGGGGAGTTCTTCTAGGCTCCTCTTGGCCACCATCTTCCTCTGTCACCTGTCTCCTGGCAGAGAATGTGCCCATTTCTAGGAAGAAAATTCTGGGCGCAGCCTGTGAGCAAATCTACCCGTTACTAGGGCATAGCAGGGAAGAAAATAGAAATAAGCCTTCTCAGGTAATTAAAAAGGTTTTACTCATTTAGTGATTGATGCCGCTAATCTTTATCTAAAACTGAACAATCTGGTCCAGATGTTATGGTGGGCTGGCGGGCTGCCAGCTCCCGCAGAAACGCCTGAATCCTGGTGTAGGTGAGGACATTCTGCATGTTGAAATAGTAAACTTAAAGTGAGATTTCTTTTTTAACTATTATTAGTATTTTCTTCTTTTGGGTGAGATTTCCTCATTGAAGTCTGCAAAGTGCTGTTTTCAAACCAAGTATGTGTGATATTGACCCTACCGTGACTCAACAGCAGGGATTCAACTTCAGTAACGTATCCTGGTGGTACAGCATTATTTTTCTTAAACAGTTTGGGGAGTGTGAGCAGCCGTATTTTCTAGCCCCCAGTCCCCGTGGTCAGATTTCTTCAAGAAATTGTTGATCGCTTCACATTTTCCTGCTACGAGCGTAGCTCGTTCTGCCTGTAAATCTAATCACTATTGACCTGCGTTGTGTCATTGGCTCGTGGTTCTCCAAAAATAATGTGGTAACGCTGCAATGAGAGCCCCACGTCAGGTGCTACGTGCGAGGAGGGAGCGGGGCTGAGCCTCGCGCTGCTGCTGACGAGCAATTCCACACCACGGGTTTGATGCAGCCTTACGGCTTTGCTGCTTGTGGCGGTGGGGAGCTGCGAAGTTATCTGAAAAAGAAAGAGAATTCCCTAAAATTGGGAGAGGATTGCATAGAAATCACGGTTTGCCTTTTCCTTCTTAAAATCCTGCCGCTCTGCGCTCCTGTGGGGAGATGGTACCCATCCCTCCCAGGGATCTGCTCTGGTACCCACGGACAGTGATGCTGAAGGCCATCTGCACTATCCCAGTGCTTGTTTGCTCCTGGGATGGGAAATACCTGCAGCTGCACCAGGTCTATAGACCTGGTCTATAATATTGGGGGTATTACGATAACTCTGGGTAAATGGGTTTTTAAAAAGAAATCTAAATAAAATAGGGATTTCCCTAGGTTGCCTGACTCGGGCTGTTGTGTGAGAGCGCTGCTCTTCCTACCGCCAGGGAAAATGAAAGATCTGGTAGAAGCTGGGGCTGTGTCATCTATAGTAAATCACTGCTCCTTACTGCCCAGCTGGCGTGCCTCGTTGCACCTGATTACTTAATTTTAGCGTGGTAAAACCAACTGTGTGATTGGCAGCATTTGATGCTGAGGAAGGAAGGTGAATCCTTGGTCCCTTTTTCCCTTTAGTACCTTCCGTTTCCCTGCGAGTGGAAATGCCTCGTGCTCCTTCCCGTGCTCTGAAGTGCTCTGCACCGGCACTTCCACAGGCTCTGGTGGGGGAAGAGGTTCCAGCAGGGAAGGGAGAAGCGCCGGGCTCTGCTGTGTGTCACCTTCAGGGCCTGGAGCATCCTCGGTCTCCCCGACGCCGTTCCCCGAGCGGGATACGGGATTGTCTCTTCTCCCCTCTCCTCTGCGTAGCCTTTCTGCCACTATGGGCAATGGAAATCCAAATTGCTTTTCCTCGGCGTGTCCAAGTGCTGCTGAGATGCAGAGAGCAGAAAGCCGTTACAAGAGAAAAATCAGCAGTGGATTAACAGACACCAGGAGTGCCTTGGCTGAGGTATTTTGGGTGTTTCTTCCAGCTGCAGAGAGCATGAGGGAGTTGAGTGAGGGCTCTTACCTGGCAGCCTTCAGAATTTATGTAACCCGTGCTTTAATCCTCGTTTCCTGGTGCAGTATTTTGGGGCGTGTAATGGCCCGCTACGGTTGTACGTGTTAATTTTAAAAATAAACAATTAGACTTTCTTTCTGGGTCTTTGCCTACGTTGCACTCTAAACCATAAGTGCCCTCATGTTTGCACCAAAGTACTACAAATTCTGCTGAAACAATTGCTTGATCGTACTCTAAAAACATGAAAGAAAGAAAGGGAAAAAAAAAAAGTGAAGAACCATTTCATGATCTTTCAAACCTTGCTTATATTCTGCTATTTGGTTTTAAAATAATTTTTGTTGACCTTTGTGTGTTCTTAGTGCATCCCCCGTTTAGTGCAGTGTGCTGGAACACTGAGTGCTTAAAATTGGTTGGAATGTAAAAACCCTATTCCGCTAGATTTCATTTTAGTTTTTCTTATTTGCACTGACAAGACAATAATAGTAATAACAGTTACACTTGTCCAAAGCTGTGATCAAGGCTGGGGCCGTGT
This sequence comes from Pedionomus torquatus, assembly GCA_013398155.1. Lineage (NCBI taxonomy): Eukaryota > Metazoa > Chordata > Aves > Charadriiformes > Pedionomidae > Pedionomus > Pedionomus torquatus. The sequence continues at coordinate 61,845 of VZRU01005978.1, forward strand.
CGTACTTTGCCCTTTGCTGAGTGTAGACCCAACGCCGTGACGTGGAATTTCAGTTTGCTTGGGGCTGTTATTCTTGTACCAGGAGGGACTGGTGTCCCCGTTAAGGGCACTGGGAATTCTGCAGGATGGGGCTGGGTCTTCTTTTTTCCTCTGACTTTCTGTGCGATGCTGGACAAGTCACTCAGAAGACTATTAGAAAAAAATACGCTAGATATGTGTTCAATTCCTTCATGTATTACTGAGTGAAAGTCTTATGGGCAGGGAGCGATGAAGATGTTCATGTGTGGGACATGGTGTGAGAACAGAGGGACGGTGGGGGATGCGAAAGGTGAGAGCCCTGGGGCTGCTCAGCTGCAGGTCAGACCGAGAGGGGATCTCATTGATGCCGAGCAACAGCTTAAGGATGGGCGGCAAGAGGATGGGGCCAGACTCTTCTCAGTGGTGCCCACGGACAGGACGAGGGGCAACGGGCACCAACTGGAACACAGTAAGTTCCTCATGTTCCTAAACATGAGGAGGAACTTCTTCGCTTTGAGGGTGGCAGAGCCCTGGCAGAGGCTGCCCAGAGAGGTGGGGGAGTCTCTGACTCTGGAGACATTCCAAACCCACCTGGACACGTTCCTGTCCAGTCTGCTCTGGGTGACCTTGCTCTGGCAGGAGGCTTGACGAGATCATCTCCAGAGGTCCCTTCCAACTCATCCATTCACTGATTTTTTTCTGATTTTGAAAATACTTGAGAACATTTGTAACTAAGAGATAGGAATAGAAAAATGGAGCAAGAGGAAGAGAGGTGTTTGCATCGCTTCTTATTCCTTGCCATAACAAACGACTGGAGTGTAGCCTTAATTAAGTGATTACCACTCATTCACACCGTGACTCTGCCTGGTGGCCCTGGCTGGTTCACATCCCATGTATTTGGTGCTATAAACCAGGGAGAAACAGGCCATTCACAAACCACTTATCTTTTAGCAAGATAAATCACGCAACAGAACGAGGCAGAAGATGGGGGGAGAATTAGACCTAATGTTGTGTTAATTCCCTGTGGCTTTGGATTTAAAGATCATGTTGGCTTAAATCTATATTGATTATATGTTGACTAGGTTGAAGGGAAAACGTGCAAGAAACTGAAATAATAGAGCAGGAAGATGTACTAGAGGGAGGGAGGACTGTAGTAATGGTGAGAGCAGAAGGCAGTGGTGAAGATTCATCCAGGAGCAACCTCCTGAGCCACATCCCACAGCTGGAGGGTCTCCATGGGTGTTGAGACCTGGGGAGGGGCAGGCAGCAGCTCTGTCTGGGCACTTTCTTGGGGGTTCTGCCCACAGAAACTTCACTTGCTCCTGTGAGTTATGGGGGAAGGCTTCAAGATTTGGCTCAAAATGAGAAAAATATCCACCCCGCGCCACAAGTCTCGGGTTGGAGGAGCAGGTGCTGGTGGTGGGGCAGATGCTCTTTGGCTGAGGCTGATTTGATGGGTGGTGGGCAATTCCCAGAGGGACAGAGCTGGGTTTGAAGCTCTGCAGGTGGATGGAGATCAGAAAAAAAAACCTCCTGCGCTATCTGGAGAAATAAATAAATAATTAACCTAATGGGCCAGGGATGGGTGAGCTGCTTCCTCCAACGTTAAAGGGAGGGTGGTTCAAACGTGGTGCTGTTTGATTAGTGCTTGTGGCACGAAGGGACAGTGTGACAGCTGGAGCATGTAGATGATTTATGGGCACGCAGACAGCTTTCATTTAGAAATCTGCCCCGGCCAGGAGTGTCTAAAGGTAGTTACCGGCTTTTACAGTGTCTTACATGGAAGCTGTAACTGGGGTCAGGTCGTATTGACTTCAGTTGTCTTTGGATCAAGCGCTGAATCAATAAGTGACTTTCTGGAGGAGTTTAATAGCTGTTCTGCACAGACATAAAAGGGGTTAGACAGTAAAATGGGATTTTACACTTCTATCAGTCTTTTCTCAGGAAGTTGCTCAACTTCCAAATCCTAATTAATGTTCTGTTCCTTCCACAAATTTTCCTCCCCACTGCTGCTGCCTGTTTGATCCTGGAGAACAGCATCAGACCTTGCAAATTAGAAGTGGCTGCCAAACTGTGATGGGGAAAGAGACAACGAATGGAACGGAATGAGACTTCAACATCTCATCCCAATCGGAGGCATCCAGCATCATTCATGCTTCTTTGTGCAGCTGTTTGGAAAATCCTGGAATTTCCTTGTATGTCCTGCTCCAGTTATAATTACCAGAACTGTGTATCCTGAAGTACCCAGCTCCCGTGTCCAGTTCCCATTTGGAACTGGATAGCCAAAGAGTCATCCACTCCAAAGCTGCACACCCAGCTATAGGCACCTCTGGTAGCAACTCATCCTGATGCTGCCCAGCCTTTCCTATCATGAGACACTGCTTTAATTTGTTTAGATTTTTTCCAATTAGACTAAAATGGTCTGATATTTTCAAGATGGTGTTGATCTTCAATGCCAACAAACTGATCCAGGTGTTTTTGGAAATATGTATGGGGAAAATATGATATGCTGCCACTGAGGGAAATGGACTGGAGGCGCTGAACTGGCAGCTCCAAAAAAAAAGGGGTTGGGAGACCCCAGGAGTGGGGAAGGGGGGAAGATGAGGAGGCTGATGTGGGTGGGCAACGTGGGAATCGATGGGAAGAGAGGACGTGGGACAAGGTATCCAGGTGGGGAGCAGTGGCCCCGGGGAGCGGGAGTGCTGGGGGCGTCTCTGGTTTGCTGTGGGAGTGTTGGAACCGAAGTTCCAAACCGCAGTTGTTCGGTGGGTTTGTTCCAAGTGGCGGAAAAATAGTCATCTGCAGAAAAAAGAAGAAAAAAAAAAAGTGTGACTTTTTTTTTTCGACTTGCTATTTTACATAAATGAGGTGTAACTAAAAGGATGGGTTACTTCCAGAAACCTTAATGCCAAGTGTGTTTCTTGGGAATATTTGCTGGTTCGATGATTAAACTTGGCCTTGTAGAGCGTTCAGAAGATGTGTGGGTATGAAGCCAGGGTAGGTATTATTAGCTGTGTAAAGCAAAACAATACAGTCACTGCAGAAAAATTACAGCTTTTGTGCTGAAGCAGATATTTAACCTTTGTTTTTACAACTCCAGAAATGAAGCAGTTTGTTTCTTAATGTAGGCTTAATGCTCCAAGTGGGTGCTGACTGGATTTGCACATCTGAACGTATGAAATGCTGGGCTATTAAAATCTGTTTTAACGATCTCCTTTCCCATAACTCCTAATATTTGCCATTTACTAATTATGATGTGCCTAAGTAGCTCTTGTTTGTAGTAGGTATTTTAAATGCTGCAGCTGCCCTAGTTTCAGATGAACTGCTGGTGACTTTTTTTTTTAATGTTTGAGAATTGAGTAGTATCAGGGATTTTTGCAGGTTGGCATTAAGTGCTCACCTCGTACGGTTTGTCGTTAGGAGGTTTTTGATACACAGGTCCCCAGTGGGAGGAGAAATGGTTGGGTTTGGCAGAGGAGCAGCTGGAGACACGTCTTTTTATCAGTGGATGTTGTTTTGTGGCATAAACTCCTGCTGAGTCAAGATGGGCAGACCCAGGGGTGGATGTTGGGGGGGGCTTTGATTTGAGAGTTCCTGCTCTTTTTGTCTTTAGGTTTGGGGTTTGGTTTTTTTTTGTTGGTTTTGGGTTTTTTGGGGGGTTGTTTTTAATTCTTAACATTTACCAACAGGTTCATAATAGTGGAAATGCAGCTCTTTGAAAAGCAGCAACAGCCCAGGCGGCAGCTCTGCCATTTCCCACGCGGCTCGTGGGGAAGGAGGCTGCAGGATGGGTTTTTCACACTCTGTTTTGCTGCTCCGTGGGTCAATGTGACGGGATCATATAAACTAGTTTAAGGCCCCGCAGATGTTATTGAGGCTGTTGACCTCCGGTCTGGTGGACCTCCCACCTCTGGTCTGATGGAACTCCCTGCAAAACAGAGCGCCGAGCATGCAGGAAAAGTGGCAATAAAACAAAACTTGTTAAGTGTAAGTGAGGAAGCGGGGGCTGTACCTGAAGGAAAAAGGGAAATAGGCAACTCAGAACAATTTAGATGCTCTGCAAGCAAGGAAAGCCTGTTAATGCAGTTGTCTGTCCTCCTTGCATTTCATTTTACCTTGAAATTTACCTGTTGGGGTTTTATTTTTTTTTCTCATTTTTTCTTAATCCCCTTTCTCACTCACCTTCACCGGAGGCGGCTCCAGCTGTGCCTTGACAGCTGCTACTGTCTTCTCCAGCTTCTGCTGCCAAGGATCCCAGGTGGTTCCAGGGCTTAAGGCACAGCGCTATTTTCTCTATTGCTACTATAAAATGTTACATATTAATAATCTTCTTTCTAAATTCAGAGGCCTCCAGGCCTATTACAATTTTATATATATTTAAAAAAAAAAAAACAACAACTCAGTCTTTGGCAGGTACGTCCTGGCAGTAATGACGTGTAATGAGCGTGTCCTGGGGTGCGAGCGGTGCTTTAGGGCTACATGCAGTGGGACAGTGCTCGAGTCTGGAACTACATCCTTAAACTCTTCAGGAAGCTTGAACGTAAGGGTTCAGGTCAGTTGAATGCTCAGGGCTTAGTTTTGGAGCCAGTCTTGTTTAATATCCTTATCGATGATCTGGATGAGGGGACTGAGTGCACCCTCAGTCAGGTCGCAGATGACACCAAACTGGGTGGGAGTGTTGATCTGCATGGGGGTAGGAAAGCTCTGCAGAGGGACCTGGAGAGGCTGCATGGATGGGCCAATGCCAGTGGGATGATCTTCAATAAGGCCAAGTGCCAGGTCCTGCATTTGGGTGACAACAACCCCCTGCAGCCCTCCAGGCTTGGGGCAGAGCGGCTGGAGCTGTCTGTCAGAAAAGGACCCAGGGCTGTTGGTGGGCAGCCGGCTGGACACGAGCCAGCAGTGTGCCCAGGTGGCCAAGGAGGCCACCACCATCCTGGACTGGATCGGGACTAGCGTGACCAGCAGGAGTAGGGGAGTGATGGTGCCTCTGTCCTGGGCACTGGTGGTGCCTCCCCTCGAGTGCTGGGTTCAGTTCTGGGCCCCTCACCACAAGAAGGACATTGAGGGGATGGAGCGTGTCCAGAGGAGAGGCACCAAGCTGGGGAGGGGTCTGGAGAACAAGTCCTGTGAGGAGAGGCTGAGGGAACTGGGCATGTTGAGTTTGGAGAAGAGGAGGATGAGGGGAGACCTCCTTGCCCTCTCCAGCTCCCTGAAAGGAGGGTGTAGAGAGGTGGGTGGTGGCCTCTTCTCCTGAGGGAATGATGACAGGATCAGAGGAAATGGTCTGAAGTTGGGGCAGGGGAGGTTCAGGTTAGCTATTAGGAAGGACAACTTGACTGAAAGAATGGTCAGGCACTGAAAGGGCCTGCCCAGGGAGGTGGTGGAGTCACCATCCCTGGGGGTATTTCAGAAAGGTGTAGAGGTGGCACTTCAGGCCATGCTCTAGTGGCCGAGATTGTAGGATTTTTTGTGTGTGTATGGTTGGACTCAATGATCTCGGAGATCCCTTCCAACCATGAAGATTCTGTGATTCTGTAAGTGAAAGCTCTAATGACAGTCTTTTCACTTCCCACCCTGTGAAATAATTCCTTCTGACTGGAAAGAAGAGAGCGTGGTGCCAGGGGTAGGATGTGCTGCAGGTCCTTGTGGCACTGAACGTTGCCAGCCATCGGCAGCTCCTCCCGCACAGACCTTTCCTGAGCTTATTCTGTGCTTCTTACCCATCGGCTGCCTTTCCCTGTCTAGACAGCAAAGTGCTTCTGCTCTTACAGGCAGCATCAGACCAGCCGTGCTCGCTCTTTCCTCCAGAAGTTTGGGGGAAAAAAAAAAAAGATATTTTTATATTTTTCCTTTCTTGCCTGCTCCTTCCTTTGCATTTCTCACACCTCCATGCTGAGCCTTGGCTTAAAACCTTAAGCGGTGAAACTCAAGAATTTGGGGGCGGGGGGGGAAGACAAAAAGAGCTGATCTAGGAGTCGTCTGACTGGATCAATGGAGCAAAAGAACAGGCTGAAGTTGCACAATTGTGTGTTAGGAGAACTCTGCAGAACGTGCTGTGTCAGGGGCTTGTACTACGTGATTATCTTCAGAGGTGCATAAGGCAAATGCTTTTCTAGTCTTAGGAAATTCCTTTACACTTGAATTTTAAAATGCTGATTTTTTAAAATTTTTTTTTCTTGAACAAAATTGCTGATGAGGCATTCAAGTGATAATGAAATTCCTGTAGTTCATTTTCTTTGACTCATTTTTTGGACATTATTAGATAAAACCTTTCAATATTTGCCTTTTGTGAGTGCTGGAATTTCTTTTCATGTTGTATTTTCTGCAGTCTGGGTACTTGATCCTGTTAAAAGGGGCTGCAGGGGCTTGGGGTGCTCAGCTCCTCCTGAGCGTCTTGAGGGTCACACCAAGCCCATGCTGTGCTCCTTGCTGGGGCAGGGCTGCTGGAGATGCCTGGTGGGATAGGACCTGAGGGTGTTGGTGAACTGTGGGCTGAACAGGAGCCAGTGGTGTGCCCAGGTGGCCAAGAAGGCCACCAGCATCCTGACATGGATCCTGGTGGCTGGGAACAGCGTGGGGAGTAAGGCTCAGGAGGTGATTTCACTGGTGGGGCCCTGCCTTGAGTGCTGTGTCCAGGTTTGGGCACCTTGAGACAAAAAAGGCATTGAGGGGCTGGAGCGGGTCCAGAGAAGGGCAATGGGAGCTGGTGAGTGGTCTGGAGAGTAAGTCTTGTGAGGAGCAGCTGAGGGAGCTGGGGGTGTTCAGCCTGGAGAAGACGAAGCTGAGGGGAGACCCTCTCACTCCCTGTAACTCCCTGAAAGGAGGGTGTAGCCAGCGGGGGTTGGTCTCTTCTCCCAAGTCATAGGTGATGGGACAAGAGGAAATGGCCTCAAATTGTTCCAGGGGAGGTTTAGGATGGATATTGGGAACATTTTTACATGGAAAGGGTTAATAATCCTTGGAGCAGGCTGCTCAGGGAAGTGGTTGAGGCACCATCCTGGAGGTATTTTGAAGATGGGTTGACATAGTGTGTAGAGACATGGTTTAGTGATGGTTTTTATCAGTTAGGTTGATGGTTGGACTAGATGATCTCAAAGGTCCCTTTCAACTTGGACAATTCTATGATTGAGTCATTTAGGCTGGGATTAGAAGAAGGTTTCTGTGTGTCTGTATCAGCTCAAACTGCTGATAAAAGTCTGTAGCCCAGCCTGAGGGATGGTGACTTCTCCTGATGTGGACCCTGCCTTCATCCTGTCATAGGTGGGTTGGGAAGAACCCAAGGACTGTGCTTCCATCATTCTGGGTAGATGCTGCCTCGTTCCCAGGGGCATCAGTGAGGTCAGGATCAGGCTCTTCTCCTGTGCTTTGTTAATTGGTGTTCGAGTTTGGAAGGCTCTGTGTTAGGTTGAAGCAACAAAAAGGTAGGGCCTAATTTTCAGGTTGAAATTGGTATGAGTTGGGCTTCTCTCACATCAGTCCCTTGAGCTTTCGCAGTCCAATTCAAGAGGTTTTTTTCTTTTTCCTCCTTGCTGGCTCACAAAGACCCTTTGTGTTTCGTTTGCATTGCATTATCTTTTGGGGACTTGGGCTTATAGCTGTGTACCAAGTTCAGAACTAATTGTGTGGCAGATACCTTGCAAGTTTTTCATTCATTTTTCATATTTCACTTTTTTTTTTTTTTTGACGAGTAAATACCGTTGCATATTTATACCCATGTCAGGAATAAATCAAATCAGTCTGAAATTAGCCTCTCCTCTTACAATGCTTGGCACATTCCTAATGTTAAGGAGATAAGGAAGGAGATGAGCAAACCTGCTTTGAAGAGGAGCTGATTTCCATAGCAGGCAGAGTGACCTACTTAAAGGGAGGGGGAAAGCGAGCGGAGCTGAAAATGGGCTCTTTATTTATATAATTTTAAAGTATCTGCGTCAGTTCTCCCCTGGCTGAGCCCTCTTCTGACACTCACCTGACAGAAGGTTGAAGAACACAGAACTGAGGAAATGTCGTTTGTCCTTCAAGAGTCTCCTTTGTATTACAGAACCATGTGTTAGAGTTGTAGCCGGGGTGGAGCTGAGTGTGGAGGCACAGGGTAGGTGACACGATTCTGACAGGGCTTTGGGGGAATGTTAATCACAGTTTAACATTTGTAGGAAACTTACTTCATGGCTTGGCTGAAATGAGATGGGGAGAGATGGGGAAGGACTCTTGATCAGGGAGAGGAGCCATAGGACAAGGAGGAAGGGTTTGACACTGAAAGCGTGGAGACTGAGATGAGATCTCAGGAGGAACTTCTTTGGTGTGAGGGTGGTGAGACCCTGGCCCAGGTTGCCCCAAGAAGCTGTGGCTGCCCCATCCCTGGAGGGGTTCAAGGCCAGGCTGGATGGGGCTTGGAGCAACCTGGGGTGGTGGGAGGTGTCCCTGCCCAGGGCAGGGGGTTGGAACTAGGTTATGTTTAAGGTCCCTTCTGATTCTAACCATTCTATGATTCTGTGATTCTAAGAGCATGGGACATTCAGGAATGTCCTTGCAGAGAGGTGTCAGCGCAGGAGATCTGGACGTCCCCCAGTAGATGGGCTGGAGCAGCACATGGGTGGGGGGGGCTCATTTGCTTCTACTCTTCTTGTTTGGTGTCACTTCTCATCCGGTAGCCAGGAGATGTGTTGTGTGTATGTATATGTCATCAAATAAAGACTGGCTGGGCATTTTTTCTTTAAAATGGGTTCCCTCAGTAGTAGTACATGTCTGATCCAGGTCTCTTACCAGCCGAGCAGGGGATCTACCTCTTCAAAACAGCGTTGGTATCTGAGGCCAGCGTGTCTGTGGGGCTGCAGTAACTCCACAAGCACGTGCAGATACAGCTTGTTGCCTCGTCTCTACTGTGGTCGTTTCCTTCGGTGTGAAGTCAGCATAATCTGTGCCCAGATCACAATAACCGTGGGACACACCAGACATTGAAAGGGATAAATTTCTGTACTGAAACCGATTTATTCTTCCCTTGCCTGCTGCAGGCTGGCTGTGCCCCACGCTGCTGGTTTCTGGTGTGCAAGCTGTGTTTGAATCTTAACCTGATTTACATTGTCAACAAAATAATTTATATATCCAGGCCCTGAGCTGGGCACAGCTCATGAGCTGCAAGAAACTGTGATGATCTGAGCTTTCTCATGCTCAGAAATTGATAGATACTCTGGTTTTGCATTTAAAGTATTAGGATGTCCCGAGAGGCAGAAGGGGAGGACAGGCTGTTGGTCTGAGCTTCTTACTGAGACGGTCTTGTCTGAGCTGATCATCTTAACAAGCTTACCTAGAGATGGAGCTTCTTTCTTTTAGTCAGAGAAGGTATTAAAAAGTTCTCTTTGCTCACCCTGCATAGTGATAAATATTTTGTAAGAGCAGTGTGTCTGGTTGCCTTTACCTGAAATCTTTAATTCTTCCAATACCTGAGTGGAACGAGATGAAAACTTGCCTGCCCTGTGGGTAGTTGCTTTTCACTGGAGCCATATGTTGAGTTTGTGAAGCCCGTTGGGAATTTGGCAGGATCCACCAACGAAGTTAAAAATTAAGAACTGACAAGTAGGTGAGAAAAGACTGCTCACAGCTACCTTGGGGCATTAATGCTCCCATAACAACTTTGTTCTATGCAATTATTGTCCCCTGTTGCTTTTTTAATAGCGTTTCTTTTTCTTTGAGTCAAAAAACCAGCTCCTTTTAACTTCCATTCTTCACTAAGAATAGTAAATCTGAGAAGTCTTGTGACCTGTTTTGAAAGTGGGTTTTTTTAAGTTTTAAGTAACATGCATAAGCCAGAAGTTTTATTGACCCATTGCAGAGAGGAAAGTATGTCGAGTATGACAGAGCGATGGGGAGAGCTGCTGCTCTGCTGCATAAAATATCACGGGTTTTGTTGTTCCTCAGCCTTTCCCCCCACCAGGCTGCACCGTCCAAGGACTTGGGCTTGCTGCTTAGTCCCTCTGGGGTCTGGTGAGAGGTGGACTTTTAAATATGGAGAAGAACATTTGTTGAGAGGCTTGAAATAAAGGCTTTACTCCAGTGGAAGCATGTCGCAGAAGATGTTTAGATTCTCTGGGAAGCACTGACTCAGTAGGATGCAGCTGAACTGGGCTCCGTGGCCAAGAAACTGTGGTCACAGCAGCAACGGGAGAGTTAAGAAGCCACAAAATCCCTCAGCAGTGCTGGGCGAGGGCTCGTGCCCCAGGGGTTCCTCAGGTTATGGGAGAGAGTGGCTTCCAGACTTGGCCAAGCCAAGGGGCCACCTTCCCCAGCACCACCAGTAGCAGGGCTTTGGGGACAGACCATGGGAGGTCTTTTGTCTTTCATAAAGTTGTAAACGTGCTGCCTGGTAGCTTCTTAGGGGCTCCCAGCTTCTGAGGAGGTGCGATGAGTAACCCGTGTCTTGCTCCTTCATTTTATCATTCAGCATTGCAGAGTTCTTTCAAGTCCTTTTTTGTCTTCTTTCCAAGGTGAAGAGTCCTTCTTTATTTGATTTCTCCTCCATAAAAAGAGCTTTGATATCCTATTGCTTTGTATTACTAGATTTTTTTTTTTTTTAATGCTCATTTGTTTCACTGGAGATGACTAGAGCTGCAGCAGTATTCTGGCTGTGAAAGCAAGGCCCAAAATAAGAGGGAATACTTAAGCCAGACACTGAAAAAAAAAAAAAAGCCAAAATATTCCTTTATATATAATCCTTACTATTAATGTTTGAGGTGTCCAGCCCTCAGGTGGTTTCTCATACCCTGGATGGAAGGGCTCTCCTGCTCAGAACTCTTTTTCTCAGAACCTCTTTTCTGCAGTGTCTTGGTGCTGCTGAAGGCAAGACTGGAAGATCCCTTCAGTCTTCCACCTCTCTGGGCTGCAGAGCACGGGGGTTGTAGAGCCTTGGTGTATCCGAAAATAGAATGAAGGTGCTTAAAGCCGAACCTGAAACGACGTGGACTCTTTAAGCCACTTGTGGAACTTCAGACTGAATTCTATTAAGTGCGAGGGTTTATGGAATTGTCAGGAGGTGGTGGTACCCTCCACCCCAAGAATGTGTCTTGCCTGTTGGAGCTGGTTTCCCCGTCTCTGGTACCAGCAGACACTGGTGACGCGTGAATCCTCCCCCTGGGCTCTGAACGGGTGTTGTGGAGGTTTCTGGAGAATTTGGCCAGTCTGCCCCAGTTCCTGTCTCCGCTCCGCAGCTTTTGCACAGTGATCCCCGCAGCTCAGCCTTTTCCAGTCTCACCAGTGGGCTCCCCTGTTAATGCCAGAAACCAGTAAGGCTCTGATGGTGGTTTTTTTTGGTAGCAGCTGTATTTAACGTGTGTGTGCTGACCCAATGCGTGTGCCGGTGCTGCAGAGCACAGGCCAAACCGAAACGTAAAACCTAAGACACTTCAGAATGTAATTCTGTGTCATTAAAACAAGTTGTGTCTATGGCAGGAATGTCATGATTCCTTTCAGAAGGGTTTATTTAAATGTTATCTTTTTTTAAAAAAAAAAACGCTTTAAGTGGCTGAACTGTTGGGAGAGCTAACAAGGCGATGCTTTCTCAGCCACATTGCCATTTGATTGGATGGTGAACAGGTAATTTATGTCTGAATATGTTATTTTTACAGAGCACTTGGAAAATTAAGTAATTTGGAAATGCCAACTATTAATTCTTGGGTGGTCGGTCAGAGAGGGGTGTGAGGGGCGAGCTGCTGGGGAGAGCGGCTCAGGGCAGCGAGAGGCGCTGCGGGAAGGAAGCCAGGCTGTGATAAATGATTTAGTCCCAAACAGGATTCCAATTAAAATTTACAATTTATTAAATGAATAAAGGCAAGCAAACAGCGCTGGGTGCGCCGGGAGCCTCTGCTCAACCGAGACGCACCCCGCACAACTCCCATTTCCAGTTTATATTTGTTCTGGTCATACATATTCCTAAGAAGAGGTTGGTCTATGCCTCGGCTCGCCCTCAGGACAACCCCAGACCCCAGGATGCGCCCCCCAGACCCCCCCCTGCCCAGCACCATGCAAAAAAAACAGTGGAATATTTGTCAGGGGGTTCTTGTGAGACGCAGGATCCAGACACCCCGTCCTGCTGCTGCTGAGCCCCCGTTACACGGGAACAAGCAGAATGATGCACAGAGAGGGTCAACGTTTTACCCTGCAGCCCCAGCACTGTTCCATAGTGACACCAATCAGGGGAACACATTTCACAGCAGGAA
>VZRU01005978.1:87719-115566 GCA_013398155.1 Pedionomus torquatus
TGGAGTGACAGGACAAGGGGTAATCGTTTTAAACTGGAAGAGGGGAGATTTAAATTGGATATTAGGAAGAAGTTCTTTGCCGTGAGGGTGGTGAGGCACTGGAAGAGGTTGCCCAAGGAAGCTGTGGCTGCCCCATCCCTGGAGGGGTTCAAGGCTGGATGGTGCTTGGAGCAGCCTGGTGTGGTGGGAGGTGTCCCTGCCCAGGGCAGGGGCTTTGGAACTTGCTGATCTTCAAGGTCCCTTCCAGCTCTAACCATTCTATGATTCTATGACGCTGCCGGCTCTGGAAAGCCACAGTGTGTGTCTGTGGGTGGGAGCTTTTCTGTCTGGGTTCTCAACTGAGGTGGGGACTTGACTTTCCTGATTTCTGCAGAATGGCTCAAGGAAGCCCATTCTGTGCCACTGGCTGGGGTGTCGCCATCGGGGCAAGCTGGAGGCATGAAGTCTTTGTTAAATAACGCGCAGAAGCAGCGTTGCATGGTCTGTAGCCTCACAAGCTTGTGAATAAATTGGTCTTTCCTAAGTGTAGCTTGCAGAGGCTCATTTGCTGGGGGGGGTGGTGCACGCAGGGTTGCTCCACCGAATAAACCCAGCCGTGTCTTGGGTTGTGATTGTAAATCTTGGAGATCGATGTGTTTATTTTTTTCATTTACTAACTGGTGGGTGAATACGGAGCTGCACAAAGGGAGTGGGTAATGACAGTGGTTAAGCAAGATGTTCTCGGCAGGTGTGGTAGTTCATGAGCCACAGTCCCATGGGTGAGTCTCCATCCTGATTTATATCATCCTCTGCCGGCAGCTGAATCCTGGCTGTCTTTATACTAAATGCCCAAGACGTCCGGGGGCATTTAGGGATTGTTTTTTGTCTTTATTTTCAGGAGGGAAATCTGCTTATCGCTTATGTCCACGGAGCGTAGCGTTTGAACTGTCTCCCGTCCCTGTCGGGAAGGAGAGGAGGCAGCAAGTGGTTCCTGTCAGCCCGGCAGCTTTTCACATTCAGCTTTTGGTTCCGGTAGGTGCATTGGGACAGACAGGCAGAGTGGCTGCCGAAAGGCTTAATCTCTTCCTATTAACTTGCAAAGTAACTTTTCCCGTGAGCTTCTGCGCCTCCCTCTACCCTTTTCTCTGCCTAATGGCCTCACATCTTTATCCTGTGAAGGAGGGGAGGATTTTTCAGCCTGCAAGAGAAGATGTGCTGAATGATCATTATCACGTTCAATCTGTAACGCTTAGATCCCCGGCTTGCCAGACAAATGCTCTTTTCGATGTTTCAGCCACAGGCATCTTTTCCTTGGCTCCTCCATACTCTGTGAACCCTCTGAGCTTTCAACTTCTGGCCATCTCATCCCAGAGGAGTCTCCAACCAGGGATATGGCCACCAGCCCTACTGGGAGGGGGATCCTGTGTAAGGACACTGTCATGACCGGGACACGTGAACTCCTCTGGAGCTGAATTTGGGGTAAAGCTATGCAATACATTGCCCGGTTTTGGGTCCCTCACCACAAAAAAAAAAGACACTGAGTGGCTGGAGTGGGTCCAGAGAAGGGCAACAGAGCTGGTGAAGGATCTGGAGAACAAGTCTTGTGAGGAATAGGTGAGGGAGCTGGGGGTGTTCAGCCTGGAGAAGAGGAGGCTGAGGGGAGACCTTCTGGCTCTCTACAACTCCCTGAAAGGAGGGTGCAGCTGGGGGAGTTGGTCTCTTCTCCCAAGGAACAGGCCATGGGACAAGAGGAAACTGCCTCAGGTTGTGCTGGGGAAGGTTTAGATTGGAGATCAGGAAAACTACTGACACAGAAAGGGTTATTAATCCTTGGAATGGGCTGCCCAGGGCAGTGGTTGAGGCACCATCCCTGGAGGTATTTAAAAGATGGGTTGACATAGTGCTTAGTGACGTGGTTTAGTGATGAGTTGTTGTTTTTTATCAGAATTAGGTTGATGGTTGGACTAGATGATCTCAAAGGTCCCTACCAACCCGGACAATTCTATGAATAAGGAACTACATTAACATTTTTGTGTGGTTTAAGGCTTTTGGAGCAAAAGTCGTGCACGGAGCAAGGCTTTGTGTGGCTGGTTTTCCGGATGGGGCTGCAGATGGATTGAGTTGTTGAACCCATGATTTAAATTCTGGTCTGCCTAATGCTCAGCAATGCTGGCTCATGGCTGGTGTGTGGCACAGACCAACAGCCTGCTGGGTGCCCCGGGTGGGTGCTGGACCAGCAGTACCCACAGAACCCAGCTCAGCTGCGTTGGGCTTTGCTGCCCTGAGCAGACCAGGATCCACGATGTGCCGTGACCCCATGGGGAGCGGTGCTGGGGCGCCGGCACGTCACCTCCTGGTTTGTTGTGCTGTGGTTAATGCTAATGTTGTGCTGTTTACATTAACATAATTACATTAACATAAAGAAAATATTTATATTTAAGTCATTGCAAAGACAAAAATCACTTTCACCTCCTTACCCTGTCTTGGTTCTGTGTCACCCAGTCTTTTTTCATCACGTCCCTTCTAATCTTCACTTATATTCCTGTTAAAAAAAACCCAAAGATCTTGAACGTGCAGCTGATAAGGAGTGAGATAATTTATGGTAGAGCACGAACCGTGTTGGTTTTTCAGATATGTTTTCCAAAGTTAAATGTTCCCGAATCCTGCTTTCTCTCTCAGGACGAGGTTTTTGAGGGCATGGCAGTAGATGACATCAAGAGGCATCAAAGGCTCTGTTCTCAAAAGAATTGATGTGGACCCAAGGCCAAATTATATCAGAAATCAGTAAGACTTAGTCTTTTACACAAGTCAGGCTTAGGCATGTGTTTAAATGAATTTCATCCGTAGAGCTGCTCAGCAGCGTGTGAAGATAAAAAGATACATAAGTTTCTGCAGGACTGCAATTCTGGCGACCCTTGGAAAAATCAAAGCCTTGAACTTTCATGTATGTCTTTGGAAATCTCTTCTTTAATCTCAAGACCATCGCTCGAAGAGCCCAGCTTTAGGTATCCAGCACTAAAATCTTGGCCTCCCTGCCTGAGGCATACTTTCTTTTTTCTCCTGGAAAGCAAGGGTGTTTTTCCTGTACTGAGACCAAAGGTTATAATAATTATAATGAATAATAATAATAATAGTGTCTCAGATGTTTTTTTTCCTGTTGGTCTTTTCTACCACAGCAGGATCTTAATACATTTTCTAAAACAGTTGCTCAGAGGCAGAAGCTTGTATCTCAAGTTTCACCCTGGAGCAAATTCCCTGTTTTCAACTTGAAGATAGGGATTTTAGCGGAGGTGCTGACAGCCTTGTAAGGACACTGCTCCCGCAGGAGCCAGGGGGGTAATGCGTGATGGGTTGGGTCTTCTGTGATGTTAATCTGTGTGAGAGAAGAAGGAGGTTTGATAAGTCCACCTACACCTGTCCAAAGCTGTTAGGTCTCTTGTGTATCTGGAAGATGGATGTCAGGACGTACGTAAGGCAGCACTTATCCTTTAGACTCTCACTCTGAATTATTTAAGCGCATTCATATCTGCTTTTGCACCATGTTGTATCTGCGGTGTGACAGAGATACTGTGGTTTGTACAGAGCACTGAAGCAAAAAAACAATTTTCAAGCAGCAGTCACTGAAGAGAGTGCCTTATTATGTCCACCTTTCCCCTTTATCCGTGATAGCTTGTTAAAGCCCACGTTTTTTGTTGGAAGGATCTTTTGTCCTTCTTGTTAAATTATTAGTTGTTCTTTCATGTGACCCGGTGACAATTTGAACGGTTTTGCTTGTTTGTTTGTTCCTGTTTGCTGTTAGTCCTGGCTCTTGTGTGTGTGGTTGAGGCCAAGCAAGTGCTTAATGGCTTTTGTACAAGGCGTCTGCATTCCCTTGAACATAGAGGAGGGGTTTGGGGGGCTTTTTCATTTTCTTTCTTTTTCTTTTTCCCGTTGAAGTCCAGGGAAAGTTGCCGTGTTGCATACAATGGGAATACTAATTATTTTTTTTTTTCCAAAATTAAGCACCAATAAGTAGACGTAAATAGTTGCTGGAACAGCGCTCCTGGCTGTGGTCCTGAAGAGGATCTCTGGGCCCTGACTGCTGTGTCCCCAGGGAAGTTTCCTGGGTGTATGGGATCCATCAGGACTGGTAGGAGAGGAGCTCAGGGCGTCAAGAAATGTAGGTTTAGTTCAGTTAGAGGGGAAAAGCAGGGGGAGAGGATTGAAGGTGACCCCTTGGGTCACACAGGACCTTAGTGTGGCCTTGGCAAGGGGCTCGTGTAGCCCACATAAAAGCCTCACCTGCTTTTAGACTGGGGACTTGAAAGATTTTACTCCTGGGTTTTCTCTCCTCCCCTCTTCCTTTGTCCCCTCCCCAGGAGCAGAGGCCAGTGCTGATGCCACGAAGCACTTCCCCACGAGTGAGCACTTTGCCTGTGAGTCACAGCAGGTACCAGCCCATCCATGCCATGCTTTGCTCCCCAGCCACGAATTATACCGCTCTTGTCTTTAAAGTGTCTCTCCCACACTGAAAACGGCTCCTGGGACAGGACTCGGCAGGATTTAGGTTTCCAGGACCACCAGTGCAGTACCTTCCCTCAGACTTAAATTCACCTTAAAAATCCATTGCAGCTCCTATAATCAGGGGCACCATTCCACCCCTCTAGCATTCATCTCTTCGGTGTATATGTTAAGTGGATGATCTATTTCCAGACGAGAAGATACTATGACACCATATATCACAAAGCTGCAGGTATTTCCATGCCAGCAGTTAGATATTTGGCTTGATTTGCAAGGATGCTAAGCACATGTAGTGTCCTTCAATGCCAGACATTGTCCTGTGTCCAGGAAAAATTGGGCTGAGCATTAAGCAAAGCTGGGATGGATTGTGTCCTCCCATGAAAAAATCTGGTCCTTACTGGAAGGAGTGGGTGTCTTTTTCCAGGTACAAACAGCAGCAAGTCCCAGTCCCATGGGGAATGTGTTTTAGGCAGGCATCAGGCTTCCTTTCCTGCCTGTAGAAATCTGCCTCACTAGGTATTTGTTTTGTTGGCCTATAGAAATGTTTTTAGACCTGGATCCACTGAAGTACCTCTTCAGTTTTAAATTTATTAGTAGCCACACGTTAATGGGCTGTTGCTGAGCACAGGGAAAAGCACAGGAGGCTATCGAAAACACTCCCTGCCTCTTGACCTCTACTTAACTATAGTTTGGAGCATTTGCAGTTGTTTTCTCAAACCCAAATGTTTTTTGGAGAGCCAAGGGTGTTTCACAAAGCTTTGTCATGAGCTCGTTACACATCGTCAGGATGAATTCCCTTCTCCCCGTGCAGGGAGTGATGTGCTTTGTGCATCAGAGCTGTTGGGTCTTTATCAGCTGAAGGCGTTTCACCCACGTGCTGTTTAGGGTGAGTTGAGGGGTTTGCTTACCCCCAGGCTTGTGGGGCGCCGTGGGGAGAAAAAGAGGAGTCACACCACCACTTAGTGTCTTGGACCTTGATTTGTGAGATGTGCCTTGAGGTCCCTGCGGCACTGGACCCTGGGAGGTGTTACTCGGCGCGTGGTTATGCTGCATCGGGGAGGTGCTTGGTGAGCAGCAGAGAGATGGCACCAGTGCTGTGCTTGTGCTGACGCAATGAAACCAGTTCTACACCCCAGTGAGGATGATTTTACCACCAAAAAGATACTGAGGTGCTGGAGTGGGTCCAGAGAAGGGCAACGGAGCTGGTGAGGGGTCTGGAGGACAAGTCTGGTGAGGAACAGCTGAGGGAGCTGGGGGTGTTCAGCCTGGAGAAGAGGAGGCTGAGGGGAGACCTCCTCACTCTCTCCAACTCCCTGAAAGGAGAGTGTACCCGGGGGGAATTGGTCACTTCTGCCAAGTCACAGGCAATAGGACAGGAGGACATGGCCTCAAGTTGCACCAGGGGAGGTTCAGATTGGACATTGGGAACAATTTTGACATGGAAAGGGTTATGAAGCCTTGGACTGGGCTGTCCAGGGAAGTAGTCGAAGCACCATCCTTGGAGGTATTTAAAAGATGGGTCGACATAGTGCTCAGTGACAAGGTTTAGTGATGGGTTTTTTATCAATGTTAGGTTGATGGTCGGACTAGGTAATCTTAAAGGTCCCTTCCAGCTGAGATCTTTCTGTGATTCTATGATGCTGTGCCTGGGGGAGATCCGTGCCCTTAGTCATTCCCAGGGTGGTAAATGCATCCAGAGAAGTGAGGGTTAGGTGCTACCAGAGCAGCCAGGACACAGATGGTGTCCGAAGTGTCTCCTTTTGTGCCCCCAAGTGTACCAGGAGGAAAGATGGCTTCAAACTGAGAAAGGGGAGATTGAGATGAGATCTGGGGAAGAACTTTGGTGTGAGGGTGGTGAGAGCCTGGCCCAGGTTGCCCAGAGAAGCTGTGGCTGCCCCATCCCTGGAGGGGTTCAAGGCCAGGCTGGATGGGGCTTGGAGCAACCTGGTGTGGTGGGAGGTGTCCCTGCCCAGGGCAGGGGGTGGCACTGGGTGGGCTTTAAGGTGCCTTCCAACCCAAACCATTCTGTGATTCTGTGATTATCATTAGTTAAGTTTGCTGCTGGACAAATCAAAGTTTTGCCTCTTTCCAGATGCCTCCTGTGAGCTCTGGCAAGTAATTTGGCTCAGACCCTTATAGATCATTTGTATTTCCAAACATGATTTAACATGTAATGAGATAGCCTTAAACATCTGGCTATAGGTGCTTGTCTGGGAAATCTCTCAGGGTATGAAGATTGTGTGTCAGATGCTTTAAATAGGAGCTCTCTTTTGGCCAGAGGATGGAAGAATTTTTTATATCTTTCTATGTGGCAGCTGGAAACATCCTGTCTGTAAAAGAAATGGTTAGTAAGAGGAGAGACATTAGCAAATTCAGTTTTTTGGTAGCCCCTGCAGCTCCCTGCTGGTTCAGTGGGAAGGAAAAACTGTTGCTTGGTGGCCTTGGACTGCTGTGGTTTGCTGTGACGCGTGTGGGCATCACGTACCGATGTCAGATAGGGTGGAAATGAGTTGAGAGCTCCAGATAGGACGAATTTGCCCCCCATACACAGGTTTGGGAACACGCGGGTGGTGCTGTGAGTGGGGCTGGGGTGGGCGGGAGGTTGTGATGTGCGACCCGATGGGGCGATGGCACAGGAGGTAACAGGGAGCGAGTCAGGCTGCTTGGACCCACTCCAGCCACCACGTCTGCCCTCTTATGTGCCTCCTGTTCTTTAATCTGGGCGCGTCCTTCACCTTCCTTACCTTAATCCTGTCCTGCTGCCTTTGAAAGGCGGTACTCTGATATTACTGGTGGTTTAGTTAGGATTTGTGCTAGCGTTCCACAGCTGCTGCGTGGTTTGATTTTTCAAGGGATGCACAGATATATTGAGATGTTAGAAAGCCAGCAGTTTTTCCTGGGGGGAAAAAAAAGAATCACCCTATGAAATTGCTAATTTTTATTCTGATTCCATTGAAGTATCATTTAACTGTATTTATTTGAAAGCAAAGGCTGCTCTTCCTTTGCCATTCTCTGTGTTGTATTTATGTTTGTGTGGGAAGTTCTGAAATCTTTGTGACTCGAGAAGTCTGCAACTGAATTTATTGTCGAGGTAACATAAAAATAGGAAAAATGCCAGTGAGCTTTGGAAGGCACATGATGGGAGAGCTCTCCTCAGCCTCGCCCCCCGGCCGTCGAGCACGAGCTTTGCGTGTTTGACGGCTCCTTTCCCAGGAAAAGGTGCAGAATCCAAAATTAAACACGAAGAGGGATTAATAGTGTTGTTCTTGCCTTTGCCTGCCTTTAGTTACTGTCATTGCTCGTTACGGACCCGGTGCTGCCATTTCTCCGCCGTCAGTCGGGTGTTGCAGGGGATGGCAGCAGCCGAGCGGTGGTGATGCTGCTCTGTGACACCCGGCAACTTGTCTTCCTGCAGATGAATGGCTCAGGATTAAAGAACATCCTTTATTTTGCAGTGTCTTAACACTTGAAAATGTTTTCTAGCCAATCCCAAGTCAGAACCATGGAAAGACGGGAGAAATCTGTGGTTCCTGCACTTGCCTCTCTCTGTTGCTTGCTCCTCCATCTGCCGTCTTCAACGCTTGACTCATCTCCCCGTGTGCTCCCATTTCTTCCAGAGCTTTCTCCAAGCTGAACGCTGAAAACGCGCCTCAGGTTTGACTTTTTGGGCTGTGATCGATGCCACATTAGATGGGAATAAATGGAGTCCGTGTTTCAGTGGTCAGCTGGGCTGACACACCGGGGAGTGGGGGCTCTGGGGTAACTGGTTTCCACGGGTGGCTGTGGTCAGACATACACAGTTCCTGAAGCTTTGGCTTTTGAGGCTCAGATTCTTCCCTGAAATATTGATAAGTGAAATTTTGAAATTCTTACTGAGAAAATCCTTACCAGATTGCCCTGGACAGTCTTCATTTGATTTACGTATATGTACGTTTATGTGTATGTGGGCTATTTTTTAGGCATAGGCAGATTCAAGGACACTCTGATCTGGAAGTGATTTAACCAACTTCTCTGTATTTCTGTAGCAATAATACAGTGTACAGAAATGACTGGAAAAAGGCAAGGATTTCTTGCCTCTAACCTTTCTTGGCGGTGCAGGGAGGGGGTTCTTGTTCTGTCTTTAGCTCAAGCGATTGGGAATTAAACATAACCCCACCCTGCTGTGGTGTGAGGCTTCTGGGGCTGCTCAGGACTTTGGGAAGTTGAAGGAAACCTCTTGGGTGGGATTCGGGAGAGGTTTGTTCTTGAGCTCTGTGCAGCCCTGGGAAGGGAAGGGGTGATCTCCCGTCCCCCCCCTCCGACAGCAGACACCTCTGATGGGTTAGATACCACTGCGGTTCGATAGCTGCATGCTAACACAAGCTCATCTGTCTTCATTTACTCTCCTGCTGCTGCCTTTTCCTTTCCTTTTCTCCTTACGTTAATGTTTTGCTTAGTTGTCTTGAGTAGTTTAGCAGCTCAGTAGGGCTGAGCCTGGGCACAGCCTGGTGGAGGGACATGGGGGTGCAGCAGGGTTGCCCGTGGTGGCAGAGCCCTGGGGTTGGCAGCATGTCATAGAATCATCGAATGAGTTGGGTTGGAGGGGACCTTAAAGGCCATCCAGTGCCACCCCCTGCCCTGGGCAGGGACACCTCCCACCACACCAGGTTGCTCCAAGCCCCATCCAGCCTGGCCTTGAACCCCTCCAGGGATGGGGCAGCCACAGCTTCTCTGGGCAACCTGGGCCAGGCTCTCACCACCCTCACACCGAAGAAGTTCTTCCCCAGGTCTCATCTCAGTCTCCCCTTTCAGTGTCAAACCTTTCCCCCCAGTCCTGTGGATCCCCTCCCTGATCGAGAGTCCCTCCCTGTCCCTCCTGTGTGAGGCTGTTGCCGCTGATGGAACTTTGAGAGGGTTTTAAACCTGGAGTCCTGATCCTCTGTGATCACTAAAGAGCTTTGGGCTCTTCCAGGAACCTGGTATCAGCTCCACTGGCTTCATTTAAATAACAGATTTTCTACTTAAACCTGGGTGCGGTGTCCTCAGGGATTTATTTTCTTCCCTTCTTTGTCAATGGGATATTGGAACCACGTGGCGTTACCCCAGCGTGGTTCAGGGATCAGATGGCTTGAGAGAGTGCTGTGCTGGAAGGAGGGTGAAATTACCTTTACTGGTGATAGTCTGAGCCTTGAGGTATTTGGCAGCTGATGGCAACGTATGGATTTTGTTTAAATTTGGCATAATAGTGAATCATGTACATGAAAACCCGATGTGCTAATTTTAGACAGGGGAGCAGTGACTGCATCAGTCTGAACGCGTCATCGGACCTTAGAAGAAAAGTCATTGAGTTTTTTCCCGATGGTTAATTGGCATTGCCTGAAAGCTTGGACTAGGGGCTCAGAATTTTCATCTGTTCCTAATAGTAGGAAATAGGGCTTAGTACTTGATCCCTAAGTCTGGGATATCATGGGATGAGACCTTGTGTACGTGTAATTATTTGCAGCTGTTTATGATTTCTTTTGACTAATGTATAGGCTAACGCAGAACTTGCAAAGAGGGTTTTAATAAATGCCAGAAATATGCACAGTGGGGCTTGGGTCTGTTTTTAACATAAAGAGCAAGTTACTTTCTGCAGACAACTGTGGGCATGTAGCGTATGGGGAATTAACATACGGGCATGCAATTGCCCTGTTTTACTTTAAAATTCAAATGGGAAGCATTTCTCGTGGTGCTCTGAGGGCAAACATTCCTGTGCACTTTGCTCTTTAGCACCCACACCGAGGGTCTTGGGGGCTTCTGTGCCCATCTCCTCCGCCCCCAACTGCTACAGCTCCCCCCCAGCCCTGGGCTGGAGAAAATATTTCCGATTTGATTGTTTTATGATCTCCTTGAAAGGTAAGAGGCAGGTGATGCTTGGAAATAGTGGAATTTATAGGCAGTAAGGTTGAAGAATGAGAGAAGATCGAGACTGCAAACAGAAAGTCCAGTCAACGGGTCACTTTATCCTGGGAAGTGATGGGACCTTCTCTGCCAGTGACACCAAGAAGCAGGTACATGTTGCTCCTTGGACACTATTCAAAGCTTTCTGCTGGTTATTGGTGATGCGCTTGCCTTTCCTTCCCCTCCCACGGCGTGTAGCCCAGTCGCAGTCACCAGATGGGATCGTCTCTCCTGAGCGAGACGCAGCTCTTCTCCCCAGCCTGGAGAGGGGAAGGATGTTCATTTTATAAAACACAGGCAAGTGTTTAAAAATAAGTCGGTGGAGCAGCAGCCGGTGTTGGCTGGAGATGGGAGTTTTGACATTGCAAAAGATAGAAGCAGATTTGGTAAAATTCTGCTCAGTCCCTGAAGTCTAATCAGCGCGATCATCAAATCCCATACAATTTACCAGTCTCGAATACAGCGGAGTTTGTGGTTACTGTTGTTCTTCGCTGGGCAGTAGCACACAGAGCCCTCACTCCGGGGTCAGATCCCTGCCGAGGCACCTACTGAGGGTGATAAATTTGTCCTGATTAACGTCTGCTTCCTGGATGTAGTCCCCTTAAACGTCCCGCCTTTCTTCTCGTTGTCACCAGCTGTTTGAACCCAGGCAGTGTTTAGGAAACCCAGTCATGTATCCAGATCTCATCGAGTTAGACACGGTACAAATAAACAATAAAACGACACGTCGCTTCACAGACCTTACAGTTAATGACTTAACTAATTACTCTAATAAATCTGTGCCAAAAATTGGAGGATTTGCCCTGAGACCTTTTGAAAAATGAGTAAGCGTGTATTGCCCTTTTTTTTTTTCTGTCAGATATTCTTCATCCTGAGCTTTTTATCTCTGCTCTTGGTCAGATGGGAGCATGGACTGGGAGGATGACAAACGACAAACTGTTTGCCCTAAAGGACGTGGTACTGTCCTTCTAAATGTATCCTTTCAGGAATCTGACCTTTTAACAAGGATTTTTTTTTTAGCGAGTTATTTTCTGGTAGAAATAACTACGTGTGCTTTTCTTGCCAGCCCCATAATTACATAATTAGACACCTTGAGCAACACAGGTTGGGGAGGGACTCTTTGTCAGGGAATGTAGCAGTAAGACAAAGGGGTAATGGTTTTAAACTGGGGAAGAACTTTGGTGTGAGGGTGGTGAGAGCCTGGCCCAGGTTGCCCAGAGAAGCTGTGGCTGCCCCATCCCTGGAGGGGTTCAAGGCCAGGCTGGATGGGGCTTGGAGCAACCTGGTGTGGTGGGAGGTGTCCCTGCCCAGGGCAGGGGGGTTGGAACTGGATGATCTTTGAGGTCCCCTCCAACTCCAACCATTCTATGATTCTATGAGTCATTGCAGGCTCAGGGTGTGTGGGAGGCTTTGTGGTGGCAAGTAAGGAAAGAAAAAGTGGCAGAACCTGGAAGGATCTTTTGGAAGGAGTCAGGAAAAAGAAAAGATCATTTTCAATCCTCATGGGAGTCAGGGGAAAGCATGACCCTGTTCTGCTTGGGGAGGATGTCCGTGGTCGAGATCCTCAGCTCCCCAAGTTCCCAGAAGTTCGGGTTTTCATTCTTGGCATTGGCTTTGTAGTCGTTGGAGTGATTGTAAAGTAATACCATCCTTTTCTGAGAAAGGGCATCTTTTTGATGGCACCTCCAGGCCCTGCTCAGTGTCCATCACACGGTGTTTTCTACTGGGAATCCGGTTCCCTGGTGACCCTGACCTGGGAAGGCAGAAGGACCTGCTGGATGAGGTTGGTGACCCAGGGTATCACACAACGTTTTTTCCCCTTAAGTTCTTTAATTTGCTTACGGGCGACGAGGGCAGCTCTGTGAGGCGGGTGTTAATTGCCTTTCTCCCTGGATAGGTGGGAGAGCCAGAGGAAGACAGAACGTACTGTTTGAGAGGTTGCAAGATACTTCCCAAATTGCTTAAGATGACAAATGTTGGGATTAATTAAAATACAGCCCGAACAACTTGACTTTCTCCCTATGTGTCTGGCAAGGCATTTAATTTTTTTTAAAAAACCTAAGTATTGACACACAAAATCGATTCTTGTGCGCTGGGGTTCTACAGGGTACTCATTAGCACAGTCTTCAGGGGTGGATTAATTTATATTTGTAGTACTGTGGGGGGAGCCTTTGGCCTCATCTTTACTCCCCCAGGGCAGTTTCTGGTGGTGACTTGGGACAGAGTGTGCGGTCCTGGGGACAGGAGGTGGCTGGGAGGGGACAAGGATTTGTGAAGCCTTCAAGGGATGTGGCGTAGAAGGGAGACTGCTCTGATCAGCAGGAACTTTAGAGGGTGGAAATAAGGTGAAGATAGGATGGAAAGAGAAAGAAGAAAGTGTGTGTGTGAGAGGGCTGGGGGAGGAAATGGAGATGAGGGTTCTGTCTGCCCAGGAGGCCACAGCACCATGTGGCAAACACAGGATAGTTCCCCCCAGAGAGCAGGTTTGGCAAAGGCCATGTTTTGTGAGACCTTTTATTTTTCACTCAGGGAGCAGAAAGCGGTGTCAAGCACTGTCCTGACACTGGTGACAGTGGACACATCCCTGGGATGTATGAGAATCTCTGCTACAGGACAGGAGGCTCATGGAGGCTGGCCCTTGGGGACACCAGGAACCTCAGTGCTTGTTCCACCTCAGGGGCTTCTTGAACACGTTGCTCCCCCAAAAAGACTAGAAACACTGCTCTTGTAAAAAATGGAATCTGTCAAGCATTGTAGTGGTTGAGGCCCCCCCTCCCCCGGACTGATCTGGTCCAGCAAAGTCAGCCGTGCAACGGGGGGGTTGGCTCTTGGAGTTGGTCAGAGCAGAGCTGCTGTGTGATCAGTGTTACCCAGCATTTGGTGCTGGTCACTCAAGGAGGCATTGGAGGAAACCACCCTGCCATGGTAGGTTGTTCTGGAGGTAGTAAGAACTTTAATTTCATAAGAACTTAGATTCAGTCTCTAAACACCAATCTTTTCTGGCTAAGTCACCTTGTACGAATTACTTTATAGCAATGGGATGAGAAGTAGTGGTTTTAAACTGAAGGAGAGGAGATTTAGATCTCAGAAAGAACTTCTTTGGTGTGAGGGTGGTGAGACCTTGGCCCAGGTTGCCCAGAGAAGCTGTGTCTGCCCCATCCCTGGAGGGGTTCAAGGCCAGGTTGGAGGGGGCTTGGAGTACCATGGTCTGATGGGAAGTGTCCCTGCCCAGGGCAGGGGTTGGCACTGGATGATCTTTGAGGTCCCTTCCAACCCAAACCGTTCTGTGATTCTATGATTTTTTTGTGTTTGAGCACCTAAAAAAGAGCGGCTGTGTTTTCTCTCGTGTTCTCTTGGAGCACCCAACATGACTGGACTGAGACCTTGTTGTTCCATGTATCATTTGTACCAGGTGTTTTATGAAAAGGAGGAGGACAGTCCTGCTTCAGGTAGCTTAAAATCCAAGTCATATATTTAGCTCCCTCTCAGGAGTGCTTTGAGCATTAATTATGTTTTTAAAGCACTTAGTGCCTATCATCAGAAGCTCTCTACAGAAACACAAAGTTAAATAGTCACAGATCTGTGGCCTCTTAGGACTTGTTCCCGATGCTGCACAGCGTAACCATTCATAAATTTGCATTGATGGTAGAGAGCAAGTTCCAATTTTCCTTTCTGGAGACCCCAGTCTGGCAGAAAATTTAAGCTTATGCTGTACTTGAGTACTTAAGTAGTTTCACTGAGTTCAGTCGCTTGGGTTTGGTAGCAAAGTACTTGAATCTAAGCAAAGCTCTGCCTTCACCACACAGAGACTGAATATTAGACTGAATACCAGAGCTTTTATCTAAGAGTATCTATTGTTCTCATGTGTTTGTTACAATAACACATATATTGCACTGCATCCATTATTAATGGGTGTGTTTGGAGGATGCAGATGTGTACAAGAGTCAAGGCATCGTAGCGGAGAATATTTTCCTCTGATGACCGAATTACTGCCTTTACTTCTGCCCTTAGATGTTGCAAGTCACGGCATGTCACCCCTGTGACCTGTTTGCAAAGCACAAGCAGATGGGAAGGAATTTAAAGAGCGAAAGCAGCTCTCTGGGGCATCCTGTGTGTCCGAGAGCACTGAATGCACACAGTAAACCAGCAACAAATTGGCTCAGTTGCTGAATGAGAACGGCATCTGAGCACAGCCAGAACAAGTATTATAAAAGAAATTAAAGGCATTAAGCAAAACCCTGTAAGATAGACTTTCTTGACCTTAAAAAGTAAGTGGTAAGTTCACAGCTCAGCGGAAGGCAATTAGGAAGAAGAGGCACGTGCTGGAGGTGCACGTATTCACCCTGAGTTTCTCTTTTTGCGGCTCCGCTGACGCCGTCGTTGCCTGTTGGCTTCAAGAGGTTTGCTCTTCTGTTGGGAAAGCCTGTTGTGGGCAGTATCACCCCTTCTCTAGTATGTTGGTCTTTAAAGAATAGCTTAGTGAGGGGCTTAGGGGTAGCCCAGGGAGGGATAAAACAGATCAGAAGTGGTTTTTCTCAGGGTACAGTCCCACATATCTTTTTTTCCCCCACCGATTCCCAACTTTTTGGCATGTTGTCCCGGTGCCGTGGTACTCTGCTTGGGGCCACGGCTTAAAAACACCACCCCACGCTGCCTCCTTCCCCCAGTCTTTGGGAGTGGGAACCAGGGAAGGAGGAGAGAGCTCCTTGGTTGCCCTCCTGAGCCTCCTTGAGGTTTTACAGCAGTTTGGGGCCTGTCCCCAGTTTTCTGCCCTATTTTTTTGCCATCCCTGGCTCCCAGGGGCTCTGCAGAGGAGATGTCCCCTGTGTGGGGCTGCCAGTTCCTGTGCTGAACCTGTAACACCTAACCATCAACCCAAATCACGTCACCATAAAACCCAAACCAGAGTGGGCAGCTTGGTTTGTGTTTATGATGTCTGTGCTGGAGTGTGGTATTTCTTCCTTTCTTTTCTTACCAAATGGCAACTCCTTTTCCCCCTTTCCAACAGGGTAATCTATAGAGAGAGGAAATGTTTTGCAAAAGGGAAAACAAGAACATGCATTAAAAGAAACCACAAACACTAACAGCTTGTAATGCAAACACGGTCTGGAAATAACAGATTCCTTGTGAAAATAAAAGTGCAAAATATTACTTTTAACCTTTTAATGGTGTTTAAAAAAATGTTGGCTTGTGGTTTTGTGGGTTCTTTCCTCTTCCCTTTTTTCCATTTCTGTCCCTGTGGCTCTGCTCTAGTTCCCGGGGACAGTCCTGTCCTGCTACAGGTGTGACTGGGGTCACAGTTTCTTGGGGGCAAGATGGATTTGGAACAGCCTGCCCAGGGCGGTGGTGGAGTCACCATCCCTGGAGGTATCTAGAAAACATGTAGAAGTGGTGCTTCAGGGCATGCTCTAGTGGCCAAGATTGTAGGGTTTTTTTGTGTGTGTATGATTGATGATCTTGATGATCTCCAAGGTCCTTTCCAACCGTGAGGATGCTGTGATTTAAGAAATTTTTGGTTTCCTCACCTTTGGCTGTGTGATCCTGTGCTGGCACTGCAGCCCAGCACATCTGTGTTGTGCAGAAGGAGCAGCTTGGCCTGGGTGCA
This sequence comes from Pedionomus torquatus, assembly GCA_013398155.1. Lineage (NCBI taxonomy): Eukaryota > Metazoa > Chordata > Aves > Charadriiformes > Pedionomidae > Pedionomus > Pedionomus torquatus. The sequence continues at coordinate 103,723 of VZRU01005978.1, forward strand.
GAAGGGTTGTGATGGGATGGGAATGGACTGCGTTGCCTGAAGAAGATAATCTTACACTGGGAGTGTAAAGCAGCCAAGGAGGAGTCAAACAAAAGGTCCATCTGACCCTGGGTTTCTGGCCATGGCTGGTAGGAGTGACTGCCTGGAGGGGAGCGGTTTGCGGAGCGGTCCCACAAATCACTGCATCAGCACAAAGGAAAGGGTGATGTTTTGCTGCTGAAGGTGGAAGAGCTTGGGAACTTCTTAAGCTGCTTATTCTAAAGACGGTGTTCTAATGAGCAAGGTGTCCTAACTCCCCCTTGTGCTCTCGGATGCTTGGGTTGGGCCTCAGAATAAATGCGGAGTCCTCAGGGCAGAATCACTGAACCATGGGTTGGGTTGGAAGGGAACCTTTAAAGATCTAGTTCCAGTGGTTGCCCCATCAAGCTTGACCTTGACCATTTTCAGTGATGGGGCATCTGGAACTTCTCCGGCGAGAAGAGCTACTCTTGCCGTTCTTGCTGTTCATGCGTCTTGTCTTGCAGGTCTTGCACGGAGCCGTGTGTCGTGCCAGAGCAATTGCCAGGCAGCTCTGCCAGGAATGCAAGATAGTTTGTACTTGCTTGAGTTGCAATCTGCCTGCTAAAAATAAAGCTGCAGCCAATTGCTTAATTTATCACCCAAACGCTCTCAGGGCTGACCAGCATAAATACACCAGGGGCTTGTTGCCCTTGGCCTTTCTTGCTCAGGGTCCGTGGGCTCTGAGCCGCCTGTGGGAAGGGCTTGGGTGCTTCAGCAGAGCCCGTTGGGTGCAGAGCTGGCACTTTGGCAATGCACCACTCGCTGCAGGAACCTTCTCTTTCTTTTGAATGGTGACGCACCCTCAGTTGATCTCAGAAGTTACTGGAATGGTATCAGCTTTGTAATGCAAGGTCCTGCTGTGGTTTGTTAGACTGCACTGGGAGGCTGCGAATGCTCTTCTTAGGAAACTTCATCAGGGGTTTAGATCGCTGTATGTTAACTCATAGCAGATATATTGCTGGGCAGTGCTTTTAGTGCTGCTCTCTAACCTCGCTGCCAGCACCATGAGGAGAAGCTGGGATATCTGGGTGCTGTACTGAGCTCTCGCCTCTCACAGAGCATCCACCGCAGCAGTCCTGTGCCTGGAGTCCCCTCTTGTCCGGGAGCCTTGGCAGGTAACTCCCAGATTTACAGCTCCTAGTGGAGCAGCCGTCTCTGCTCATGTGTTACTGATCTGGTCTCAAGAGGGGAAAGTGGTCAAAGTGGTCCCAAGACAGAAGCCTGGGAAGCATTTTGACTGCAGCCCCTTGGACGGCCAACAGCGGCGAGAAAGGTCCTTGAAATAAATTGAACGTGGGCTGCTGATGCTGGAGCGTCGCACCAAGAAGGTGGCTTTAAGCTGTCACCTCTCTCGCTCGTGTCACCTCTGGATCAAGCTGCATGTCCCTGGATGCTGGGAGGGAGCTGACTGTGCTCTGCTGGGCATCTCGTCTCTCTAATTAGGTCTCGTTACTAGTGTCTGATCACGTTGGGTCCTCTTCTATGAATTATCCCCTCCCTTTGCTAACAGAGAGTGTTCTTTGCTTTCTTATTCCTATGGGCGTGATGGTTCTTTGCGGTGGTTTATGCCAACTAAAATAAGGGTGAGAAGGTTGCTTGAGACTGTTCTAAATGCGTGGTGGAAATGTGTTGCGGTGGGTTGGTGGGAGGTGGTTGTGCCCGAATCCCAGTAAGATTGGGATTGAAAATCTTGAAATCTTGAAATCTTGAAAATCTTCAAATTCCTTGAATCCTTGAAAACAGGCCTCAGGCAGGGCTTGATAAAGTGAGCTCTCAGGAGATCCTCAACATCTTGAGCATGGATGGAGCGTGCCTGGAGTCAGCGGTCTCCCTAAATGATCTTAGTGATGCTTTTGACCCTGGTTTTCCTTTTTTTGTGATCTTACTACTTTTTCCCTTCCCCCCCGGGCCCTTCTCTCCAGTAAATAACAGAGATATTTCCAGACTATGACGGCCCCATATGTTAGTCAGTGATATAAATTTGTATTTGTGTCATAACGTGCAAGCGAGATTGCTGCAACACATTCTTTTCTTCAGCTCTTCTGTAAATACACTTCATCCATCCCCCCTCGCAGATCCGGGCCCGTTATCTGGAACTGCGAGTCAGCGGCTGGTGCTGCATATGTCACTCCATTACTTGGCAACTGCTTCCAATCTATCAATGCCTTGCCTGCAAAATATATATCCTATCTTACAACGCATGTATCTTGCACCTACTGATGCAGTGATGTGGCTTATTACAGCATATTTCATCCCAAAACCGCTGTGAAGTGCATACCCGTTGCCGGAGTCGCTTTTCCCACAGGGATGCTCTGGGGCAGGAGGTGGAAGGGGAAGAGCCCGGCAAAACCATATCCAGTCGAAACCACAGGCCATGCTGGGGACAGTGGGGTGTCACTGGTCTTCTTGAGACAAACCTTTAACCGTCGGCCTCTTGGTTTGAAATTCTCTTTGAAAGGGGGAGCCCCCAAGCAGCAGGACTTCTCCTGGGGTGGTTCTGTCGGTGCACACCGAGGAGGAGCATTGCTCGAATTAAATTCCCGGGAATGCTTCACACGCGTCCGGGTTTTTCCCGGGGATATAAATCACCTTCAGTCTTGTCTTTTGTACCTGAACATTTCTGTGTGTATCTCCTGTGAAGCGCTGCCCCTTCTCCCCGCTGAGCCCCAGAGAGCTTTGCCCAGCTTACGGTTTCCTGACTCTAAACCAGTTCTGTTGTTAAGACCTGCCTTTTTCTATTTTTTTTTTTCCCAACAAGTTATTTTAAAAATGTGAAGCAGAATCGTAGACACTAATATTTTCAGACTTTCAGGGAGCAAAGATCTATGTCCAATCTCTTCTACTAGTCCCAGGTTTTAGAATCAACTAAATCATTCCTCTGAACTGAACAGCCTCGGCCAGTTGAAGGATTTCTGTTATTTTGTGCCTGAGGCAAATCCTGATCGGGAAATTATCATTTGCAGCCAGAAGTTGGGAGTGTAATGGCCTAAACAGGGTGAGACTGGCTTTGACATTCTCCTGATGACTATATTCTCCTTGCAACCGGTGCTGATCCTCCCTCTGGCTCTGAAGGTAATTTCTCTGTGTTTCCATTTCCATATAGATAAGAAGACTTCAATTCTGAATACGTGTATGTATGTGCATTTATACATACATATGTGTATAAATGGATATTTATGTTAAAATATTTCAAACGAGACTTCAAACTCTACAGAGTTTGTGATCCCTTCTCCCATCCTTCTCAGAGAGGACAAGGTGGGAAGAGACCTTGACGTTGTCTGGCTGATCCCATAATGATGTAAGCACAGCTTGTTGGTGCAGATGTTCATCTGATACATTTAATAACGAGGAGCTGTACCTGTCCCAGGCAGCCTGGAAGGGCTGCTGGAAAATGCACACAATTCTCTCACACCCACCTGTCACAATTACTGAAGTGAAATCTTGAGCATCTATTGGACAAGTTTATTTAAGTGAGAAATATTAAAATAATTTTATATACACAGGAACATTTTTAGGGACGAAATATGTTGGATTACAGGTAAAATGCACTATAATTTCTGTTTGCCTGTGCCTGGCTAAAATCCCTGCTTAGCAAGTGTGGGGCCAACGTTGTCCATTCATCTGCTCCTTTTTTTTGGGGTTCACATTTGCCGTTTGGTGAGAAGCTAGAGGTTTGACATTTTCTTATAACCCCCTTTCCCCACTCCTCACATTGACGTTTATCTCTGCTTTAACCCAACAAATCCTTTGCATGGCCAAGGACACCAAACGGCTCTGTAGGATCTGTGCAGTGGAAGGAGATGTTCAGATAAAAGACGGCTCACTGGGAAAGTGCTGCCCAAAGGGAAGGCGATAGCAGTGGTCCTCAGGCAAAGGGGATCTGTTGGAAACCTCCTGCAGCACCCAAATTTCGGGATACACTGGTTTTTAGTAAGTGGTGAGCCCTTAGAAAAACAGACCTAGCATGTACACTGAATACAATAGGGTGTAGGGTTCAGAGGAAATCAGAGAAAATCAGTATTCCTCTGAACCCTAGTATTTAAGCTCACTATAAAAATTCATGGTTTTTCATTATTTTCCCCCTTGAGAAAGTGATTTCTTCTCTTCTAATCCCTTAGGAGCCGCTTGTATTTCACACCCCTCAGACAATTTCCCAGTAGCAGAGCCTGGTCCCGTGTTCCGTACATATAACCTCCCATCAGAGGAAGTCACATTATTTAGTCTAATAAACAAAAGGTCTGAGCAATGATTGGGTAAAAATGGTGTAGAAACTGCTGGAGGGACAAAAAGAGAAAATCCTAGCTCACAAATTCCACCAGAGCTGCAAAGGAAAACGGGTGCCTGTTATTCTGCCAATTACCCTTATCGTTAATGAGTCCTCCCGTTAATAGTCTGCATTTGCAGCCATCAGCAGGACAACATGAAAAACTTCAGCAGTTTTCCATAATTTCTACTATTACCTCTGACATTTTGCCCGGCTGTGTCTCTTCTGGTTTCTCGTAACATACCCCTGAAAGCCCATCTGCTGCCTCCTCCCTTGGCGTCGTCACCAGGAGGTCTCGCAGAGGCAGTGTCCGCAGCGTGACACGGGTTGGGCCATCGACCTCAGCAGTTTTGCTCGTTTTCCCCCCAGTCAGAAATTTTGTGTTGGCCTTTGGGTCTCTGGCTGACGCCAGAAGAGACGCCCCAGGGAGAGCCATTTGGGCTCGAAGGTCCATGGTGCTTAGTTTAATAAGAGCTCTACTTTTCAAAGCCATCTCCTTTCATTTTCTCTTTATGCTTCCCTTATTTTCCAGTGTCATTTCAGTGTTATTTATTCCTTCTCGAGAAAAAGGGCTCCCTCCTACAGGAATGTGCTTTTCAGTCCGTCCTCTCCATGCTCGGTAACTCCTGCCGCACGATGGCAGAAACAAGCGAGGAAGGATGACATTAACAATTGGCTTTTTCCAGAAATCTTTCCTACGTTATTTCCTCCTGCTCTTAAACCTCCTCCAGCCCCAGTTTTTAAGGCTCAGGACCCCCTTTTCTCATAAATGCTTTTCAATTTCAGATCCTCTCCCCTCTTCTCTCGCCTGCTGCCCGGGGAGGTGGGCATTGGCCGGGTGCTGGATAACTGAGGGCTGTGGGTCACCTTCGCTTGTGTTTCACCAAAGGCTTTTCTCTATCCTAGAAACCTCCCGTCTCTCATGAAATATGCTGCTAGTTTAAGGAGAGAGTAATATATTTACTGTAACTGTACTCAGTTGAGGAATAATTTTGCTGTAGAGATTAAATTTTTATATCATCTGGAAGAAAATCAAGTCTTTGTCAGTCTCCAGGGGATCTGATGTCTCGCCGTTGCAGCAGGAGTGGCTCAGATCTGAGCAGCTCTGCAACGCGTCTTTTCCTTCAATATAAGAGCAACACACTCCTTTTGTCCCAAAGTTCAGATGTTTTAGGAGTTCTGAAAAAAAAAATAAAAATAAAAAATTCCTGTTTTCATTTCTAAGGTACTTGCTGGGGGAATGTAGCGTAAGGATGAGTGAAGCTCACAACTGCTCCGAGCTGTGATCTACTCTGAACATCTAATGGTCATGCAGCCAATTACCTTCTCCTGAGCTTGCAAAATTCACTAGGGAGTGAATTCACTCCAAAGATCAAGTTGTTTTTTTTTTTTTGGTTGGGGGATTAGTGCTGGTTTTGGCCATAGATAGGCTGGAGCCAGCACCAGTAGAGACTTTTGGCAGTGGTTCAGAACTTCTTCTCTGATGCCTGCCCAGAACCATAAGGCGTTTGGTCTGTGACTTGGGAATGGTTCCAGCTCTTTATTTTTTAGCCCAGTTCTTCAAGGAAATAAACCGATGGCATCATGTTCTTGTTCTTTATTGCTCGTTATGTCTTTGTGTGTAACTTCTGGCCCTTCTGGGCAAATAAAACAGCCTTCCAGTCCATAAAGGGGCTCCAGGAGAGCTGGGGATCAGGGAGGGGAGCCATAGGATGAAGAGGAAAGGTTTTAAAAGGAAAGAGGGGAGATTGAGATTGGATACTGGGGAGAACTTCTTTGCTGTGAGGGTGGTGAAGCACTGGAACAGGTTACCCAGAGAAGCTGTGGCTGCCCCATCCCTGGAGGGGTTCAAGGCCAGGCTGGATGGGGCTTGGAGCAACCTGGGGTGGTGGGAGGTATTGCTGCCTAGGGCAGGGGGTGACACTGGATGGTCTTTAATGTCCCTTCCAACCCAAACCATTCTGTGATTTCAAACAGGCTTGGCAGAGGGCTGGAGATTTTGAAAGTGTGAAGATGCTCCAAGAACGTGCTCCTAAGAGGCCACAGCAGAAGGTTGCATGTGGGGAATGACTAGTTTCAGAGATGATGTTTCCTTTCTGGTCATGCGTCACTGCCGGCACTTAATCATTCCTCGTGTTATGCTTGTCCATTGAGACCCAAACGGTGTTTCCTTGTGGGCTGTGAAGGCCAAAGAGAAGATGGCAGAAGGTGTATGTGGTACCTCCAGAAACTTGTGGCCTGCAGCTCTGGGCTTCTGACATGGGCCAGGGCCCTGCTGTGGGGATGGTGGTGTGAGCAGGGACTGAAATGGGTGATTTGGAGATGAGGTGAGATGATGGGAGGAGGGGGAGCAAAGAGAAGAGGAGACACAACGTTCTCTCTGGAGTTCTCTCTGGCAGGTGGCTGCTGGTCTCCCTCTCCCTCGGGCTCGGGGAGTGCGGTGGGATGTCTCTGCACCCAAATGTGGGTCATGCGAAGTCCAAAGAGCTCCCTGTGGAGAAGGAGCTTTCCCTGGGTTCCTGCCTGGGGGAAGAAGCCACGTGGCTGAGGATAATTTCTGAAGTTCTAGTAAAACATTGCAGAACACATGTCCTTTGCGTAGCCCTTAAATGGGGCTAATAAAAGTGAATGGAAGAACGGATCAGCGGGTTCTGCTGTAGCCATTTGTTTTCAGTCCTGTCTCTCCTGAGGCAGCTTTTCAGCCAGCTGAAAGCAGCTTTCCTCCTCTTCTTTTTGGGTGGGAATGACTATTCTTGCCAGACGTCACTGGAATCTTGCTTGGAGGTGCCGTACACCAGAGCAGCATCCCAGCGGCGTGGATGAACCCTTCCAACAGCCCGAGCTGAGGTTGGGAAGTGTAACCGGCACCAAGATCCTCCCTGTCACCTCCCTCCTGGGAATATTCATCATCCCGACTACCCTTGTGTGCGCCTTTGCTGTCCTGGCTGGCGCTGGGAGAGAGGATGACGGTCTGGTGTCAGCACCCAGCCCGATAGGAGTGAATTGCTCTCCTTGATTATAGAATCATGGAATGGTTACAGTTGGAAGGGACCTTAAAGTTCCAGCCCCCCTGCCCTGGGCAGGGACACCTCCCACCACACCAGGTTGCTCCAAGCCCCAGCCTGGCCTGGAACACTCCCAGACTGTATTTCTTTGGCTCAGTGGCAGCGATTTATCTGTGCTTAACGCTATGGGGTTTTTATCCTGGTGCCTCTGGCCTCAAATCCACCTTTTTTTTTCACTTTTCCCAGGACCCGGCTCAAAAATAGCAGATGTCTGGAGATGACTCTCATACCTAAGGTGACAGCAAGAACAACTGTTCCTTGTTTGGAGCATCTCTGGCATCTCCTTCCATTGCCACCCCTACTCTGGGCTGCGGGCTTTCCTGGCCGCTGTATCCTCAGAATCTTTATACTAGAAGGACCGAGTAGTCGGGTGCAGAAATAAGGGGATAGTTTCCCAGTTTCCAGTTCTGTTCTGTCCTTACAGACGTGTGGATTCAAAGCTGTAATCAGCAAAATCATTGGGGAAGTGAGGAATCTGTTAAAACCAATGAAGAAGAGCAAACCTGAGCTTTAAAAGCAAACTCGTAGATCCTGAAGATACCCATGGTAGAAATACCCGAGATGCTGTGGGAGGACTGCACGGCTCCGTGGTACGGTCTTTCTGGCCAGGAACTAGCACTGATAGGCAGTAAGACGATTCCTTACAGATTTTGCTAATAACCTTCCATGGGGAAGATAGAAAAGAAGGAATTAAAATTCTAAACTGAATTTCTGTTAGAATGTGTGCGGGCAGAGTGGTGGAGCCCTCTGCAGAAGAACTGAGGAAGCCCCTTTGGCTTTTGGGTGTATCAAAGAGCAAAATAGTGTTTTATTTCTGTTGGAGTCTGTGTGTGGAATGAAATCGCTCTCTCTTCTGTTTGCAAGTGAGCTGAACCGTGTCCCTCTGCCCCCTCGGGGACGTGGAGTTGGGGGAATGTTCTGCTGGCCTTCTGCAGGCCAGAAGCTGCCCCCTTGCCTCGCTTTCTTGACTTACTCCTCCAGCTGTGGCTGAGCCTAGAGATGGAAAAAGGCCACTTGGATATCTGATCCATCCCTGCATCACAGCCTGGAAATCCTTGCTGTTGATTTGTAATTATTGTCCTCAGATAAAATCTAATCAGGGCCAGTGTGGTCAGACAGACTCCATCAACTCTCAGAAGCTCCCTGGCAGGGAAGGGTGTTACGAGGTTCCTTGTCAGAAGAGTAATAATAATAACAATAATTTCTATTCAAGGGCTTCAAACTGTGACTTACATTCACAGGTGATTTTCTTGCTGCCTCACAACACCACTTTTGAAGGAAAAATGTGTTTCAACCTGTGTCTTGTAGATGGGGGCAGGCAGAGTGTTCTGTCCAGAGCAGTGGAAATCCGTGGTGGGTTTGGGAGGTGGCGCGGGCTCGTGGATCAGGATGCCTGGTGTGCAACCTCGAGATCGTTGTCCCTTCAGAAGCATCAGTGGGGACAGCTGGGGAGTGTTCTGCTCCCCAAGTCAGGGCTCTGGTGTTAAAACAAAGGGGAACATACTCCAGTGTCTTTATGTAAAAGCAACAAAAGGCAACCTATAAAAACCCGAATAAGAATCATAACAAAATCATCCATTGATATTTTTTGTGGTTTCTGACAAAAAGAAGAGTGTGTCTCTGCTAATGAAAAATATTAAAATTTTAGGTGTCCTGTGTAATAAATAATAACATGAGCATGAACTTGGCTTCCCACAGTCACCACCAAATCATCAATATAGCTCTTTTTATGCAGCTCGTTCTGAACTTTGCCTATTTCCTTCAGCTATGCAGATATAAATAAATAACTCTGCTTGATAAAGGTCTGGGAATGCTATACTTTAAAAGATAAGAAGGCTTTGAGGGGAAATTGTTTTTAAATCCATAACATTTGTATGCTGTTCACTGTTCATACTGGGCAAAAATTAATTCCGTTGGCAGTTAACCAAGCCTGTTTTATTCCTATTCTGTGCTCAACCTATCCTTCTCCTGGGGACGTCTAACCTTATGTGTAATTACCTCGCTGAGAGTGGGAAGGAGGCCTAAATAACCTTCCTAACAACTAAATAAACGCAGAGTTCCCTGGGACAGGTTTATCGGTGGGATGCTGGTGGCAGAGCTATCGGGAACAGCGTGTCTGAAGCCACGAAGGATTTCAAGACTCGAGTCGTTTTCGTTCTGGCATTGGGTCAAAGGACTAAAATTTGAAATGTTTCCAGAAAACCAAAACAACCCACCCTGGATTTTCAGATTACGGTTGTTTCTTCTATTGCTTGGAAATAGCAGTGGTGAATTTTAACAGTGATGGGGGCTTTTTTTTTTTTTTCTCTCGAGGTCTGTCCAAGTCACTGGGTCTCATTGAAGGCTATGGTGGACGTGGTAAAGGTGGGCTTCCAGCCACCCTGTCCCCTGAGGAGGAGGAGAAGGCAAAGGGACCCCATGAGAAATATGGCTACAACTCCTACCTCAGTGAGAAGATTTCATTGGATCGTTCCATACCAGATTATCGTCCGACCAAGTAAGTACTGGTTGCTCCGTGAAGGAGAGCACGGGTTTAGGTATCACCCAGGAGCCAGGAGTGATGGTTGCTTTCATATTCTCGTGTGATGCTCTTCCCTCCTTAGTGTTCACGGGGCCATGCTCAGTGACGAGCAACTGCTGGAGTTTGGCTGAAGCTGAGATAGTCCATGAAGATGATTTATCAGGGAAGGAAAGCGAGTATTATTTTCCCCCGCTCTTCTGTCTCTCGCTTTTGGTTTTCCTAAAGCAATGTGTTATTTTGGGTGGTAGTAACTTGTTTGGAAGCTCACATCTGCTTTTGTCAGCAAAGGGCTGTTTGCTGAGCTATTTGGTATTTATTACCCTGTAAATGTGCGCAAAGGCTCTCCCTTTCTCCTCCCTTGTCAGCTCCCGACATGTCCCTGGAAGACATCAGGGGCTCTCCAGCCCCTCAAGTGCTGCTCCTGGGATGCTACTGGGAGATCTCCTCTTGGAGACATGTGAAGACCCCTTTGAAGGGGCCCTAGTGGCAGTATCCTTTCTCTGCTAGTCTTCCAGAATGACCTTTTAAGCTGAAGGTGATGTTTACCTGCTAAGTGCTGCAGAAGAATAGACTTTAGATGAGATGCCACATCATTTTGTTAGGAGTGTGAGAAAAGACATGCTGTAAGTTTATCTTTCTGAAAGTTAATTTTAGATATGGCTGGCAGAGTGTTCTTCAAAAGAGAAAAGTGTCAATTTGTCCAGGCCCAGAGTGAAATCCCTGATAAAAAAATGAACCGAGAGAGATTTAGATTCTGAAAGATGCGTGTCCAATGCCTGTGTCATTGGGACAGCGACAAAGCCATCGCTTGGCATCTGCAAACCATTGAAAATCATTCAGCAAAGGGATGCAGCTCCATGTCTCCAGCAAAATGGCAAATTGTTAAGGATGTGAGAGCACGGAGAGCTTTTGTTCCATCGCTTCTCTGCATTCCACATGAATTTCAAGCAGCCACTCAGAGTTTCCAAGCCTGTCAGCCACTGACAGCAGAAATATCTGGGTGAGTTTTCAAAGGGATGGAGGCCCAGCCTCCAGTTCTGCTGGCACGGTCCGTCTGGACAAAACAAATTGGAGGAACAAATTGCACCTTTGGCTGTGTGATATGCAAATCCCACTACAATCACAAATCCTTGAAGTGAGACCTTCTGTAGCAGTTACCTGAGCCTGAGCTTATTTTCATTTCTCATCCAGTACTCTGACTTCTAGGAGAGCCAGCATTACTTTGTGAAAATTAATTTGAGAAGTAACGTTTTCTCAGATCTTGGGGGGAAGAAAAGGATTAATTCTGACATTTTTAGGTTTGCATTGTATTCTTCCTCAGTGCCGCCATCCGTCATTGCATGGGAGCGTGGTGGAGAGGACAGAGACACAGCGATTTATTAAATATACATTGTTTTGGAGCCGGGCTCATACTTTGGAGAGAATTTGTGGATCCTGACTGCAGCTGCATACCTTAGTGTCTTTTATCTATGTAATAACTTCAGGAGTGTGTTTTGGTTATTGGTGGTTTTTTTCCTTTTTTAGGGCTCAATTGTCTCGGTATTGTAAGAGAGCAGTTGGTCTGGTTATGAAATAGGGTTGAATTTGCTGGAGGATTTGAAAAGTTTTGGCTTTTTCTACTTCTGACTTCAAGATCCATTCGCTATTTTGTGCATGCAGTTTTATGGCTGGTTTTATGAAGGGTTTAATACAAACCATTTAAGTCAAGTATCCTGGTCTCTGATTAAAATAGATTCAAGTCAAAGGAAATGAGCCTAAATGGGTTTGAAATTGCGGCATTAGTGGGGAAAAACTGTAGCAAACCCTCCAGCTGATAAGCATTACAAAGCATGTATTAGCTTTAAACGTAATCGTGAAGCCTGTTCAGCTAAAGGCTGTTCTGCGCCTGCAATGCCGACGGACGACGGACTCGGACTGTTCTAGCGGCGGCCATC
>VZRU01005978.1:116889-129433 GCA_013398155.1 Pedionomus torquatus
GAGCTGCTGGAGAGATTTTCTTCAATTTTCTGCAAAACCAGCAAAGGACAAGGCTGATTTGTGAGTTTTATTGTTGATCAATTCACAACATTTTCTGCTTGCCTGTGAAGGAGGAGGGGGGGGGAGGCAAGAAGATGTGTTGTTTTCTTTATTGAAAGTGAAGCTTATTTACATGGGATCCCAGAGGCTGCTGACATTCCCCACTTTGATACTAGATTTTATGCACCTCGGTTTTATTCTGTGATGTATGATTTTAATGGGAACCCCTCCCACGTGTAACATGAAAATAAGAATTGCTGTGTTAGATCAGCCCTCCTGTCCGTTTTATCCAGTATCTAATCTCCGATAGCGGAATCACCAGCTGCTTCAGGTTGAAGAAATCATATTAAGGAAAACTATGAAATAATCTGCCCATCTGGTACGTTCTGTCTTCTCTATTCTCTCTTTTCAATCCTATCTAATATAAATGTGGAGTTCTCATTATCTCTTTAAAAGTCTGTTCCTTTCTGGAATCCCGCTAAACTCTGATTCAGTGGTATTTTACAGCATTATGGGATTAAAGGACCAGATTTAAGAAAAATAATACCCGCAATTGTTAGGACTATTGAATCGTTGGGTGAAGATGACATATTCCTGCTGCTGTGAATCTCTCTACAGCTGTTCTCGTGCAGGCGAGCTTCAGGAATTAAAGCAAAGAGGAAAAATGGTGCAAGTGATAAGCAGCTTCCACACCTTGATGGTTTTTTTCAGAGGTTTTGAGGGTTTCCTAGCCAGGAGACCCTGCCCCTCCTTCTGCTCGCTTTGTGGGCCCTGCCTGTGGGTCAAAGCATGGTAAACCTTTGATGGGGTGCATCAAGAGTTTGATCCACTGGCATGTTGAAGGCATGAGCCTTCTCTTTAGCCTGGAGAAGAGAAGGCTCCAGAGAGACCTTAGAGCAGCCTTCCAGGATCTGAAGGGAGCTCCAGGAGAGCTGGAGAGGGACTCTTGGTCAGGGAGTGGAGGGACAGGACAAGGGAGAACGCTTTTAAATTGGAAGAGGGGAGATTTAGATTTGATATTGGGAAGAACTTCTTTGCTGTGAGGGTGGTGAGGAACTGGAAGAGGTTGCCCCGAGAAGCTGTGGCTGCCCCATCCCTGGAGGGGTTCAAGGCCAGGCTGGATGGGGCTTGGAGCAACCTGGTGTGGTGGGAGGTGTCCCTGCCCAGGGCAGGGGGTTGGAACTTGATGGCCTTTAATGTCCCTTCCAACTCCAGCCATTCTATGATTCCATGTTTTTGCAGCATGCACCTGGTAGAAGGTTTGTATTGATGGACCCCATGGCCTCAGAGCAGTGACCTGGCCAGAGCTGTCCCATCACCTGGAAGGCATCGTGGAAGATTAAACCGTTGCATATCACTGACTTGCTTTGAATTTTTCCCAGTGGTGTGTTTGGGGGTTGAGTCACAGTCATTACGCTCAAGTGTCTCGAGTGGCTGAATCACCCGTTTATTTCTGTAGCTGCCTGCCTTGGGAGCCTGGGAGCAATCGGGCTTTTTAGCACCATCTGGCTTTAGCTGGTTTTATTACCAGAGATCTCTGTGTAGCCGCCAGTTCAAAGTCTTTCTTTGGGATATGGAATTGTTCAGGTTGGAAAAGACCTTTAAGGTCATCAAGTCCAAGTGTTGACCCGGCGTAGTGGAAAAGGCAGAGTTTTAGAAAAGACTTCAGCTTGTTTTTTGACGACTTGATTAACTAAGTACTAAATCTGTTCCTGATTTGATTTTTATTTTAAGTGGTCTGTGTGTGCCTCCTGGGAGCTCTCAGCATGTACATACCCGGGTACTAGAACATGTTCTGGGGAGGAGTGAGCAAGTGGGAGGCACCTACTCCCTTTGGGGGCTCTCCCCAGCCCTGGAGAGCCCCTTGCCCATCGCCGTGGGGCTGCGTTTGGGTCTCAGCCTCCACTGGGGCATTGCAGGGCCGAAGAGCTGGATTTTGGTTTTATAATCAAAACTAAATACATCTTTGGGAAGTGACGAATGCGGATATGTCTTAGCTACATCAGGACTGTCCAGGAGGATGGATGTTGGAGACCTGTGATTCAGTCTTGGACCAGTGAGACCACATGTGCCTTTACAATTCTCCTCTGCTGGACCTGAGACGTTGTTGCCCTGTGCTGCACAAATCTGCTCTCGAGGCTTCCCCTGCAGACTCCCCCCATGGCAATGTTTCGTGTTTAGCGCTGTGAGGCTCAACCTGGGGTTGGTTCTGATGGGCCTCAGGAACGTTGGTACATTTCATGTGCTGCCGTATTTATTTTCTCATTAAGAAGAGCAAATCTCTTCCACTAAAAAGAGATAACTAATTAAAAATAACTGAAAAGACCTGGCTTGGCAGGTGCCTTCATCTTGGTTTTCTCTTTCACAGAGGTATGAGAATGAGATACCTCTTCAACCCGTACCGTGGCTCAGGCAGGGGACTTCTCCGTGTGCTGCTTCCTACATCAGGCATCATGTTTGTCTTAGTGTCTCGTTTCTTCCTCACAACAGAAGTCACACAACCTCCTTCCAGCTTTGCTGGAAGCAAAATGCTTTCTTGCCTTTCTCCCCTTGCCCAAATGAGCATATTCTTTTTGATAGATGTGGCTGACACCTGCAAATGTTGCTGCAGCAAGTGAGACAGCTCTTCCTTGTTGGTTTCCTCAAGCTTTTAGTAGCTGGAACATTCTTGGAACGGCCCGTGTGTGATATTATACCAGTCATTTAGTCATGTCCTGCCCTGGGGTGTTTAGCCAGGCTTGATAGAATGAGTCTGAGGAGGACAGTGCTTAAAAAGACCAAAACAAACTACTTGAATTATGCTGGTGATATTTGCTGGGAAATAGAGTTTCATGGCTGTTTATTTGTAGTTTATTGCAAACAAAGGGGGTCAAAAGAGCTCATTCTCTCTTTGGTATTTTACCTTTTGCAAAGAGGTTTTTGGTGGGTTGTTTTTTTCCCCCCAGTCCTACATGCAGACAATCAGAAGGGAAAGAGAGGCAGGATGTGATGATTTCCCTTTCTCAAATAACAGAAGGAAAAACGAGTGAGGAATCAAGACTGTGTAAGAAGGAAAAGAGTCGTGTTGCTTAGATGTGCAGTTCTGTTGGGATAGCGTGTGGGGGTGTATTAGAGGAGGCTTTCATCTCTAGGGAAGAAGTCAGAATAAGTTGTGTATCTCCTCTCCTATAGATAGTTGTGGTTTAATCCAGTGTTGTGTGACAAACACACCTGCCCTTGGCTTTTTATGGCTTAAGCCATGAAAAAAGGAAAAGTAATATTTTCCAGTACTTGGAAAGGCACCACCTGAAAATGTTCTGGGAGAGCAAGTAAAGAAATGGAGCAGTAAGTGTGAGTGTCAAAGCTCTGGCATAAAGAAAACATGCCTCACAACAAGGGTCGCCAAAGCTATGTCAGTCTTGCAGATCAGGGACAGGTTGTTGGATATCTTTTGTCTGGGCACATCATCCTGCCTCGGCTGTCCCATCTCTTGCTGGATTTAGGCATTTTTATTCTGCCAGGCTCTACGTGCTCCTGGTCTCCAAAGGAGCGCTTGGGGTTGTCATAGAATCCTAGAATGGTGAGAGTTGGAAGGGACCTCAAAGATCATCCAGTTCTACCCCCCTGCCCTGGGCAGGGACACCTCCCACCACACCAGGTTGCTCCAAGCCCCATCCAGCCTGGCCTTGAACCCCTCCAGGGATGGGGCAGCCACAGCTTCTCTGGGCAACCTCTTTCAGTGCCTCACCACCCTCACACCAAAGAAGTTTTTCCAAATATCCAATCTAAATCTCCCTTCTTCTAGTTTAAAACTATTATCCCTTGTCCTGTCCCTCCCCTCCCTGACCAAGAGTCCCTCTCCTGCTCTCCTGGAGCTCCCTTCAGATCCTGGAAGGCTGCAATGACGTCTCCCTGGAGCCTTCTCCAGGCTGAACAGCCCCAGCTCCCTCAGCCTGTCTTCATAGGAGAATTTCTCCATCCCTCTGATCATCTTCACGGCCCTCCGCTGGACCTGTTCTAACAGTTCTATGTCCTTTCTAACTTAAGAACCCCAGAGCTGGACACAGAGACTCCAGGTGGGGTCTCCTGAGTGCAAAGTAGAGCAGGGGAATCCCCTCCCTCCCTGTCCCTGCTGGTCACGCTTCTCTTGATGCAGCCCAGGCTGGGGTTGGCTTTCTGGGCTGCCAGCACACACTGCCGGCTCCTGGGGAGCTTCTCCTCCAGGAGCACTCCCAAGTCCTTCTCCTCAGGGCTGCTCTCCAGCCATTCTCTGCCCAACCTGGATTTGTGCCTGGGATTGCCACATCCCAGGGGCAGGACCCTGCCCTTGGCTTGGCTGAACTTCATGCAGGTTGTATTAGTCCAATTATCGATGTTTGTGCTGCATCTGTCCCCTCCCTGCTTGAAGAGGGACAGGAAAATACTGCCAAACGCAGCTCCAGACCCGAAAGGGTTTGGTTTTCCTTTCTCCAGCATAATCAGTGCATTTGAGATGTGACAAACCTGGCACCTGGGGGGGATGGCCCTATGCATCACCTGCCTCTGCAGGGAGGGTCCTGTGGCTTCTGGTGACTTTGAGATGATTTATATGAGAGGAAAGAGGCGCTTTATTGCAGCATTGCTTTTCTAGAACTAACACAAACCAGCAAGCTATCGAATAAATACAGGTATTGATCTGTATTCCTCAGTGCGTAGCAGTATGCATGCATGGAGAGATTGTTATTGGACTTCCAGTAATTCTTTTTCTTGAAAACTGGGCAAGTAAAGTCTCTGAAGACACCCTTTTCCACCTGCGCTTGGTATTTGCTGAAGGCTTTAGGTGCCTGTTCCCGTCACCCGTTGCTGGGAGCCAGCCCCGTGCCTCGGACACGTGTGTGTGGGCAGGTAGGGCTGGTCCAGAGAGCTGGGAAAAATCAGCGGAGGGCTCAAAGGTCTGACTGCCTATTGAAAAGCTTAGGGGGTTACTTTTTCTATCTAGTCTGGCTTTAGACGGAGACACCGGACAACGTTCTTTTATCATCTTTTGAAGTACAGGTCGTTGAAGTGCCCTCTGTCTGACAACTCTGCGTGGAGTCCAACGCGTGTGAAAAACCTTCAGTGCTGAGGAGTCCCATTATCTGCTTCAAGCTCAGTCACAAAAGGGCTTTGGGGAAAGTGACTCTAGAGCTTGTTTTGTGTAGGAGCTGTTACAGCATTCCTGTACCGTCCTTCTGCCGCTCGGTGCAATCTCGAAACGCCGTGACCATGTATTTATATTCACGGTACCTAATTATTTCTTTTTATGCAGAATGGATTCCACTAATTGTCACTTTTCCCTTCCTGACTACAAAATTACTTCCTATTCTTATAAATTTGGAAGGTGATGCTTCAGGGAAGACTTCTCTCTATGAAGTGTGCTATAAAACATTTACTAATGTGAGCGTAAGTATTAAATGCACACTTTGGCAGAGGATGGGATTAGTATAATTTAACAACTTGCTTTTGTGCTCTTCTGAACTCCAGTGATGAAAAACACCTGCGTTATCATAAATACTTCTGACTAAACTATACTTAGGCAAATAAATGTAACAAATTGAGCTTTGGATATGCTTCTTTTTGAAGTTGGCTTCCAAAGAAATCAAAGCTGGTGTGTGCTTGTGTAACCAATCTGCTCTCCTGTATTGCAGGCAGCTTTCCGATTGCCATGGGAGCTTTTTAAATAGGTTGTGTATTTATTTGCCCAGCCAGGCAAAGTGAGTCAAAGTCTGCTCCTGAAGTCATTTATTTAGTTTTCCAGCATCCCAGGTGGGCGGGTGTGTTGGCTCCCTTGTTGTTGCCTTGAGCTGCTGGTCTGAACACGTGCTGCTTGCTGGCACACAGTTGGTGACTTATTTCAAAGGACAAAGCACGAATCCTTTGAAAACTTGGAGTTCATTACTGAATTTTCCTCCTCTTCTGCTCCCCAATGTCCCCAGATTGTGGCCATTCAATAAATCCTAATCCGAGGATCTCCCAGTGACTCTTTTTAGAATCATAGAACGGTTAGAGTTGGAAGGGACCTTCAAGATCATCCAGTTCCACCCCCCCTGCCCTGGGCAGGGACACCTCCCACCACCCCAGGTTGCTCCAAGCCCCATCCAGCCTGGCCTTGAACCCCTCCAGGGATGGGGCAGCCACAGCTTCCCTGGGCAACCTGGGCCAGGGTCTCATCACCCTCACAGCAAAGAAGTTCTTCCTAATATCTAGTCTAAATCTCCCCTCTTCCCATTTCAAACCCTTCCCCCTTGTCCTGTCCCTCCCCTCCCTGACCAAGAGTCCCTCTCCTGCTCTCCTGGAGCTCCCTTCAGATCCTGGAAGGCTGCTCCAAGGTCTCCCTGGAGCCTTCTCTTCTCCAGGCTGAACAGCCCCAGCTCCCTCAGCCTGTCCTCACAGCAGAGGTGCTCCAGCCCTCTGAGCATATTCATGGTCCTCTGCTGGACCTGTTCCACCAGGTCCATGTCCCTTCTCTGTTGAGGACTCCAGAGCTGGACACAGGACTCCAGGTGGCGTCTCAGGAGCGCAGAGTAGAGGGGGAGAATGATTTTCTTTGTAGGTGCGAAATAGCTCGTGTATGTGGGGAGAGATGGGGAAGTCCTAATTGCTCTGGTTTTTATGCCCCTTAGATGTGTCTGAACCTAATAAATTTATTCTGAGAACCACTCACAAAAATAAATCCTGTCCTTCATGCTCTGCATTTGCAACTTAATAGATCATTTCTTGTTAAATCTTGCTGAGTAAGTCAATGTGTTTATCCTGAGGTGTTTAAATTGTAACTGAATATTTTTGGTACCCTAATTGTAAAATATGAAGCATAAAATTTCTGAAAAATACTTGCTGGAGAGAAGGTAGGTGCTGTAAAAAAGAAGCTTCGTGGGGAAGTGTGGGAAGTTTTAGGTCTTTAATCGTTGGAAATAGTTTTTGAGAACCCTGTGTCCTGAATTTATAAACACTAGTGTGTACCAGGCAGTGCTGGGTCTCTTAAAAATGCTCGGGTAATAGGAAAAGGTTTGCTTTTCCATGTACTTCACAGGGCAGACATAATTGATTTAATATTGATAATCCCTTTTGCAAAAAGACATGTGCAACTGAATCAGCAAAATACAAACTAAAATAAGCAATCAATGAATGGAGCGTGATTAGGAAGTGCAGTGTGAATAGGAGTCTGAACACTTGTTTTCTTTTAAGCTTGTTCGTAATCTTTACAAAAGCCAAATGAAGATCAATTCGTTTCCCGGTGAAGCTTTATTTTTGTGAGGAGGACATGAATGGAGCTTGTTTGAAATCAATAGCTTTCATTTTATGGAATTGCGTGTCACCGGATCAGAAGGATGTGCCAGGTTTTTCCTTTGCTGCGGAGATTTAAAGCCAAAAAGCAGCAGAGCTGTGTCAGTAATGGCTGGGGCGGAGGCTGTGCGGCTGGATGGAGGCATCTTGGGCAGGGCTGAACCTGCCGGTGTGTGTTCACACGCAGTAAGTGTGTAGACAGCAGAAAATTGTAACTTGATTTGTAACGTATTGGATTTTGAGCCACGGTGCTTTGCAGCCCGATCACCAGTAAGTCATTCAATCCGATATGATAACCATTGATAGAGAAGAATTCCCCTCCCAGGTTTTCAGTTGCATCAATACGAAGTACGTGTGGGCTTTCCGTGGCGGAGCAGAGCGTGTCTTGTGCCGGGAGGGAATCTGGGAATCGCTACCGGCTGGAGGCAGAGACGGAAAGCCGAAGCTGGGACGCGTGTTTGTGGGCGAAGTTTGGCTCTGCGGGTGGGAGAAGGTTTTGTGTGTTAGGGCTTGTGGGAAGTGGGTAAAAATCAGGTGGATGGCCTTCATTAAGGTGAGGAGGAAGAGGAGGGAAGAAGACTCCGGAGCTCTTCTTACCGTGTGGTTTTCAGGGGTAGACCCAGCCCCCTGGTGGGTATAGAATCATAGAAAGTCACGCTGCTTTTGCTGCAGCCCAGGCTGGGGTTGGCTTTCTGGGCTGCCAGCGCACACTGCCGGCTCCTGGGGAGCTTCTCCTCCAGGAGCACTCCCAAGTCCTTCTCCTCAGGGCTGCTCTCCAGCCACTCTCTGCCCAGCCTGGATTTGTGCCTGGGATTGCCACGTCCCAGATTCAGGACCCTGCCCTTGGCTTGGTTGAACTTCATGCCATTGGCACTAGCCCACCTCTCCAGCCTGGCCAGGTCCCTCTGGATGGCATCCCCTCCCTCCAGCGTGTCACCCACACCACCAAGCTTGGTGTCATCAGCAAACCTGCTGAGGGTGCATTCAGTCCCACTGTCCATGTCTCCGACAAAGATGTTAAATGGCACAGGTCCCAGTACTGACCCTTGTGGGACACCACTCATCACTGTCCGCCACTTGGACATTGGGCCGTTGACCACAACCCTTTGAGCACAGTATAGATAAATGGCAAATGCTGTGTTGGGAAGGTGTAGACCATGTGTCGTTGTATGGATCCTGTTTATGTTATCGTGGCTAGTGCTGCCTAAAAATTCATATAATAAGGCAATCTGTGCTTACAATTTGAAGTTGTTGTTATACATCCATCTAGCTATCCATCCATCCATCCATCTCCTTTGCGGGCTGGCGGTGGTGGCAGGATGAGGAAGGAGCTGACTTCAACTGTGTCAGGCTTTAAATACTCTAGTTAGTGGCTGTGTTGTGGCATCAAACGCATCTATAGCCATAAATCACGTTCTCTGGGTTTAAGTAATAGTAAAAGACTTTCTGAAGTGTCTGTGCAGAAAGTCAGGTGTTGAGTAGGAACAACTAAAAAGCCAAAAAGGGATGATGAACTCCTGGGCACCTCCAGCTCATCTCTGAAAATGGCAAAGGAGTTGTTTGGGCTTTGTGGGGAGTGATTTGGGGTTGTTTTTGTTTTGGTGGTTTGCTTGTCTTTGGGGTTTTTTTTCCCCCAACCCTGTAGCAGTTACAGAATCACAGAATGCTATGGGGTTGGAAAGGGACCTCTGGAGATCGAGTCTGACCCTCCTGCCAAAGCAGGTCCTCCTAGAGCAGGTTGCACAGGAACATGTCCAGGCAGTTTTTAAAACATCTCCTGAGACGGAGACTCCCCCACCTCTCTGGGCAGCCTCTGCCAGGGCTCTGCCACACACACAGTAAGG
Source organism: Pedionomus torquatus (assembly GCA_013398155.1). Classification (NCBI taxonomy): domain Eukaryota; kingdom Metazoa; phylum Chordata; class Aves; order Charadriiformes; family Pedionomidae; genus Pedionomus; species Pedionomus torquatus. The sequence goes on from VZRU01005978.1 coordinate 126,054, forward strand.
AAGTTCCTCCTTGTGTTTAGGTGGAGCTTCTTATGTTCAAGTCTGTGCCCATCTCCTCCTGTCCTCTCACGGGGCACCACTGAAAAAAGACTGGCCCCATCCTCTTGACACCCACTCTTTAAGTATTTCTAGGTGTTGATCAGCTCCCTCTCAGCCTTCTCTTCTCCAGACCAGAAAGACACAAGTCCCTCCGCCTTTTCTCATACGAGAAGATGTTCTAGGCCACTCGTTGTCTGTGGTCAGCATCTCAGTGTGCCCTTCTCCAGCTGAACAGCCCCAGGTCCCTCAGAGTTTCCTCAGCAGAGAGATGCTCCAGTCCCTTGATAATCTTAACTTTGAAGACCATCATGTGGCGCTTAAATCATTGCTGCATTAGTTCAGGGGAGAGCAAGCTCCTTCTGAGGAGCTTGACAAAACTGAGAGTCCCCAGCTCTGCTGTGCGTGTCCATGGTGTCTAGATATGTCCAGGTGGGACCACCAGGGAGGCCTATTCACCCCCTTTCCATATGGTCAGGCAGGGCAAAGGCCTGTCTAGCCCTTACTTGTCATGATGTCTTTGGTCATGGTGCAGCTGGTGAGGAGCAAAGAGCCTGGGGGCTGTAAGCAAGGAGCAAAAGCAGTGGATGGTGTTTCTTGCGCTGTCCTTAGAGGTATGGACCTGGGGATGGGCACCCAGAGCTTGGCTGTGGACACTGATGCTCCACCTCTATGATGGGGTAACATTGTTGGTACGTCTCATATGGGAAGTGCTCTGCAAGTGCAGTTTGGGAGTGGAAAGGTCAGAGCATCCCAGGCACTGAGAGATGTATCGATAATTCTTTTAGTTGTAAGATAATGTTTGCTCCAGGTTGCCTTTCTGAGAGTTTGGTGCAACAGTGATCTGTAGGATAATAATTTTGGGGAGAATTCCACTTAATGTGCAGAAATTCTAACCAAGCTGTCTCTTAGGCAGCCTTAGCTTTAGTGTTCCAGTTGCACACAGCGTTGTAGGAAAGGCATTTAAAAATGTATGAGCTTATCAGATTGAACTCGGTCTCTGCTGCTGAACCACGTTTTATAGGAGAATCTACAAAATCCTCTAAAAGCTGTACCTACATAGCCGAGCACTTTCATGATGCTAACAGTGTTTTTAAGGACAGTGAGTAACAAGAATCATTTATTCTACTAATCGAAAGAATATTTTCCTATTTAAATATTCAAACCCTCAAGTCTTACACAAGAATAAAATGTCAGGACGGGATAAGCTTCTGATAAGAATGTTAACTGGATTTATTCTGTGTGATGGCCAGCACAGAAATGATTAACAGCTGTATTTCAGGACCAAGACTGGGGGAACTACCGGGTGCTCAGGATTAAAAATGAAAAGATATGGTCTTGGGGGGGGAGGGGGGCACCCTTTTCTGTAGAAGAGGAGGAAATCTTTGAAAACTGGTCATCAGAATCTTCTTTTATGAGGAAGTGTGGTTTCCATAATCACAACCAACAATGTCTTTGTCTACTCTGTCTTACTCCACAGGCGTGTAGACTCTGGGTTCCTTTGTCCCTTTTGTGCCACCACACAACTGGCACAGGTTTTCTTGCCTATTTCTGTCTTCCCAGTTCGTGAGTATTTCTTATGGCTGATGACAGAACATAGATGGAGGGGGTCCAGTAGGACTCTAATTAGTAGCTGTAGGGATGGCTTGGTAGGATGTGGGAGCAGCATAAAGCTCTGAAGACTCAGAGCGTTCTGCAAGCCAAGGGGGGTTCACCCTTCTTGATGGTGGTTCCTGCTGTTGGCACTTCAAAAGGGCACGTAGAAGGGTTGTCACCTTCGTGCAGTGTGGGAGAGTTGTGCCCTGGAAAGCCCTAAAGGACATCGCTTATGCAAAGATGAGTAACGATGTCGTGTCCAAGTTAGTGACCGTGTAGCTGTTAAACAGATACACTGGTCATTGAGCAGCACCCACCAAGACTGGGACAGACACCCTTCCAGTCCCTAAAGGAAAGCTGGGGAGGGACTCTTGGTCAGGGCGGGGAGCCACAGGACAAAGGGTTTAACCTGAAAGAGGGGAGATTGAGGTGAGGTCTCAGGAAGAACTTTCTTAGTGTGAGGGTGGTGAGACACGGGCCCAGGCTTTGAGCAACCTGATCTGGTGGGAGATGTCCCTGTGCAGGGCAGGGTTGTGGAACTAAGAGGATCTTTAAGGTCACTTTTAACCCAGGTCATCTTATGGTTGTGCTGCTGAGACCCTCTGCTACGTGGCAGCAGAAGCAGTGGGCACAATACCTGCATGTGGTCATCGGTATGTCCCTAACTTAAGATCCTAACGCAGAACCGTGTGCTTCCAGAAATTATTTCATGTGATGCTGCCTTACCCTTACCTGCGCCAGACATTAGTCAGACCAATTAAACTTTTCCAGTGGCTGCTAAGAAGGAGCCTTCTGTTATTTTGGTGACCTTTTCTCCTGTATTTTTCATACTTGACGTCCATCCAAAGCAGAGTCTGGACACCCTGCTTATAACATGGACACTGCGCTCAGTGTCTCCTCCTGGGTTGGAGGGATGGGGAACCGTGGTGGCCTCGTGCTGAGGGAATGGCATAGGGCAGTGGGCTGAATGTAGGTAGGGGGAAAGTAAGAAAATCTTACTCAGTGTGATATCAAGGTTTGACAGTAGACTTTTGTGTCCCTGCTCTGCCAGTAATTCGTTGTGGGGCAGTTGCGTGTGTTCTTCAGCTGGCAAATAGTGACCATTCCTGCGCTGGTGGAAGTGAGGAACTGAAAGCCACACCACACTGAAGCCTTCAAATAGGATGTCCTACTTTTTTCCTAACATCAACCACTACGTGCACTGCTCTTCAAAATGATCTTTTTTTGTGCTCTTCTATGGGGTGGGACTTTGTGGTTTTGGGATTTTCAGGACTGGTGCCCTTTCCCGCTGTGCTCGGCATACGGAGTTTTTCTGGCTGCTCTTAGTCATTAATAAAATTCTCCTGTGCTTCATGGAGAACCGGACAGAGAGGCTTTCTCTCCACGCGGGATGGCGGGTGTGTGGACACGGTGTGCGGTGTGACTGGCTCGGTGGTGGCAGAGGTGTGTGCTGCATTGCCAGGCAGAGAAACCCTCGGAACGCTTCTGTGCCTGCCGGGACGAGCTCAGGAGGTGTTTTCCTCCGCTGCGTGCAGTGATGGAACCTGAGCCTGGCCTGCGATGGCTGATGGACCTTTGCTGCCTCTCTGCAGTCAACTTGCAGGTCACTCGGTCACGAGTGGTGTCCCACAGGGCTCGGTGCTGGGACCGGTTCTCTTCAACATCTTTATTAACAATCTGGACAAGGGGATTGAATGCACCCTCAGCAAATTTGCAGATGACACCAAGTTGGGTGGGAGTGTTGATCT
>VZRU01005978.1:137331-171203 GCA_013398155.1 Pedionomus torquatus
GAAGAGTCTGGCTCCATCCTCTTGCCCCTCACCCTTTAGATACTGAGAAGAGTTGATAAGATCCCTCTCAGTCTGCTCTTCTCCAGCTGAACAGTCCTAGGTCCCTCAGCCTTTCCTCAGCAGAGAGATGCCCCAGTCCCTCATCATCTCTGTAGCTTCTGCTGGACTCTCTCCAGCAGTTCCTTGTCCTTCTTGAACTGGGGAGCCCAGAACTGGATCCAGCATCCCAGATGTGGCCTCACCAGGTGAGAGCAGAGTGGGAGGATGACTTCCCTCCACCTCTTGGCCACGTTCTTTTTAATACACCCCAGGAGACCATTGGCCATTTTGGCCACCAGGGCACATTGCTGGCTCATGGGAAACATCCACCAGGCCTCCCAGGTCCCTCCTTGTCCAGCTGCTCTCCAGCAGGCCAGTCCCCAACCTGTCCCGGTGCCAGGGGGTTATTCCTCCCTTTCACATCTTGCGTCTTTCCCCCTTAGACATGGGTTTAGTGTTTTTTGCAAGTGTCGGGCTGATGGTTGGACTCGGTGATCTGCAAGGTCCCTTCCAACCTTGACAATTCCATGATTCTCTGATTCTAGACTGTCATAAGAAAATGCAGCCCCGCAGGGCTCTGAAGGTGTTAGGCTTTGGGGTGGGGAGGGTGAAGCTGGAGGTTGGAGCTGCGTGAGCTGAAGCGATGGGCAGCCACCAGCCTCGCCTGCCCACTGTCCCTGGGAGCCAGCAGGGTCCCCACCTCCTGCAGGACAGCGAGTCCTCCCTAAACTACTGGCTCAAGTGTTTCCAGGGGTAAAGCAGTCTGACCTCTGGGCCTCCACCTATAAATGGTCTAATGGTAAGGCTGAACCAAAATTGAGATCAGTTCTTGTGTTTAAAATACTAAAAATAAACAAATTAAAAAAACAAAACAAAACAAAAAACAAAACAAAACAAAACAAAACAAAAAAAAAAAAAACCAAAAAAAAAAAACCCAACCAAACAAACAAAAAAAAAACAAAAACAAAAAAACCCAAAGCGAACCCCTCTCTCCCATCTCATGTGCTCATTATTTCTGTGGTGTCCAACAAGTTTTCCTTCTAATTATGTTTAAGTCCAAGTAGGTGATGGAGTCACCATCCCTGGAGGGTTTTAAGAAAGGTGTGGATGTGGCAGTTCAGGGCGTGCTCTAGTGGCCGAGATTGTTGGGCTGGGTGATTCGCTTTGTGGGATTCATTTCTGGGGGCTTTGGAGGGATTTTTTTTTTTTGTTTGCTGCCTTGGTCTTGGGGTTGTTGTTTTTCCTGGTGTGTGTATGGTTGGACTGGATGATCTCAGAGGCCCCTTCCAACCCCGAAAATTCTGTGATTTATTTTTTTTTCCTTTCCCTTTTCCCCTCCCTGACCCTAGGAGAGCCCCAAAGCACCAGGTGTTTTCCTGCTCACGTGCAGGAATATCTGTTAACACCTCAGCCTGTCGATCGTGACCTGTGGTGGTGAAGCCTGATGCACACACGGCTGCGGGCAGCGAGCATCGCCCCGTGCCAGCGGCTGCGGAGAGCCTGCCCGGGGGCTGACAAACTTGAGGCTAATTAGGTTTTAAATTGCTGCCTTCTCTGCTCCTGTGGCTGTGACCAAAAGCCCCCAGAGAGCAGGGTGTTTATGCGAAGCCTCTGCCTCCCCCCATCCCCTGCCCTGCCCGCCTCCGGAGAACCGCAGCGTTGTGCGGGGGGCAAGGTGGGTGCTTGGCGCGTCCGTTCCTTCCCTGCACTTATCTCTTCTCCCCACGTCCCTGTCCTCGGCCGGCAGGGAAGGAGAGCCGGGATGAGGGTGGCGCAGGGCGAATGGCAATGAGCAGGAGATGAACCTCAAAGGGCTCGGTGTGGATTTTCCTCCACACCTCTTTGATCAGGAGCTGAGCTCTTTATCCCCCTGAAGCGAGCCCCGGGGGAAGGCTGCTCGGAGGTGCGCGATGATTAAAAGGGAATGCTCTTGCTCCTCTGACCACCTGCTCTTCAGCTTGGCAGGGATTGACACGTATCACAAGCGGGCTTTTAATCTCGGAGTCAGTTTAGTTTGACTTTGGTGGCAGGATTTCAGCATCCACTGTCATTTTACCCCGTCACGATTGTTCGTTCGCTTTAAGGAGGGACCTTCCCTTTGGGAGATCCTTTGCAGCGTTCGGCACGTTCCCTTTTGGAGAGATGGTGGCTTGGGTTAGGGCAGGCGGTAGTTAAATCAAGAAATGCAACCTTGTTTTTGTCTAGCGTGCTTGTTTAACTAAAGAGAGGGGATTCTGCCACTCTGCTCTGGTGAGACCCCACCTGGAGCACTGGGTGCAGGGCTGGAGCCCTCAAGAGAGGAAGGACATGGACCTGATGGAGCGGGTCCAGAGGAGGGACACCAAGATGATCAAAGGGCTGGAGCACCTCTGCTACGAAGACAGGCTGAGGGAGCTGGGGCTGTTCAGCCTGGAGAAGAGGAGGCTCCGGGGAGACCTAATGGCAGCCTTTCAGTACCTAAAGGGGCTCCAGGAAGGCTGGGGAGGGGCTGTTCACAAAGGCTGCTGCGATAGGACGAGGGGCAATGGACTTAAGTTGGAGAAGGGTAGATTTAAGTTGCATATTAGGAAAAATCTCTTTCCTCTGAGGGTGGTGGGACACTGGAGCAGGTTGCCCAGGGAGGTGGTTGAGGCCCCTTCCCTGGAGATATTCCAGGTGAGGCTGGATGAGGCCCTGGGCAACCTGGGCTAGTTGGGGGTGTCCCTGCGACTGCGGGGAGGTGGGACTAGATGGCCTTTGGAGGTCCCTTCCAGCCTGGAGGATTCTGTGATTCTATTCTACGATTCTAAAGAAGATTCATAAAGAGCCCTGTTTGTGTTAAAATCTTTGTCTCCCAAGTCTTGTTTTGGAGTCTGCAGAAGCTGCTGTTGCCTAAGGAGCACCCGGCGCAGTTAAACACGGAGTAGTTGTTGGGGAGTCAGGGAGCTTGAAGCGAGGTTGGGACATCATTGGTGTGTTCCACCCCTTTTTTTGTTTGGTTGTTTTTTCTTTTTTTTTTTTTGCTCATTGGGCAGGGTTGACATGGTAGACACTCGTTCTGCCAACACAGCTGGTGTTGCATGTCTCATCTGTCATGTACACAGGGAAGTTCTTTTCCTTCTTCCCCTCACATGTACTCATTCTACGGAGAGCTGGAGTGTTGGATTAAATTGTTCAAAGTAGTTGAAGATGACCTGTTTGCTTCCTGCACGTGCTTTTATTAGGATTAGCTTTCTGGGTAGGATAAAGTGTGGTGTGAAAACACCATCTGTGCCTCTTTGGGGGCAGTGTGTGCTCCTTGGAGAGACCTCTTCCACTGAGAGCCACCCCAGTTCTGCTCCATGGGTGTCCTTTGGCTTGAGGGCTATGCAGCGTGATGGGAATGGAGGTGGCTGGTGGGAGAGCTGGGATCTCCTTCTACCTCTGATGGGCAGGAATGTGTCTAAGCAGATGCCCAGCCACAATACCAGCTTGAGTTAAGCAATGGGAACTACTGGATGGAGTCCAGTGTAGGGCAGCAAAGATGGTGGAGGGATTGGAGCATCTCCCTGAGGAGGAAAGGCTGAGAGAGCTGGGACTCTGGAGCCTGGAGAAGAGAAGGCTGAGGGGAGACCTTCTTCATGCTCTCAAGGATCTGAAGGGTGGAGTGAAGGAGGATGGAGCCAGACTCTTCTGTGGTTCCCAGGGACAGGACAAGGGACAACAGGAACAGGCTGGAACACGGGAAGTTCCATTTGTATAGGAGAAAGAACTTCTTTGTGGTGAGGGTGTCAGAGCCCTGGAAGAGGCTGCCCAGGGAGGGTGTGGAGTCCCCTTCTCTGGAGACCTTCAAGCCCCTCCTGGATGCAGTCCTGAGGGATGTGCTCTGGGCAACCCTGCTTTAGCAGGGGAGTTGGACGGGATGAACTTGAGAGGTCCCTTCCAACCCTAACAATCCTGTGATTCCATAATTACTCCTGAAACCCAGGGAGTTGGTTCACAAGCTTTTGTTTTCAGCCTCTCCTGGCTGTGCAGTACAAAGGCACCAGTTCATGGCAGTGCTCTACTGGGGTACCTCAGGGACAGGAATGTATTCGGAAGTATCTGCAAAGAGAGCTAAAACATTTATTAAGACGATTTAACCAAGGGTCATTTCATATTCATTTCATTCCAAAGCAAATGGAAAGAAAATTCATAAGTGCCATTTAAGAACAAAGCTCATTTCTGAGCACCTATTAATCTTAAAAGACAATTAGAATGGAGAGTTTCACTTTAAATGTAAAGCCATTTTCCCTCTGGAGGCTGTTTTTAGTTGTATGTCTACAGACATGGGAGCACAACCTTGGTGGTCTTGATGCACTGGGCTGCATCGAGAAGATTGTGACCAGCAGGTAGAGGGAGGACATCCAGCTCCTCGGCTCTGCCCTGGGGAGGCCCCATCTGGAGCACTGGGACCAGTGTTGGGCTCGCCAGTTCAGGGAGGACAGGAAACTGCTGGAGAGGGGACAGCAGAGGACCACCAAGATGATGAGGGGCCTGGAGCACCTCTTTTATGAGGAACGGTTGATGGACTTGGGTCTTTCTGGTCTGGAGAAGAGAAAGCTGAGGGGGGATCTGATCAACGCCTAGAAATACTTAAAGGGTGGGTGTCAAGAGGATGGGGCCAGTCTTTTTTCAGTGGTGCCCAGTGAGAGGAGAAGAGGAAATGGGCACACACCTGAATGTATGTAAGAAGTTCAATCTAAACACAAGGAGGAACTTTCCTGTGTGCGTGGCAGAGCCCTGGAAGAGGCCCAGAGAGGTGGTGGAGTCTCTGTCTCAGGAGACATTAAAAACCCACGTGGTTTTATGTTCCTGTGGGACCTGTTCTGAGTGGACCTGCTCTGGCAGGGGGTTGGACTAGGTGATCTCTAGGGGTCCCTTCCAACCCCATTATCATTCTGTGATTCTGGTTAAGGGAGCTCTGGGTTTGTTCTGTCCCTTGGGCCTCTCTGGGTCTGGAGGTCACTCTCCGTTGCCACTCTCTCTTCCAAGACAGTGCTGCTGAGATTGTCCCCCGTGAGCTGTAAGCCCTGGCTGTGTGGAGCTGTGGCGTGTCACCAGTCATCTTGTGATGCGCGCGCACCGAGTGCTCTGCTCACTCTCTCTCCCCCTCTGTGCCCTTTGTGCTGCAGGTGCAAAGAGCTGAAATACAGCAAGGACCTGCCCCAGATCTCCATCATCTTCATCTTTGTGAACGAAGCGCTCTCCGTTATCCTGCGCTCGGTGCACAGCGCGGTGAACCATACGCCAGCTCACCTCCTGAAGGAGATCATCCTCGTGGACGACAACAGTGATGAAGGTTTGCAGCTCCGGCAGCTTGGGTCTCCGTAATCTCAGGAGGGAGTTTGATTTCTCATGGAGGAGTCACAGCTTGGGAGCGGTGACGCTGCTGGGAGGGACACAGGGGCAGGTTTGCTGGCTGGCACAACAGTTTTCTCCAGCTTCTGTAGCAGAAAAGAAGTAGGATCAAACCAAAGCTAAAATCTGAGATAATTATTGATTGAATGTGTAGCTTAAAGCTTGCAGCCTAAAGGAAACCAGAGAGCAATTTCAGCTTTCTCTTCACAGAGAAGTGTGGGAAGTTCTGGTTCAGGTATATCTTTGTTTCTAATAATAAAGAGGGCTACAAAGATGATTAGGAGCCTAGAATGTCTCTGTGATGAAGAAAGTCTGAGGGACTTTGATCGTTTTTGTCTGGAGAAGACTGAGGGGGGGATCTGATCAGCACCTTAAAGGGTGGGCATCAGGAGGAAGGGACCAGTCTGTTTCCAGTGGTGCCCAGGGAGAGGACAAGAGGAGATGGGTGTGAAGGGGAACATAATAAATTCCACCTAAGTATGAGGTGGCACCTCTTCTTCCCTTTGAGGGTGGCAGAGCCCTGGCAGAGGCTGCCCAGAGAGGTGGAGTCTCCATCCCTGGAGACATTCAAAACCCACCTGGGTGTGTTCCTGTGCAACCTGTTCTGGGTGGACCTGCTCTGGCAAAGGGTTGGACTGGATGTTCTCCAGAGGTCCCTTCCAACCCCTATCATTCTGTGAATAACACTTCTAAGTGTTACAGAAATGCACCTGTAAGTATTTACCATGGAGTTGAGGGGCAAGAGCCTGGAGCCCAGTGAGCTATTTTTGGTTTGGCCCCAGCAGTGGTCTTAAATGAGATGTTTTCTCTGTGTGTGCCCCAGTTTCCCTATCTGTACAATAAAGTCCCAGGTTTATAAATAAATAGGACCCTTCAGAAACCCTCCTTCCTCTTGGATTCTCTTTTTGATCTGAGAAGGCTGAGTAAAGGGAAAGAAAAGGAAACAAATGCTCCTAACCTGCTCCAGTCGGGCTGAGACTGACTGTGGAGGGGGACGTTGGGTTTTCCACGTTAGGCACGGGTGTCCTTTGGTTCCAGCTGCTCTCGGTCACTGCTGCAATACTTTCCTGTCTGCCTTTCAGTCACACAGGTGGTTTCATCTGGAAGTTTTTCAAACTTGGATTCTTCCAGTGTTCTTTTTTCCCCACCCCGATATCCAGTTGGGTTGATATCATTAGGGTAGTTAAAGTCTTCACAAATTGTTGCTGTGATTGCTGCCTTCTTCATTTGTACTCTGTACTTTTAATACTATTTTAAAAAACAGCAGACACGTGCTGTGGATGCTGTGATCGGAAGGGAAGCTCGGGGAGGGTGTGTGATGTGGAGAGCTCATTTCCAGAGGGAGCTTGAGAGGTTGCTCGTCTGTCTGCGGTTGAGATGAGATAGTGTACAGCAAGCTATTCAAGCCTATAAAAATAGGCACTCAAATATCACAGTAATGAGCACCATAGAAAACTGATGAATTATAATTACCAGTGAAAGGAACAGGAGGGCAGCTCCTCAGCTGATGGAAATCGCAGCAGCTTTAGTGCAGAAGGCAGGATGGTGTGCACCAGTGAAACCACAGCATTTCAGAGCTGCAGCTACTTGGCTGGTGAGGAGAAAGCGCCGGTGATCTGTTACTGCAGTATTTAGTATTGCCCAGGACTTAAAGGGTTCAAAATATCAAAATGAGATGCTGCCTCTCCAAATTTTACCATATCGATGGGGTGAAGAGAGAAGAACACACTTTAAAAGAGGGTATTGAACTTCTCTACCCACTGCCACGCACAAAGAAATACGTTTCTGAGCAGCCTTCACCCCTCATTCAGTGTGCAGCACCGTGGCTAATGCTGAGTCAGGTGCTCTGGAGACACCGCTGAAAGGCACAGGGTGATGAAATGGATCCTTTCAAAAAGCATCACACACACACACATTTCCCCCATAAGCTGAGACTGCAGCTGGCAGCGAGGGTGCAGAATGAAACCTCTTCATCCACCACCGAGATTTCAAGGCGCCGGCCATCCCTCCAAGTTTGCTGCGGGGCTGGACCAGTGCTGCTGGGGTCTGATAGTGGGGGTGGGTGGTGGCAGGGTGGTGACAGGGCCAGCAAGATGGGTGGCTGAGCTTTGTGGTGAGCCTAGGCACTTCCAGCTCTGGGTCTTCCTCTTTAAGCCTGTTCTCGCAGGCTGACCGAGCTGCCTGGGCTGGCTGGGAGTTCTTTATAGATTCATAGAATTGTCTGGGTTGGAAGGGACCTTTGAAGTCATCTAGTCCAACCATCAACCTATCTTTGATAAAAACCAGTAACTCATCACTAAACCGTGTGTCTAAGCACTGTGTCAACTTGTCTTTGAAATCCCTCCAGGGATGGTGCCTCAACCACTTCCCTGGGCAGCTCATTCTAACCCTTTCTGTGTAAAAAATTTTCCTGATATCCAATCTGAACCTCCCCTGGTGCAACTGGAGGCCATTTCCTCTCGTCCCATCGCCTGTTCCTTGGGAGAAGAGACCGTCCCCTCCTGACTACACCCTCCTTTCAGGGAGTTGTAGAGAGCCAGAAGGTCTCCCCTCAGCCTCCTTTTCTCCGGGCTGAACACCCCCAGCTCCCTCAGATGCTCCTCACCAGACTTGTGCTCCAGACCCTCTGGCATGCCCCTGGCCAGGGGGATGGCACAGCATGAGGGACAAATTCATATCTCGTGTAGGAAATCCCCAACTTCCCTGCTTGCCTGGGCAACGCCTGCGCTGCATCACAACCTGGGGATGCGCGGGTTGCACGGAGATGGGGAGCATCCAGCAGGCCTGGTGACGGGCCTGGGTTGTGCTGAGGGTTGTACAGCACCCAGACATCAAGGTGGCTCTGTCCCCAGGAACCTTGCCATAGAAGTTTGAGAGTGGGTGAAGGGAAGGAGGTGGTGCTATTAGCTGTTGGGGTTCGTTAGTAACGTCAGCGCTACGCTGTTGAGTCTTTGCAGGCATCATGACAAATGAGATTTTTAAGGAAGGATTTGAAGGAAGATAATGAGGTAACTTAGCAGATGTTTATGGAGAGCTCCTCCCAAGCGTGTAATAATCTAGTTTTCTCATGTAAAAGAAATGATACAAACCAGAATGTATCTCTGGGACCTACGTGTTCACTCTGCATCGTCAAGGAGCTTCAGTGACAGCAAAGAATTATTAATGGTAATAACATTGTCATATAGTTCCCACTAATGGTAGGAAATAATTGTGAGCAGCAATAGCAGTATCATAGAGTTGATGCTTTGGATATTACTAACAAAGTCATTGCAATATATAGATTCAGCTCCTACAGGAAAATAATTACCGGAAAATAGTTTTTCACGATCCCTGAGATTTAGAGATGAACCCTGGAGGATGAAGCACGGAGGACGGGGGGTGATTGAAGGAGAGGAGGAATGGCTTTGCCTTGTTTGTGAGCAGCTGTGGGTGTTTAAGGGACAGTTACTGTGGGTGTGTGGCTGTCGCTGTCACCTGGGTAAAACCTCTGGGGGCTCAAATTTACACACCTGAAAGAAGGTTGAACTTGTAGAGGGTGGCTCAAAACCAGCAGCTGGTGGGGTACCAGAAGCGGCTTCTGGGAGAGCTGTTGGAGGCTTGGGAAGGTCCACGGCTCGGGGCTGCTTCCCTGGAGGTTTTGTCAGGAAGCACTTTACACAGATGGGAAGAGGAAGCACAGCTTGTTTGGGTAATCAAAGAACAAAGTGTGTTCCCAAACCAAATGTTAAAAGACCCTCTGGGGTTTCCAAGTCAACTTCAAGTTTTTAAATGAGTCCCAGACGCAGAGGCAAGAGCCACCCACCCTGCAGCCCCCCGGCCCTCACTTGCCCTTCAGGGGGAGCAGGGGCTGGGTCGCACGGGAGCCAAAACTTACCCTGTTTTGTAGTTTCCAGTCTGGCACAAACTGCTTCTGAAGAATCAGTAGATATTCCTTGCTCCCAGCTTTGTTGTAATGTGGCATGTAGGACACTGCACAGCATCAAAGTGTGCAATGAGAGATTAAAAGTTAATAAGCACAGTTGTTCTGATTCTTTATATCTGCCCTGTAAATAGATAAAAGATACCAAAGTGTTGTAGATGGGAGGGAAAAAACACCCCTGCTCGAAGGAAAAAGCTCGGGGAGTTGTAGTTTGAAGCCCCTTCTCCCTCGAGCTGCACGTTTTTACTTCGGAAAGGCTTTTTTTTTTGGAGGCCGCTTTTGTTTGTGTTTGTTGCGGGGGGGTAATTACAAAGCAAGGGCGCAGGTTGTGTTTGCGAGTGATAACGCGCTCCCTGGGTTGTTGGAGGGAGGCAGCCACGTGCCCCTGAGACGTTGCGTTATCTCACAGCTGCACACCTTGTCTCACTCTGTTGCTTAATCATCACTTGCCTTTCTTTTTTCTTCTTTTTTTTTTTTTTCTTTTTTTTCCCCCCTCTGTCTGTCTTTTAGTCTTTTTAATCTGGGATACTATCTCTTTGAAAAGCAAACCTCTAGGTGTAAAAGCAAACCTTTGGATAAGGGACCGGCGTAACGGAGCTGGCTATACCTGGGGAGACACCACGGGCTGTAATTTCCCTCCCTGTAATTTATTAGCTGTGACTTGATGTATGGCTTTCTCGTTTTGCAGCTCATTTCAGCAGCATCGAGGGGGGGTCGCGTGTGCTCTCCCAGGAGCTGGCTGTTTGCTTTCGCCCCGTTTGTGCTTCGAGCAGGGTTTCAGCAGGTTTGCAAGAAGCCGAGTGCCTCAGCTCCTCCTGGGTGCTGCTCCCACCGAACCGCCTCGTTACTCCAATTACTCAAATTAAGGATGGGTCACCTAATTGCAGCTGACCCTGTGCCATCCAGCTGGTGCTCGGGTCCGGGGTTTCAGGCCCTGCCGAGGTGTGGAGGGGAGCAGCAAACCTGCCTGATTTGGCTCTCCTGGGCTTTTGCTGGACCAGATGAAGCAGAGGTTTGCACCCAACGCACCTCCAGTTGGACCAGCTTTGCCTGTCCCCTGTGTGAGAATTAGCTCCTGCTCCCCTTTTTGTGGTTTCCTCTTCAATATTTACAGGCAAAAAGCTTCAGAGACTCCCCTGGCTCTGAGTCTCGCAGCAAAAATTCTCATATTTGTCTATTGCCCCTTGAAGGAGTTCATGTCACAGAATCCAGCCCTTGATGGCCTTGGGGTCCAAGGCAGGTGGGAACGTGGGGCTGGTGTCTCCAAGGGCACTGGGGCACTCCCAGCCCCGACTCCTGTGTCCTCCAGCCGTGGGGGTTTCTGACAACAGCCCTGGGCTCTGTAGGCTTTTCCCACCCAGCTCAGCCTGGCAGACACAGCGCTGGTTTCTTTAGGGGTGTAGAGGAGGTGCGGTCTGCTCCCTGCCACCACCTGGGCAGCACTGTTAGACATTTTCTGCTGTAGGGAGTTCCTCGAGCTCTTCTGGTGCCATTGGTCTTTGCTCCTTTCTTTGCGTGGCAACAAGCAGTTCCCACCTTTTAGTTTTGGTGCCTTCAAGGGGATTTTGGGGGATGGGGGCAGGATTTGCTGTGTGGAATGCTGAGCAGTGGATGTTCCTGTGGTTGCTTCTGGGCTAACGTCCGTGACACGGTTACTTTCAGTGGCATCAGGTGGTTTGATTTCTCTGGCAGGCTTATTTCCCGGAGAGCTCATGGAGGTGACAAAGTACTTTGCAATGGATAACATAAGTCATTACAGCTGGCAGATGGGTTTTTTAATAGAGCAACAGGTCTATTGGATTCTAGTTCCTTGGACTTGCCCTTCAGTGAAGATCAATACGGACAGCCGGAGAACAAAAGGCAGGGCTGAAATTGAACCCGCTGGCATTTTCAGTAGAATTTCTCTCTGCAAATCTTCACTGGAAGTTGTGTGAGCAATGGCAAAGACCACACGTTCACACGCACCTCTACGTGCAAATATTGATTGCATCCTTAATGCACACGACTTAAGAATGGTGTGGGAGTCCTCGGAAGGATGTGCTTCCCCACAGGAACCATAGAATCATAGAATGGTTAGACTTGGAAGAGACCTTAAAGATCATCCAGTCCCACCCCCTGCCCTGGGCAGGGACACCTCCCACCACACCAGGTTGCTCCAAGCCCCATCCAGCCTGGCCTTGAACCCCTCAAGGGATGGGGCAGCCACAGCTTCTCTGGGCAACCTGGCCCAGTGCCTCACCACCCTCACAGCAAACAAGTTCTTCCTAAGATCTAATCTAAATCTCCCCTCTGGCAATTTAAAACTGCTCTTCCTTATCCTGTCACTCTGCTTCCTGACCAAGGGTCCTTCTCCAGCTCTCCTGGAGCTCCCTTCAGATCCTGGAAGGCTGCTCCAAGGTCTCCCCGGAGCCTCCTCTTCTCCAGGCTGAACAGCCCCAGCTCCCTCAGCCTGTCCTCACAGCAGAGGTGCTCCAGCCCTCGGAGCATCTTCATAGCTCTCCGCTGGACCTGTTCTTTGAGGTCCATGTCCTTTCTGTGTTGAGGACTCCAGAGCTGGACACAGGACTCCAGGTGGGGTCTCAGGAGCGCAGAGCAGAGGGGCAGAATCCCCTCCCTGTCCCTGCTGGTCACGCTGCTTTTGCTGCAGCCCAGGCTGGGGTTGGCTTTCTGGGCTGCCAGCGCACACTGCCGGCTCCTGGGGAGCTTCTCCTCCAGGAGCACTCCCAAGTCCTTCTCCTCAGGGTTGCTCTCCAGCCATGCGTGAGGAAGGGTGCCAGGGCATACAGAGAAAGGAGTTGCTGGATTCCATCACTGTGTTTAGTTTGGATCAGATTGCTGGTTGTGTAGCGCACGTAGCCTGCTGAGATAACCTCAGTGTGCATGGCCCCAGTGTGTGGTCCTTTGATTAGGAAGGATGCAGGGGAGCAGGGAACCATCGCTCTGCTCCTGGCTCAGCTCCTGACTTTCTCTGTCGTTACTTTGCATCCAGGTTATGAACACTGGGCTGGTCATCATGCTGAATTTATCAGCTGTATCTAATGGATATTCTCATTTTCAGCAAGGAGCTGAAGGGGTGGAAGCGCTGCGCTGACCCCGCGGGAGACAGAGGTGAGGAGAAAGGCAGGGAGTTTAAATCTAAAAGGCGAGATGCTTTCTCCTCTGCTGTGAATTTGCATGAAGTCCTGAAAATAGCAGATCCAAAGGCCAGGTTGCCAGTTTGTGTGAGAACTGTCTCCCTTAAGCGAGGGTATCTGCTGTTGTCCATTAGTGCAAGTCATTTAATTCCTGGCAAAGTACTTCAGACCTCCCAACCTTCCGATTACAGCTCTGGGACGTGCCGCAAAGATCCAGCAGTCGAGGATGAAACATTTCTTAAGTTAATATGACAGTCGAAAAGCTTTTCTGCTACTGACCTTAATGCAACAGCTCTCTGCATCCTCCGCCTGGAGCCATGTGCTGTGACAGCGCGCGTCAGAGCCACCGCCAGTTCTTTTCTGTCACAATAACTCGATGGAGCGGCTGCTGAGTGAAGGAAAACACAGGGTGAAGTTAGGAATGACTTCAGGTGACTTGGATTAAGATCCGATTTGCAATTGAGTTGTGAGTGTGTGTGAGTAGGGACACAGATGCTGTGAGGGCTGGAGCCCCTCTGCTGGGAGGACGGGCTGAGAGAGTTGAGGTGGTTCAACCTGGAGAAGAGAAGGCTCTGGGGGGACCTTAGAGCCTCTTCCAGTCCCTAAAGGGGCTCCAGGAGAGGTGGGGAGGGACTCTGGATCAGGGAGGGAAGCCCTAGGATGAGGGGGAAGGGTTTGACACTGAAAGAGGGGAGACTGAGATGAGATCTGGGGAAGAGCTTCTTTGGTGTGAGGGCGGTGAGACCCTGGCCCAGGTTGCCCAGAGAAGCTGTGGCTGCCCCATCCCTGGAGGGGTTCAAGGCCAGGCTGGATGGGGCTTGGAGCAACCTGGTGTGGTGGGAGGTGTCCCTGCCCATGGTGGGGGGTGGCACTGAATGGTTGAAGTTTCCTTCCAACCCAGAGCACTCTGTGATTCCATGATTTCCAGCCCCCTGGAGTTTTCATGTGGAGGGAGCTGAGCATGTCTGGTCCCACAGAATTAGTTTCTGGCAGGGGGGTTGGAACTTGATGATCTTTAAGGTCCCGTCCAACTCTAACCGTTCTATGATTCTATGACTTTGGGAGCTCTGACAGAGCAGCTGTACCAGCAATGGCTTTTCCAGTGCTTCTTTTGGACTCAGTCACATTCAGTCTTGCTCAGCAGCGAGGAGAGACCTGGGCTGAGGGTTTCTTGGTATTGAGTGGGAGTTTTGCAGAGCATTCCCGCAGACCAGCATTTCAGTGTTGTTACCTAACACTGTATTTTTCACACCTGCACTTCTGGATGTGCTGAGAAGTGAAGTCCAAATCCCAGCCCATCCCTGCTGGCTGGACACCCAGTTGAGTGCCAGGTGTGTATCTTGTCACACCAAACAAGCTCTCAGCAGCAGCTCTTGCACCGTGTCCTCTTCCTGCAGAGCCACGGACCAGCTCAGGAGGGTGGGAGAGTGGCAAAGGCTGGCTCAAATGTGCAGCCATCCGCTTTATTTTCTTTCAGACACATAAGAAAAGGGAATTCTCACCCAAATGGTGTGTGCTGGGGGCTGAGCCAGGCTGGAAGGGAAGGCAGGGAGTAGAGCCTGGAAATCTGTGCAAGGCTGTAGAGGAAGCCTTTAGCAGAGAGAGGATCTGGACTCACGTTTCCCGTGTCTGGTTAATAGTTTCGTGTCTCTTGAGCATTTCTCCACGTGGGTAGCAGTCCCTTAGGGATGCTCGTAGCATGTTGCAGGCAGGAGAGGGGCACTCTGGCCCCTGCTGATGAATGGGGTGGTGGGTTAGAATGATGCTAATCACGAGCATCTCCTCCTCTGGCTTTCTATGGTCACCTCCTACCGTTTTGCAGGTGCAGGGCTGTGCTGTACTGGCCTTTGCGCTCTCAGCAGATTGGTTCTTCACCCGTTCTAGCATCCTGCAGCCTTTCAGAAAGGAGGAGGACGTGGCTGATGCTCCCCGGGGAGTTTCTGACGAGCTGCCTGTTAGACGACACGGTGGGCGTAAGAATCTCTCCAGCTTCACCCTTCACTGCCTTTGAGACATGATGTTACAATTCTCCCGTTTCACGACAGCTACAGTCTCCTTTGTGCTGCTCGGATGATTCCCATGAAGATTTTTCTTGTTTTCCTTCGACTGAGATTAAAACTCCAAATTGAGAGTTGTTTTAATTGTTCAGTCTAGCCGTGGCAGTCTGCGGCATTAATGACTTACCTTCTGACAAAATCACGTGGGATGCCACTCTGTGCCTCTGGGGTTTCATCTGTCAAAAAATCTGTGTCTCGGTCTCCTTAAAACCATTCGGGAGTGTTGTTGTCTCCATAAAATATTGGTTTTTCTCCGAGTGGCTCAGCATGAAATGGAAGTTGCTGAGTTATGTATGTGTGTGATGCAGATGCTTTGAATTGAGGAAGGGGCTCATTTGCTTTATTCTTTTTATTCCCACTTCAGCATAAAATTGAAATGAGACTTTTGGGAAACTGGCACGTGAGGGGAACCATCCCAGAACGGCAGTCTGAAGCAAGCAGGTTTTATGGGCTTGGAAGAAGGCGTGGAAGGGAAGGGAACAGATAATCCCTTTTCCTTTGATTTCTTGGGCTAAGACCCACAGATCGGACTTGCTGTTCACTCTTTTGCACTCCATTGCTGAGTTTCCTTTGTGTAGGAACCCACATGTGCTCACATCTCAAGTATTTTACCATGTGCATTATGTTAATGGTGATTTTTTTTCTTATTTTTCTTCTTATTTTTATTTTTATTTTTTCTGGAGGGAGAATACATGTGAAGGGTGGGGGAGTATAATTTGGGGTCGTGAACCATATCTTAATTTTCTGCTGCCCTGAAGCCACATAGGGGTAAAAGACATTCCCAGGAGCTGCTTTTGTGGTGTTAACAGTCCGTGTTGGTGCCCAGTGGTATGGCTTAGTTTGTAATTCTCGTCGGTAGATCTCTCTGCATTTAACAGATGCACTGGGAAGTAAAAGGACCGAGGTTTCTGACAGAGCACTAGCACTTTTCCCCATGGTTGAAAAAAACGTACTAGTCCTGACCCTGTATTGTAACCTTTCATACGCTTCCACGGTCTGAGTCCTGTGTGTCTTTTATACTCAATACTTCTATCAAAAAATGCGGGGCTGATAATGACTGCAGGCGGATGGAGCCAGTGTGTTCCCGGCCATCGCGCACACACGGGCTTAGACAACATAATGAAATGATCTGCGGTTTCCAATGAAGAGAAGATACAGAAGGTACGAGCATCTTCCGAGTGAAGCCAAAAATCTCTTTCATCCCATCATAAAAGCAGGGGGGAATTTCAGCTCTTCTAGTGGCAAAGCTTGGAAAACATACAGGGGGTGCTGAGGCTGTAGTGGTGGAGCTGAGTGAAAGGGATAGTGAAGCACATAGACTCCACATCCGCAGCTTGATGCAGTTGAAGTTACTTCAGATGCTTTTTTTCAGCATTTCTAGCAGTCCATACAGCTAAAAACTCCATCAGAAATTCAAACTAGTGTTTGGTATCTGTGGGTGAGTTCTTTCCGTTCTTGTCTCTCAGTGGGGTGATGCCCAGGCCATCTAGGTGACCGCTTGTTGCCTTTGCCTCTGAAGATGGCATTTGGGCTCTCTACTTGTCCAGCATCAATCTTTTTGGCAACCTTGAGTTTCATTTCAAGGATTGTGGTTGGTACAGCATCAGGTGGTTGTTTCCAAATCAGGATTGATTGCTACTAAATGGTTACGTCCCTCCCAGTGGTGTTCAGAGGTGCTGTGGCTCCACTAGGTTATCTATCGGTAAAGTGGGTTAATTTTAGGTGAAAACTCTTGCACCTTTTCAATAGGTTCTCTGGATGAGGGGGAAGGGTTTTAAATTGAAAGAGGGGAGATTTAGATTGGATATTAGGAAGGGCATCTTTGCTGTGAGGGTGGTGAGGCACTGGAAGAGGTTGCCCAGAGAAGCTGTGGCTGCCTCATCCCTGGAGGGGTTCAAGGCCAGGCTGGATGGGGCTTGGAGCAACCTGGTGTGGTGGGAGGTGTCCCTGCCCAGGGCAGGGGGTGGGACTGGATGATGTTTCAGGTCCCTTCCAACCCAAACCATTCTGTGATTCTCTAGAGGAGCTGAAGGCGCCACTGGAAGAATACGTCAATAAGCGGTACCCGGGGCTGGTGAAGGTGGTGCGCAACCAGAAGAGAGAAGGCCTCATCCGAGCTCGTATTGAAGGCTGGAAAGCTGCCACCGGCCAGATAACTGGATTTTTTGACGCCCACGTGGAGTTTACTGCCGGCTGGTAGGTGCTCAACTGGGTCTTGGGTTAGAGTCTGTGTGTGTGTGATGTATTAAAATAAGGGACAATCCGTCATTTTGTAAGGATGCGTTTGTGAACAGGTTGGCTGGTTTATAAATCCCATCTTCCTTCTGTCCTGAATGGCTGCTGGTGGGAGGATACAAGGAAAATCCGTCCTTGCCCTTCTTCCCTGTGATCATTTTCTATTCCCTCCTTTTATGTGTGCACCCACCCCCAAAACCTCCCTCCCCATTTATATTTTTCAGGTTGATTTCCTGTTCCCTGAGCCCTAAGTAATTTCTGTAAGTTTTAAAAAGCCCAGGCAGCAAGGGATGGAAAGAGAACGTGTTTCCTGCATCCTTGCCCTTTGCAGCTGCATCCCGCTGGGGAAGCCTTAGATGGTTTAGATTGATTTGTTTCTTCTGCAGCTTGGAATAAGTGCAGAGGTGCATAAGCAGCGAAAGGTGTTTCATAAGGATGTTTTTTCATAGAGATTCAAAATATTTGACTTCTAGCAGCTTAAGCTTGAGTCTAGATCATGAGAGGAGCTTGAGAATGATTATTATTTTTCTTTTTAATTTTTTCCCCTTCTCTAACCAAGTGTAAAAAGTAAATGGTCCATCTCTAGAAAAGCGGAGGCAGAAGACACTAACTTGTGTGTAATTTGAACAGAGGAACATCACAAGAAAAATGCTGCAGCAGCTGTGAACAGGGAGTTCTGTGCAATTACTGAATTCTTTGTAACAACAACGCGACTGAAGGGCCTATCTAGGAGCCATTCCTTATTGTTGAAGTCTGTGTTCCCAACTAAACATTCTTCTTTGAGTCGTGAATTCCTCACACCTGATTTTACTGATACACAGAGAAAGCTCCCATTTACTGAGCTCTTGAAACATCTTCTCTAGAGAGTGAGCTTTTCTACAGCGTGGGCTTGACTCGCTCCTGTACCCGCTGCTGTCACTGGAGGCACCAGGAGGGCGAGTTCCTCCTTGTGTTGGTAGAACTGAGCCCATAAGTGCCCTTGGGGTGCAGAGGTGAGGCTGTGCACCCCCTGCTCTGGGCACCTTTGAATTGCAGAATTGTCTAGGTTATAAGGGAACTTTGAGATCATCTAGTCCCACCATCGACCTAACCCTGATAATACACCACTAAGCCGTGGTGCTGAGCAGAATGTCAACCCATCTTTTAAATCCCTCCAGGGATGGTACACACATGGGATCCACAGGGATGGACCAGCAGGTCACGGGAGGTGATTCTGCCCCTCTACTCTGCGCTCCTGAGACCCCACCTGGAGTCCTGTGTCCAGCTCTGGAGTCCTCAACAGAGAAAGGACATGGACCTGCTGGAATGGGTCCAACGGAGGGCCACGAAGGTGATTAAAGGGCTGGAGCACCTGTGCTGTGAGGACAGGCTGAGGGAGCTGGGGCTGTTCAGCCTGGANCCAAGAGTCCCTCTCCAGCTCTCCTGGAGCTCCCTTCAGATCCTGGAAGGCTGCTCTAAGGTCTCCCCGGAGCCTTTTCTTTTCCAGGCTGAACAGCCCCAGCTCTCTCTGTCTTCATAGGAGAGGTGCTCCAGCCCTCTAATCATCTTCGTGTCCCTCTGCTTTCTAACAGTTCTATGTCCTTTGGTGACATGGATGGCCATGGAATGGTGACAAGAACACCAGATTTCCTACCCTCATTTAACTGTACACTGCAATGTCCATCTGCAAATCATTAGAGAAATTAACAGTCTTTTCCCCACCTTTTTTTTTTTTTTTTTTCCTTTCTGTTTTTACCACCCAGGGCTGAGCCAGTACTTTCACGAATTCAGGAGAATCGGAGGAGGGTCATTCTTCCCTCCATAGACAACATCAAGCAGGACAACTTTGAGGTGCAGCGCTACGAGAACTCTGCCCACGGGTACAGCTGGGAGCTGTGGTGCATGTACATCAGCCCCCCCAAGGACTGGTGGGACGCCGGGGACCCCTCCCTGCCCATCAGGTATGTCACGGAGCCCAGGGTTCCCCCATCAGCGAGGTGCTGGGAGGCAAAACGCAGAGAGATGGAGTGAGGAAGGCAGGTTGGAAGGGTTTGGTGGAGCAACACAACACGAGCTGGGTGGAGAAAGCTGTGACACAAGCCCAGAGGGGCTTTGATAGAGCAAAGGGACTTGGACAGGGGTATTATTCAATAGCAAGATGGAAAATCGTTGGGGAAGTGTAGGAACTGTATAGATTTGTACGGTCTCATCTTTAACGGCATAGAACAAAGTCGCTTTACCTTAATTACAGCATCAAGGTTTTGCAAATCATAAGGAATGAGGTGATTATTCCTGTGTAATGAACTGAGCGTGGATTCCAGAAATACAGCCCTGTGTGTTCTGGAATAAAACGTGTGTCTCCTCTCGGGGGAAACTGCCTAAAAATATATCTTAGGTTCTAATTCTTACATCTTTTAGTTCTAACTCTTCAGTTATGGGGTCAGCAGCTCTGAAACATTGCCCCAGTGTCCCCAGACTCGAGTTGTGGGCTGAGCCTGAGGGGACAGAAGCAAAGCCAGGGGGAGGGAATACCTCGATGGTGGTGGGGGAGAGTTGGGCTGCCCTGTCTGTGGGGGTCAGTGATTTCCCCTTCAGCTGCCAAATATCTGATGTGATGCTTTGATCAGGAATGATTTCCTGGCCAGGTGAGTAGGATAAATTGCTCCTAATAATATGGAGAAGGCTTTGTCGTCAGGCATGTGGTGGTTAAGGCTGGGCTGGATGGGGCTTGGAGCGGGGAGGTGTCCCTGCCTGGGGCAGGGGGTTGGAACTCGATGATCTTTAAGGTCCCCTCCAACTCTAACCATTCTGTGATTCTGTGTAAGAGATGCAGGTGTGGAAATCCATACCTGATCTGAATGCTGAACCTAAATATCTGTGTTTGGTCTGGGATACAGCCCCTGGAAGCTGAAATTAAGTCTGTTGCCATTTACAGAGAGACTTATTTTATTCCTTTGGCTCTCTTGTTCCAGACAGCTTATTCAGCCATTAGTGGCTGAATTGACAGTTTGTTTTGGACAGGAATGAAATCTTCGAGGAATAAACAGTTACTTTAACCGAATGCAGGCTCCTGGACTTGTTTGAGGATGGCTGGGGTGTACAGAAGGTGAAGCTGAGGGAGTCAGAAGCCTTTGCCAGCAGGGTGTGAGCACTGTGGTGCTGGTGGTGCCCAGATTTTCTGGAGAGTGATAAGCGTGGACAGTCTCTGATGGGATGAGCCTCTTTGCCAGAGGATGTGAAAGTCAAATCATTACAGAGAGGAACAACCTCCTTTTTTGAAGTAAACTGCTGTTGTTGGGTTAAACGTTTAGGTGTTGGCCATATGGAACGTTCCCTGTGACTGTGACACCACCCTGGGACCTTGCTGCGCTTCAAAAACTGGCGAGGGAACCGTGGCTATCCACACGTGGCATTTGAATGTATGGCATGACCTTCTGTTCTACTTTCCTCCAAGAATGTGATTTTAACTTCAGTTTTAGATTAAGGAGGTCAAGGTGCAGCAGAGATGGGGAGGGATGGGCTTCTTCATGGAAGGTGGTGTTTGATGGCAGGGGAGCTGAGAAGGGAGAGGCAGGGAAGAAGAGCGAGGGACCGAGGAGGAGAGCTATGGGCAGCTGAAGGATTGGATGGCCATGAAGAGGTGGAGTAGGGAGGTCAGGACCTAATGCAAGGAGGATGGAGACCTTTTAGCATGTAGCTTTGCTCCAAGCTCCCCCGATATGAACTGGTTTTGAGAGGCGGCCACCAAGGAGTGTAAATGGGTCACAGGGATATTGGGCGCTTAGACATGTCGCCAGGTCCACCAACACTCTTTTTTCTTCTTTGGTTTGGTGCTGAGAGGCAGCAGGTACTGATGAGTGAGGGCTGCCTGGAGGGTTCTTGTACTGCTGGAGAAATGAAGAGTTTGCCATGGGAGTTGTCTTCTGTTGGGCAGAACGTTGCATTGAGTTGCGCTGGAGCTTGTTTTATCTTTTAAAAAAAACATCTATGGATGGTGCTTAAATGTGGATGGGATATTAAAGATGGTATTTCTGCAGAAAAGAAGGTTGCAAGGATGTGCTGCTTAGGAGGAGCTGGGAGGTGTGAGAGGTTTATCTGTCTGCTCTGGGGTTCCTGCAGCCTTTCTGCACCAGTTGGGTCCCTTTTTTGGGGACAACCTTGGAGCCGGTGATGCCTCTGTGAACCCCGTGGCAATCCCAAGGCTTGAGTGCTGCAGAGTTTGAACCATGGATAGATTAGGGATCAGAGGAGGCTTATGGAGCCACTTGACTGGCAAACACAAGGATGCACATTGTGATCATCCACTTTGTCTTCGTTGAAGGCACCTGTAACGTGGATGCTGCTGCGTGAGGCCCTGGCGTGTGGGATTCAGCCCTTGGGGGGGTTAAGGGGAACCAGCCTGCTCTGGGAAAGGGCTCTCTAACCAACCCGGTAGCCTTCCAGGGATGTTAAATAATTAAAGAACTTACTAAAATAATGTTGTTAATGTGCACTGGCGGAAGGATTATGAGAAAGATAAATGGGTAGTGTCCACAACAAAAAGCTAATGAAAAATACTGTCTCATTGCATTATGTTGTGGAACCACATACAGACCAGAAATAAATGACTGCAGTTATGGGTTTCGTCATATAATGCTATGAAAACGATCCACTTTGTGGCAATATTTGCATGAAAGGGATACCAGTGCAGTACTCCATGTAATTATGCATGGGATTAGAGGAAATTCTGAAATTACAGTATACAGAGGTAATTAGTTTTTTAGAGACCTCTTAAGATGAAAGATGGGGAGTAGAGTCAGACGGTTCGTGCCTTTCTCTGGTTGTACTCTCGGGGTGCGTGGGGATTAGGGCAGCCCCCGGAGAGGTTCCCCTGCCCACGAGGGGAGCTCCAGCGTTTGTGAGCCCCGCCGAGTCCTCGGCAGCGCAGACTGGAGACAGACAGCTGTGAGAATGCCTTTGGAGGCAATTTTCTCTCATGGATAATTCACAAGATATAATTATCCAGGCAAAGAGAGCTGATGGCATGAAACCCATCTGAAATATGGCCCAGACTCAAACTAGCTCCAGGCTCCTGCTTTATCCAATAATTCCCCTACAAGAAATAGTCTCTCTCAATGCCTAGGAGGGATGCCAGTGTAATACCTGTATTCTCTAATACATCTTCTTTTGTGTTTTTTTCACATTAACATTTAAAATCCTGATACACAAAGATACCCTCGATCTTCGCGCTCGGTTGTGTGTGCGTTTCACAGCTCGACTTGCCTTGCCAGCCTTACACGTTCCCTCTGGCTACCACTGCCCAGAAGATAAAATTGTGATTACAGCGTAATGTGTCATGTCTGAATTAGAGCTCGCAGAAAACGCAGAGACAGTAAGTGACATCTGAAACACTCATCGTATAGATCCTGATCTTTATCAGCCTGAGCTCTTGCAGAGATGTTTTGATTTCCCAGTTTGAATGGTGCTGATTTGTGCGTATAGATGAATATGTGTTTTCATTACACATCTGGACATACTTTGCTCTCGGGGATGCAGCCAGTCCTTCCTTATTAATGATACGCATTGATTACTGTTTACTGAGAGTTCAGAAAAGCTGTGTGTCAACAAAAAATGGAAGAAAACTGATGCTTTCCATGTCCTGGGGGAAGTCCAAAACGAGGTCTTTGGAAATGCTGTGAAATTGGAGATTGATGTCTTGATCTTGACATGGGGTATCCCAGGGTGAGAGCTGCATTCTCCTGATCTCCAGGAATGATTCAGTTCCCCTGGCAGAGTGTGAATTTTTCAGTCTTAGAATCACAAAATGGTTTGGCTTGGACAGGACCTTAAAGACCATCCAGTTCCAACCCCCTGCCCTGGGCAGGGACACCTCCCATCACACCAGGTTGCTCCAAGCCCCATCCAGCCTGGCCTTGAACCCCTCCAGGGATGGGGCAGCCACAGCTTCTCTGGGCAACCTGGGCCAGGGTCTCACCACCCTCACACCAAAGAAGTTCTTCCCCAGATCTCATCTTAGTCTCCCNCTGGTCCATGTCCTTCCTGTGCTGAGGACTCCAAAGTTAGATGCAGGACTCCAGGTAGGGTCTCCCCAGAGCAGAGGGGCAGAATCCCCCCTCTTGCCCTGCTGACCACGCTGCTTCTGATGCAGCTCAGGGTGCTGGGGGCTTTCTGGGCTGCCAGCGCATGTTGCCGGCTCACATTGAGCGTCTCATCCACCAACACCCCCAAGTCCTTCTCCTCAGAGCTGCTCTCCAACCATTCTCTGCCCAGCCAGGCTTTGTGCTTGGGATTGCTGTGACCCAGGAGCAGGACCTTGCACTTGGCCTTGTTGAACTTCATGAATTTTGCACAGACCCATCTCTCTAATCTGTCCAGGTCCTTCTGGATGTCATCCTCAGCCTGGATTCCAGAGCCCATCTGCTGCTGTAGCTCTGGTGGGTTGCAAATCTCAGCCCCAGCCGTTTCTTCTGCCTGACTTATTTAGTTCATGCTGCATCAGGTTTTGTCAAAAAGCAGCTTTGGAGAACTTGCTGATATCTGGAAGATTTATGGCTAGATGGGCTGATTGCGCTTCGGTTGCAAGACTTGTGATTTATAATTACATATGTGAGATATTGATGGCTCCAGGGGTCTGATTCAGGAAAACAATTCAATGCACTCTTGCATCTGTGTCTCTCCAAGAAGTGAGCCGACAGTGCATATAAAGCAGCAGTGGGGACAAGGGACACTTACCTGAGCACAGAAACTGGGGTCACTGCGCTTTTCTGCTGGCAGCAGTTCATATATCCCAGCAGAGAGAAGAGCAACTGGAATCTTTGCTGCTTGGCTGGTGGGTCCATCGACAGCCCCATGGCCCCACCGTTCCCAAGTGACAGATTATTTGGAATGTGATGCCTTTCCTGACTTTCTCTTTGTATTCTCCACACTTGCCTGGGCGGATCAGTTGAGTCCAAAAGGCAAAAGCACTGTTGAGTAACTGGGGCTGAAGAAGTCCTCAGATGGCATGGGAGATGACAGAGAAACCTTTTTCCAAGGCCGCAGGGTGCCAACCAGGAACCAGCTACCAGGTTAAATTGCTCGTTGGATGGGGCTTCGCTGCGGCCGTTTTACGTGGTACTTAATCTTTACTGATGTTGGAAGACAAAAGCTCATTTAATTAGTATTATGATCACTGTGAGGAGGAAATCAGTTTTGAGAGTTATGGATTGTAAAGACCAGGAAGGCTGTCAGGTTTGGGTTTTTTTAAAGATGAAAATAATTTGAATTAACCCACCCAATTACCTGTTACCTCAGCCTCACAAATGCTAATGGGATTCCTCTTGCAACCTACTTATGAAAGAGCGAGCTCTCATCTCAGCTGTGTAAATGATGCAGAGGTCGAGACAGGGGAAAAAATAAAACCAGAGGGCTTTTAAGCTCTGGAATGTGGCATGTGAGCAGAGAGGAGGTGTCTAATTCTACTGCTTAACAAAACGCTTGTGGTGTTTAATAGGAGCTCTTCTCAGTCATAGGCTGTGAATCATGTTGAGGTCTCCCACTTTGGTTGCTGTGGATTTCACTTGCAGAAAGACCACAGGGATTTGAGGTGATATTATTATTATTTTATATATCTATGTGTATATCAGGCCCAGCCAGCACGGGTTCATGAGGGGCAGGTCCCACTTAACAAACCTGATCTCCTTCTATAACCAAGTGACCCAGTTGGTGCACGAAGGAAAGGCTGTGGATGTTGTTTACCTGGACTTGACTTTACCTTACCTTTAGAAAGGCCTTTGATACAGTCTCCCACAGCATCCTCCTGGAGAAACTGGCTGCCCACGGCTTGGATGGGAGGACTCTCCACTGGGTTCAAACCTGGCTGGAGGCCAAGCATGGAGAGTGGTGATGGAGTTAGATCCAGTTGGTGGCCAGTCATGAATGGTGTCCCCCACGGCTCAGTACTGGGGCCGGTCCTCTTTAGCATCGTTATCAATGATCTGGACAAGGGGATCAAGTGCACCCTCAGGAAGTTTACAGAAGACACTAAACTAGGTGGGAGCATTGACCTGCTTGAAGGGTAGAAAGGCTTTGCAGAGGGATCTGGACAGGGTGGCTGGATGAGGCCAATGGGATGAGGTTCAGTAAGTTGAATGTGAGCCAGCAGTGTGCCCAGATACCCAAGAAGGCCAACAATGTCCTGGCCTGGATGAGGAACAGTGTGGGAAGTAGGACTCATGAGGAGATTGTCCCCCTGTACTGGGCACTGGGGAGGCCCCACCTAGAGTGCTGCGTCCAGTTTTGGGCCCCNACCATCCCTGGAGGTGTTTAAAAGACGGGTTCACGTAGTCCTCAGTGACGTGGTTTAGTGATGGGTTGTTGTTTTTCTATTCTTTGGTCAGAGTTAGGTTGATGGTTGGACTAGATGATCTCAAAGGTCTCTTCCAACCTGGACAATTCTATGATTGAAATTTATTTTAATATATATATACATAATATATAATATTATAAATATAAGCCTAATATTACAGATATATATTATATGTGTTTTATATATATATTATATACATATTAATTCCAGAGCCCATAACTGTTGTTTTTTCTTAGTGCTTCCATCAGCCATCATCAGGCTTTCAAAAGCCCAAAAACTTGGTGTTTTCTTCATTTTAATTTAACAAATGTCACATTCTTTCCTCTTTCCATCTAAACTGCTGAGGCTTCTTCCAGGCAACTCTTACAGCCTGAAATTTTTATCCATGTGGGGCGTGCAGAAACCTTGAAAAAGCCACAGGAGTGTAAAATGGTTCTCGGGAATAACCCCTGCAGCCCTGCAGACTGATGCAAGTGGATCTTCACCCCTGGGACAACTTGTTCCCGCATCCACACCTTTGCAGGGGTGAGTGTGTTACGGCAGCACATCCAAACCCTCGGTAAATAGGTTTCGACAGGTCTGCTTAAACTGTTAGAAATATTTCCACCGGCATTTGAGTACTCGGTGTGACAGTTGATCAGGAGGCATCCAGCAGCTCGGAGACCTTGCAGACTGTTCAACGCAGGTGACGTGAGGACAGGGCAGAATTTCAAAGAAATTCAAGAAATTCCTTGGTTTCTGCTGGTTTGTTTTGGAAAATCCAAAATTGCCTAGGAAACTGTTCACACAAAATGCTGGATTTTTTTAAAAATTAGTGTTTCCTGACTTGAACTAGAATCTACAAGTGGCAGGAAAATTCCCGTTTCTGTAGGAAGACAGTTGTAAGATGTTCTCATTTTTCTGGCGTAGCTGCTTTGGAAGCCAGGAGGAAGCTCATTTCCATAGGAGCCAGACGGGGGGTGGTCGTGATAACTTGCATTTGGAAACCTCACCTGGAATGTCTGAGAAGATCCTTGTGTGCAGGTGTTGGCTCGGAAGGATGGGGTGCGTGTGGATGTCACAACAGCTGCAGAACACTTGTGGAGCTCTTCAGGGGCTTCGCATAAAATGTAAATCAAACACAGAGATAAAAGAATGGTCCTGGGGAACCATTTCGGTCTCTAAAGCCCGTTTTCATAAGTAGTGGGAAGAACTTCTGTTTCTTGAAGGCCAATTCCCCTCCAAACCCCGTACTCTCTGCAGTTGGCTCTGGCATGGTCAGGGGGTCAATGTCCTACTGTCAACCTTTGTGGCAAAAATCCCTCCAAGTACGTCGCCCTTGACCTTAGACCAGCCTGGCAACGTCACGGGTCTTCTACCAGAGGCAAGGTTCTGTTAGTGCTTCTGAAAGGAGAGCTTCTACAGGCATTTTATGTAAATATCTGAATAAATCAAACCCCAGCCATCCTTAACTCCAGTGGTTGCTGGAGACTTGTGCTTCCGAGCTCAAATGTAAGGTCTGATTGCTCCTGTCTGGTCCAGGTCAGAACAGAGGTCTTTGAAACTTTGAAAACAAGCTAACAGAAGAAGAAATGAAGGGATATTTTTCCATCAGTATTTAATTTGGGGCAGTCTTGTTTTGGCTTCGAACCCGGGAGAGGGAAGATTCAGGTCAGAATCACGACCTCAATAAACCTCATCCATCTCCAGATTAAATTGCAACCGTCAAGTGCTTTACCAGCTGCAAAAGTACTTGGAGAAGAACCTTTTCAGTTTGCTCAGTCTGGGTTTTCCTTTCAGTCGTGAGGTTTCTTTGGTGGTGATTTGAGGACACAAAACACCCAAACATTTAATTGACTTTCTTGATTTTAATTTTAAAGGTAATGAGGAGAAGTGACCCCCGACTCACTGTAGAAAGTGGCTTTCTCTCACTGATGTGCTAATTTTAAGCTATTAAACATCACAGAGACTCCCCGTGGAGCGAGAAACCTGCTGTGGCTTTGGCAGCTCAGCTCGCCTGTGTCACGCCTTTTTATGATGAATTCTTTGTCTGGTCATTTTTAATGTTCCATAATTTAGTGCAAAGCATTAAAGAAGGGTGCCTAATAATTTGGAGTAGTGTCAGGTTTTACAAGATGAATAGATTTATGCCAGCACTTGAAAGACTATAAAGGCTCTGCTGAGGGGGCACCTGAGACTGAAGCATACGGCGGTGGTTAGTGGTGGCCCAGGTGATGGGCAGCTCTCTCTGTGTATGTTAGTGTGTGTCTTATTTCAGAAGATCATCTTATTTTGGTAAGAATTTCCTTGGGATTGCAAATATTGGCTGCGTTTGGAAGCTGAGGTTGATCCAGACCTCCCCGAACCATGGCAAGGTTCCCACCAGACACCAGGGTTTGGGAGCGGACCCCACCAGCCTGTGATTTTCCTGTAAGTTAGAGGAAAGCTGCTGGAGTGAAGGATCGATGATTCTGCTGTTTCTGAGCATCGGGGCCAATCTTCTTGTCATAGACACCAGCGTCTCATTGTACGGACACAAAGAAGGGACTGAGGTGGGCTCATGCTGGGCCAGTTTGGCCGAGTGACCTTCAAAGGGCAGCATCCGTGCCCTGGTCAGGTGGACCATTTTGGAGCATGGGGTGGGATTTGGGCGCAGTACTAACTGGCTGCCATAGAGAAGGCTGTGATTCTCCTGGCGTGGAGGAGACTCATCCCTTGAGTCCTAAGGCTTCAGGGTGGACATTTAACTCTTCACAGCCTTGAGATGGGGCTTGTTTGCATCAAACCCACTGCTCTTCGCCAGACTCTGGCAGGTAAAGATTCAAGTCCTACTTTAAGCACCGAGTCTGCAAGGGATCTTCCTGAAGAGCCTCTAAAACCTGGGGAGGGACAATTAGGCTGTGGGCTTGTCCCTTCCGGAGCGGACTGGAAGTGCAGGGAGCAAATCCTGAAGGACATCATAGTTTATTGCTATAAAATGTTGATGTAATTAGTTTCCATAGGGAGAGCAAACTGGCCGTGCCGTAAGCATTGGCCTTTTATATTTTTAAAGCTTTATATAAGAGAAGTATTTTGATTAAAAAGAAAAAGAAAACCACCCTATGCCTCCTGACTTAAAAAAAAATATAAAAATCAAGTAAATAGTTGCACTGACAGAACTTTTAATCTGCACCCAAGTCACAAAACCAGCTTTTATTGATGTCAAAGTGGCTTTAGAAAAGGGAAGAGTAAACAGGATTTGGCCTTTAATTTGTGAAGGGCTTTGATTTTTGCAGAGGCATTAAAGAGACAGAAAAGATGGGTATTGAATTATTTAACAATTGCTAGTAAAATTAAGCTTCAGTCAGGCTGTTTTCACTGAAATAATCTTATGAATAAAAACAAACCAATCTGGGGCAGCACCGACACGCAGAGCTCTCATCCCGCTGACTGAACCGTTTCAGAGTCATCCGGGAAGTGGTTTTTGCGAGTCAAAGCCAACTGGGGTCTTTTCCGTGGCCTGTCCACACTTCCCCCAGGAGAAGGCGGCCCTTGATGGATTATACAAACGACTTTTCTCTCTAAATCCGAAACCGAGAGGAAAATTTTCAAAAAGGAGTTGGAGGAATTTGGTGCTTTGAATTTTTAATTTTTAGTAGGGTTTTTTTTGGTTTGTTTTTTTTTTTTTTTTTTTCTTTTGGCAGATGGCATATAAGTGATTTATTGGCCAAAACCAATCTATTCTCATTAAGAAACAAGTATTTAATGACTTTGGAGGTGGTTATTCAAAACAAACAAAAAAAAAAGTGATAATCGAGCCAGTTGTGCTCAGTGACAAAATATAGCAGCCCTTCATCAAACAGACTTAAAAGAACGTTTGAGAGGCAGCACTGAGGGCTATGATTTTCTTTCATGTGCACTTTAATTCTCTGTCCTTTTCAGTCAGCAGCACATAAATAGGCATCATTTAAATTAAGGGAAAAACAGATCCTTATTATCATCTCCATCGGCTGGAGCAATAAGCGGCTGATGCCTGGGAGCTCCCAGCTGCTGCTGCTCGGGGGCTCGGGAGGCTTTTACAAACCCTCCCTGCCCAGAGCTTGGATCTGCTGCTTCCTCCTGGATGCTCTACATTAAATCTTTGCCAAGTTAAATATCAAAATGCTTTCGTGGTGCTCCTAAAGCCCGTACCTGTGGCACCTGTTGGGATGCTGGCTGTGGCGGTCACGACGGCCGGTCTCGGTGCTGGTGGATCCTGGCCACCCGTAACCACCTCTCTTCATCCCGGGATTCCAGCACAAACAGCCACGCTTGGAATTCTGCAAGGGGGAAAAGCCGAGGCAGGGCAGTTTTGTGAGTTCCTGATGGTTTTGCTCTTTCACTTGCTCAGGTCCCCGCCGAACCTGTCCGGACAGGGTTGTCTGAAAATTTACCTCCGTGTATTTTAAAATTCTGGGAATTCTTACGGCCTCTCCGAGAAGTTGGAATTAACGGTGCCACTTACGCTGCATGTGGGCTTTTTACTTTGCAGCAGGGTTGGATCAAGACCACAAAGCTCCTTGTGCAGGGCAGGAGCCTCGGCTGTGGCATGTGTAGGATTGGGGCCAGGCTGATGGGCTGGTGGGGACCATCAGCTCCAGAGATGAATGTCGTGGGGTCTTGAGGACCTCAGCGATGTGGAAGGGCATCTAATTAAGTTAAAGTCCCCTAGAGAAAAAGTGGAGGGGATAAGTAGCAGAGCGTAGCTGTAGGTAGGTGTGGTTTGGTGACAGCAGGGAAGAGTGACTCTGCAGATGGTCTGGAATGTGGTAGATGTCCTCTCTCCAGCTCTCACCACTCAATCACTGCTTCCTCTGAAGACAGGACTTTCCTGGGAGGATTTTTTTTACAGTCAGTTCATGCCTGGATCAAGCAGTAGCTCTGAGAGCACTATTAGGTGCAGGTCTGGTCTCTTGCAGGCTCTGCTCATCTCCACGTCCCACAGATGGAGGAATCACAACTGAACACTGAGCTTTGAAAGAGACAGCTTGTCTCCAAATCACAGTCCCAACGGCCCCATCATTTGTAACGGGAAGTGACACATCAGAAAAGCTCAAACTTCAAACTGAGTGTCACAGGTTGGGATTAATTAGGAGCGTTTCAGGCTTTGATGAGAGGCTGTTGGGTTCCTGGAGGTACCAGGGCTCCAGGATGGTGATCCCCCACTATCTCCCTACCTTCTGGTCTTCAGGAGCATGGGACTCCATCAAAGAACAGGTTGAGGACTGGCAGACAGTGTTGTTGCCAATGACTTTTTGCATGAATGGTACATGGAAACACATTCAAATATGGTTTCATGGCTGGTTTTTTTGAGGCTCCAGAAGGCAGCTCTCATCAGTGACTCTGTGACCCTGTGCACTGATGGTCTGGTGTCTGGCTTTGGGCTGCGGATGGAGAAGCTGCCTCCCTGTGGAGTCACTGCTGGCTCGTCGTGCCCTGCTGCACAACGGCATTTGTAGGAGCTTTATGGAGGAGCGTCAGCTGTCCTGGTCCTAAAGGGTTTGGTGGGACACTGGGTTGTCACTGGTCCTGCTCACCCTGCCATGAGCCCCGCAGCTTTGGCTCACGTATTTGAACCCCCTGCAGAGGGAGGGTGGGGTGGTGAGGAGCTGTTAGGATTTTTGGGGTCCTCACATCAATAATGTGTTGTGCTTCCAGTCCCAAGAGGATCTGGGGAGAGCAAAAGGCTCATTCAGGGAAACGGGAGCTGGGAGCAGAGTTTTGCTCTGACGAGCTCTCCGGCCGAGTCTCTCCCTCAGCCTGACGGTGGAGGAAGGTGGTTTTTCTGCGCTGGGCACTGTGGTGGTTAATGATCACCTTTCTCAGATCCCAGCTGCCTTGTAGCTGCTCTGCTCCTTGGGAGACGAGCAGGTAGGTGCTAATGAGCCGTCAGGTTGGGGATGTTCTTAGCTTGATCTGAGGAGCGCTCATTTTGCTCTGACGAACGCCTGGGCGAGCTCACCTTGTTCTAGGAGAGGGAGCTGGTCTGAGCTTCCTGCAGTGAAGGAAAAAATGTGCTGCCTGTCAGGAGAGCTGGAGGCTGAGCTCTGCTCTGGGGGAGCAGCCCTTCGCCTGCCCCACGGCTCATCCCCTCCCTCCTTTAATCGTGTCTTCAGTTTCCAAGCGTGGAGACAGCGGTAGGAGCCCCGTGTGGTGTCTCTGTTACCCCAGCAGAACCCATGGCACCAGCTGATAGCACAGCACGGCTGCTCCAACCCCGGCATAGCCTGTCCTCCTCCTGCCTTCTCCTTTGGGGCCTCTCTTGGTGGTTTCCCTTCAGGAAAAAATAGTTTGGGAGGGGAAAAAAATAAAATAAATACAAAAAAAGGCAAAAGGAAATATTGAAGTGCGCAGCTGTCAGCGGCTTTGCGTGGTGTCATAAGACGTCAAAGTTTTGTTGATGCAGCAAACTGGCCTGTCCCAGTAGGAGAACTGGGCTGAAGAGGAGGTTTTGGTGCTGGGAGAAGGTGGGTGTCTCACAGGTCAAGCAGAGGGGCTTGCTCCTCCACCATCCTGATCATCCCCCAGAGAGGTTCCTCACTCCCTGGAGAAAGGGAGGCTCAGGTTTGCCAGTCTTCATAAATTCTTCCTAAATTCTTCACAAAGTCACTGTTTGGAGGAGTTTTGGAAGAGCTCTTTCCTCTGCTGAGCAGTAGATTGATGTCTGCAAAGGCAAGGGGACGTTCCTTTCCCATCGCCGCCACCACTCTTATTTTTCTTTGCAATTAGAAAAACCATCAATCATCTTCACAAATGTGCACCTTATAATTGCCTCCTTGTGCTCCCTTTTTAGCGCCGATGTTCTTGTCAAGCCTGGGAGAGGCCTTGGGAGAAGAGAGTATCTGACAGGTTTCCCAGAGCTCAGCAGAGATTCTCCCCAAACGCAGTTTTCACGTGGGATTTAACGACCATGTGGTTTCATGTTTCTGGCTGCTGCTTTAGAGGAAAGAAGGTTTTTGTTGGGGTTTGGGGATTTTTGGTTGTTTTGTGGTTTTTTCTTCCTGTTACAATGACAGAATTTTTCCCTTAGGGGTGGGAAGTCTGCTAAGGCAGGGAGCTGAGCAGCAGCGTTGAGAAATCCTTGTGGTATGAACTTTATGCCGATAGAAAAACAAAAGGGCTGGAGAACGGTGGGTTCCAGGAAAGGTACCGCTGAGGATTTTCCAACTGGTGACAGCCCCGAGTGATACCGGAGTGGGAGCACTGGAAGTGGTGAGAACGTCTGTGGCCAAAGCAAGGGCACAAGGTAAAGGCTGACACTGAGGAGGGCTCTGGGGATGCAGCTTGGTGTGTTTTTCTCCAAGTTTAGAGGGAGTCAGAAGCTCCCTGGTGCTCGTAGGGCTGGGTGCACTGGAAAGGACACGGAGATTTTGCTATAAACCAGTTTGGACAGAATAATTCATGCAATAAACCAGGTTCTGTTAAAAACTGCTCTTAACCTGGCCATGTTTGCGTGTCATAGAAAGATCCAACTGTTGGTCAGAAGAGAGAGCGCTGCCGTTGGACTGTTAATTGTATCAGCTTGAAAAACCAGGGTTGATTTGCTTTGGAACGGAGGATGAGGTGGCTGAGAACATTCCCCAGAATGTTCTCTCTCCCCAGTGTAGCTGTGACTTTGGGGTGTCTCGCTGCATTTCCTCCTCCTTTTTGGCGAAGGACCAGGGACATGAAAACTTCCCAACTGATCTTGTATCAACCTGGGTTTTAGGCTTATCTGTGTGCTTTTAGGCTTTTTTTTTTGCTTCAGTTGACAGCTCTGGGGGTGTCACCTCAGAAGCAGGCTGAAAAGAGAGAGGGGGAATGAACTACACGAGTGCTGGATTTTGTCTTTTCTCTCTGCACCTGCATTGTATGGGGGCAGTCGTGAATTTGGTCACTAGTTCCAAGAAGAAAAAAAAAAAGTAAATCTGTTTTTTTTAGGGGATGAGGTATTAGAAAGCAGCCCTGAAGAAAGGGACTTGGGGGTGCTGGTGAAAGAAAGGCTGGACATGAGCAGGCAGTGGGCACTTGCAGCCCAGAAAACAAATCCCATCCTGGGCTCCATCAAAAGATGTGTTGTCAGCAGATCCAGAGAGGGGATTCTGCCGCTTCGCTCTGCTCTGGTGAGACCCCACCTGGAGCACTGGGTGCAGGGCTGGAGCCCTCAGTAGAGGAAGGACATGGACCTGATGGAGCGGGTCCAGAGGAGGGACACCAAGATGCTCAAAGGGCTAGAGCACCTCTGCTGTGAGGACAGGCTGAGGGAGCTGGGGCTGTTCAGCCTGGAGAAGGGCCACGAAAATGCTCAGGTTAGGTCCGGCCCCACTTTCTCAATTCCCAGGTCCAGGCACAAATCGATGGCAAGTCCAGCACAAAACAGGAGGAAAGAGAGCACCCTGGCCTCACCTGGCTCCTGCTTTGCACAGGGACCCGTCACTCCCTTGCAGAGGCTGGACACTAAGCTGCAGGGGGCTTTCCTTACATTAAATATGATTATTCTTATAAAAATTTGTGATTTAGGCACCTAATTTCCTGGTGGGTTTTTAAGCATAAGGTTTCATGCTACAAAGCATGGTTTTAGGGCCAGGAAAATGCTCAGGGGGTTGGAGCCGCCTCAGCTACAGGGACAGGCTGAGGGAGCTGGGGCTGTTCAGCCTGGGGAAGAGAAGGCTCCGGGGAGACCTTGGAGCAGCCTTCCAGGATCTGAAGGGGCTCCAGGAAGGCTGGGGAGGGGCTGTTCACAAAGGCCCACAGTGACAGGACGAGGGGTAATGGACTTAAGTTGGAGAAGGGTAGATTTAAGTTGAATATTAGAAAAAAATTCTTTG
>VZRU01005979.1:0-24284 GCA_013398155.1 Pedionomus torquatus
GTTGAGAAGCTCGGGCGGAGGGTGCTGCGGGCGGCCGGGCGGGGAGGGGCGCGCCTGGCCTGGCCTGGCCTGGCCTGGCCTCTCAGCGCGGCCGAGCGCAGGGGGAAGGAAGCTGCGGGGGAAGCGGCCTCGCCAAGCCACCTGCGGGCTAACAGGAGTCTTTAAAACAAGCGGCCCTTCAGTGCGGCGCCTCTGGCTTGAGGTGGTGTTTCAGGGTCGGTTTAAACTGGTCTCCATCTCCTTGGTGTCCTCTCCTGCCTTCCTTCCCTCCGGCTTGTCCCGGCAGCGTGTTCCTGTGGCCTGTCAGGCCCCTCAGAGAACCGTTGTGGTTGTCGCATGCAGGGGGAGGAAAGGAGAGGCTTTCCCTCTCCTCATGCCCAGGCTGCACTGCTCAGGCCCGGCCTTGTCCACTGTGTCTGTGTTAGGGTTTGAGGAACCCACAGCAACTTACTGTCCTTTAGGCAATTATTCTATCACTTGATGACCCCTCCCCACCCAGGAAGGGGAATCAAGGACACATAAAGAAGTATGAGTGTTGAAATATAAATAGATTTAATAGGATAAGACTAACCAACTAAAGAAACAGTACCGATCCTGATAGCAATATAAAATATACAACGATTATACCTGGCCGATTCTTTCAGCAGGAAGCTGTGCACTCCCAGCAGAGGACAGCAGATGTTGGATACTGCAGGCCCTGTGGCTTTGGGAGGAAGGAAAGGGCTCAAGGACCGACACAGGGACAAGGAGTTCTCAGGATCACAGCCATAATGTAAGAGAGAAATTCCTCAGCAAACTTTGTAATTTATATAGAATGTGACATTCATCTTATGAAATAATCATGTTGGCCAGCTTGGGTCAATGCCTGGGTCTCGCTCCTTATCCCTGTACCTGGCAAGGCTTGAAAACACTGAGACCTTGAAACCCAGATACCATAGCTGGCTATAAAGTAAATATTTTCACAAATTCAGACAGTAGAGTCTTCTAAAAATGCAGTTTTCCCAACCATTAGAAGATAAATTAGTCCTGTGTTGCTCAAACCAGGACAGCTAGGTCCTGTGCTCCCTGACCACTCTGGGTCAATTTAAGGTGCTAAATGAGAAGAGCTAGCATCAGTGAGCTGGGGTGGCTCACAGGTCCTAAGGGCAGAAGCACGGGAGTTGGGAGGCAGGAAGCGTATCATCCCCAGTAATTGGCAATGGATGGTGATGTTGGTCTGCCATCCCTCTGATACCGGGAGGCTCCATGTTACACTGCAAGCTGTTGTTGATACACATGGTCACTGGTGTTCATTTGACTTCATGTAAACAATTCAGGGAGATAATTTTTTCCTTTATTTTTGTCCTCCCCCTTTTCTTTCACACTCACGTGCCCCCTTCCTCCTCCCCCCCCCACCCCATTTGGCTGTTAGCTGATTCAAATTCCTAAATTGCCTCACTGTGGGGTTAAGCAAGTGCCAGAAGTGGCAGAAGGAAAGTAGTAGCAACCAGCCAGAAACTAGATGGAGGCAGATGAGGGCTGGTGGGACCTTTTTTGATGACAGGCGTTGTGTCATGAAAGCTCATTTTAGTTTCAAGATAGCACAGTCTGAGTGTCTCACTTGCCTTGTTGATCCTAACACTGGGAAGGGTGAGACTGCAAGAAAGTGAGGTACTCCCTTCATTTGGCTGCAGGATTTAGACAGGTATAAACTGACTTACATGCTGTCCTGTGCACTGACATCTCTGTGACCTTCCAGAGGGCAGGTTCAGGGAACTGATCTGGCCAGCAGAGATCTACTTCACAGGTCCAGCTGAAGGCAAGATCACAAGCAGCCTTTCGTTGATTTTCAATGTGATGAGACAAATTCAGGATCCCATGCTTGGACTGGGCCTGAGGCATTGCAATCATGAAGACGATTAAAAGATTATAGATGCCTTTAAAACAGAAATGTATGTATTGTACTTAAAGCTTATTGTAATTTTACAAATAGGACTGCTTATCATGCTTTCACAATGGATTTCTCTGTGCGCATGTAAAGAACCGTAATTTTGGATGGAGCTTGTCCTGTGTATGCTATGCCATGTACAAAGACAGATTACTAATCCACCATTATGAAGATGGAATTCCTAATTGCTTTTATTGAAAATGGGACTCAATAAACTGCTGGAAATGAAAAAGTAAATATTAAAAAACCCCTGCATTGCTATCTTTTTTTTCAGTGCACTAGAATCTGATTCACTGGTAGTATAAGTTTACAAAGTAAATTTCTTGCTGTGAAAGTTTTAAACATAATTATTGATCTAATAAAGATTGGCTAAATAGAAAATAACAGAGTAGATGATACTGGACTCTCTTGGAGTATCAAGAACTGTAAACAGTTTCAGACCACCAAAGTTTCTGAAAAAAAAAACCAAAAAACAAGTAATTTAAAAAGCACCTTTTGTTATAGTCTGTGTTAATGTCAGTCTCATAAGAAAGAAAATTCTAAGCAAACAAAAGGTAAAGATCAAGGCACTACCTTTTCTGAATTTCTCTTGATTCAAAGCAAATATACTGATTAGGTAATCTAATTGCTGTGAATAGCACTGAGGTTGAAGAGAAGGGTAAAGTATATAATAAGATTCACACTTGAAGTGTTGGAACTAGATGACATCACAAAGGTACGTTAAGGGCAAAAAGCTATGCTGGGATATGTGACTTTTTTTTTCTTTTTTTTTTTTTTTTNTTTTTTTTTTTTTTCCCAGTTCATGTAATAAGTGTTTTCTTGGAAAACACAGGAGCAAATAATTTCCTTAATTTATAATCAGGGGATCAGATTGCTGTATTTCATTCTGTTACTACCTGCTATCACTAGTGCCTTTATACTGTACGGACACTGGTTTAATATGAGAAAATTGGTAGCCGTTTTATCATTGAAGTATTGTGATAAGATCAAGGTAATTTCCTTTGACATCCCAGCGCTGAATAGAATGACCTCTTGGGGGAATCAATAAATGTTGGTTCTTTTTTTCCTCTGCATATTTGATTTGGCAAATTGAGTTTCTGGATACTCAGTTCTTTGGTTTGTGTTTTTTGTTTGTTTTTTTTTTTAAAGGTGGGAGTAGCGCTCTAATGCTGAGTCTAGAGCAGTCCTCCAGCTGCACAGTTTTGTTAGATGTTCTCATGAAGTTCTAATGGACTTTATACCTAGGGATTTGGGCCAGACTCCAAAAAGAAGGCATTTTCATTCAAGCCAAAGATCTTTTAAAGCCTCTTATTCTCAGTTAAGAAGATTGCTTCCTTTGGAATGCAGTCTTCTTTTTGATATGCAGGCATGTGAGCGTAAATCCACTACTCTTGTGTATTTGCACAATGCATAATAGTTTGTAGAGCAATTAAGCCCCATAATGGAACACAGAATCAGAATTTCCTTCAGTCTTCTGAACCTGACTTGTTAGCAACCAGAGTGATTACAGGAGGAGCTGAGGTAAATGACACTAATTCAGCGAGACCCAGTTCCAACCTGAATTGCACACCAAACCTGTTCCTATGCCCCCATCCCGTACAAATATGATGCACAAGTAAAGCCCTGTTCTGAAAAAGGCAGTACAGGGAAGCAGGCTGGGGAGGGAGAATGCCATGCTCTTCATTCCTCTGGCTGATAAGAAGACAGAAGACTGTGTTTGCGGCTCTGTTTCTTCCCCCTTCCCTTTCCTAGCAGTAGCTTTAACAGGCTGAGCCCTTGTGCTACACAGTTATTGATCTTCTGTAGTGGCACTGTCAGTCATTCTGGCAGAAAAGCTACTTCAACAGACTGACTTCAGCTTCTAAAAAATCCTTCCTAGACAGAAGATGTAATCCCATCACTGAAGAACCATAAAAAGCCCGTGATCACAAGCCTCTATCACAAGTAGCAAGTGCAAGTGCAAGACATAAACCAGTGAATTTAGTCATGAGTCACTGAGAAAGTTCCTGTAAATTACTCTTGATGTAGCCTGAGTTGACACTGAAGAAATTGATGAGAAAGTTGTTCTTACATTCCTGTCCGATTCCTCAACAGCTGGGACGGCACTTCTGCACTGTGTCCTACCCTGGCTGCCTCAGACCAAACGTTCAGATTGCATCTTGGATGCAGTGTCCTTCACTCATGTATTGCTTCCTTTTAATGTATCCTGGAAATAACCCTAGGGGTTTTATTTATTTATAGGTTGAACATCACTACATTGAACTGTTTCTTAATACTGTCAGGAGGTAAAATACTGTCATATTGTGCTATTTTTAGCAGAAATATGACATTTTTTGTTATCCATGTTGTGTAGGTATTTTACATCTTTTCTTACATAAATGGTTAAAAAGATGTTTTGTATCTTTTCAAGCTGAATTTATCACTGTTGATAATTATGAAGAATCCTTTTCATTCCTCTCTCCAAGATTAATAATGTCAGAATAATGAAGTAGTAAATATCTTCAGAATATAAATCGATTCATTCACAATGGAAAGTTCTGATGATGATGTTGCAACATATGTACCAAGCTAGTTAAAGTGTTCCCAAATTTTATCACAAGGCCTTAAAGACGAAATCAGATGTAACTGTACTCAAAATGTGCTGTGTGAACTCTGCTACATTTTGGCTTGTGCTGTGGGTGTTCTTGAAATTACATGTTTAATCTGGATGGCTTTCATATGCTTGTTTCTAAAGCAGTCAGAAGTTGAAACTAATCATCTGGTTTTTTGCTTGTGCTAAAGTCAGTTTGGTTACAGAAATGGGGCTTGAGGAGGGGTCAGACTGGTGCCTGATGACAGGATTACGCCAAAGCATTAATTTGCTTCTTATTGCTAAATATGTTTTAATGTGTAGATACTGCAATTAAATAATTCATCCTGATAAATCTCTTGTGATTCATGTGCTAATTTTCTTGATCTGTGTGATACAGAGGAGGAAGAAATGAAAGACTATGGGTAACAAAAACAAGAGATTGAGAAAATAGCATCAGAATTAAGGCCTAAATGTCCACTTTCATAATGTTAGTCTATCCTCTCTTCTATAATTACTCAAAGCACAGCTACATAACTTAGTATTCTTTATGTCATGTATTTATGCCATATATATTTGTCTATAGTGGCAGAGATATTTAACTGTTATTTAACATGTTAAAAGAATGATTGTGTTGTGTGACAGGTTAGTTTGCTAGACCTTGTCTATCTTTAAATTTCTGTGCTGGAATATGATATGCCAATGTTCTATGCAATACCTTTGTGTAATGTTGCTGCATAAGGATTTTGTATCTTGCCGGAAAAATTTGCAATGCTCGACAGAATAGTCCATCAACTAAAAAATTTCTAAATTGTTAAACTTAAGAAACTGATGAAGCTTTTAGCTAAAACAGCCATGAGAACTATTTCAATATAGATGCAATTACCTTTGTATTGTCACGTGACTCTTTCTAACAGCAGTAGGAAAGAATCAGAAAAGGATCCAAAATATTTGATGTGTCTGACCTGAAAAGTGAAAACTGGTGAGCACAGAGTGTACTGCACAGTGCTACCAAGGGAATGGTGCAGGGGGTGTATTTTGGCCTTGGACTGTCAAAATCTCTGCTCTTGCAAAACAAATCATGGCATTCTTAATCTCTGCAGGAAGCTTGCAAGACAGCAAATGCACTGAAGAATGTGAAGAAACATGCAAAACCATTTCAGAGAAACAACTTCCCAAGCCAGGCGGTGTGTTGATACTCATCCCAGTAATGCTAAGCCAGGGGCAGAGCATGCCCACGCTTACACAGAGCTACCCACTCTTCGCTGCGTGGCAAGTAGCAGGGAAAGGCACGGTATGAGCTGATTCGATGATCTCTGCTTTAGCTTGCCTTTTTTTCTGTAATGCAAACCCTGCTATAAATAGGAGCGGATTCAGCAGTTGTTTATTACTCGAGTAATTCCTACATTACTGGTATTGATCAAGAAAGGTTTTCTCAGGTAAGTGGAAGCTACAGGATTCTTCAAAAAGAGAAAAAGTTTTCCTTATATACATATCGTTTAATGCATACATAAAGTTGCATACATATAGCTTAATATTTTTTTCATAAAAAATTGTATGTATTTAGAATTTTTAATTAATGTGAGCTGACTGATTTTTATTTTTTTTTTTTTTAATTTGGCTGTTGCCTGTTTTTGACGGGATTTTCCTCTGTAATTTGAAAAAAAAATTGTCTGGCTGCTTGAGAGCTCCCTCTCGTGGTAAACTTTCAGGAAGATCTTCACAAGTATTCATGTTTAAAATTTTTTGAAACAGATACGTGTCATATCTGTTCCTAATAACACTGTGCAGCTGAATAAAGAAGCCAAGCTGGCAGTTGGTACAGATAATTTTTTTCCTGCTTGGCTGTTCACTTTTCTAACATGGAAACTTACCGGTTTGGTATGGGTACAGGTATAGATACAAATAGCAATTGGTATTTGGGGTAGTTGCTGTAAATGGTTATGTGGGTGAAAAAACAGTACATATTCATTTCTGTTATAGAAAAAAAAAAAAAAAGGTCATGCACAATTTTATTTTCTACCCTAAACCAAAGAAAATGCTGCCCTTGTCTAGAATATTTTAGAATCTCTTGTGTCTGGGTTGGTGCTGCTGAACATGCAGTTTAGAGCAAGTTGTACTTATTACAGCCATCAGGAGCTTTGACCAAATACCCACTATTACAGGTCTGTGCTGTACAGGAATGTGTTTTTACTAAATCACTCTGCAGTTAGGACTCAGTTTGCTGCCCACTCTGCATAGGAGGAGTTTGGAAAAAGAAGCTCAAACATTCTGTCTTCCCCCTCCCCCAAGTCTTACCCTCCTGGGCCTCACTTGGAGAAAGATGTGCATCTGCAACCTCAGGGACTAAAGCAGCAACCACAAATCCTGCAAACCTCTTGTGCAGCGCAGTGGAATCATCGCAGCTGGCTCTTCTACGTCTCCTAGGAGAAAGGCTGAGTCACGCTTTTTGGTAACTCCGCACTAGCCGAGACAAGGGAGCATGAAGGTGGCTTCCGTACAGTGTGCACCTATTCTTCCTGCTTTCTTATGGGTAAAGCGAGCAAGAGAGAATTCTCCCATTTCAGA
The DNA here is from genome assembly GCA_013398155.1 of Pedionomus torquatus. NCBI lineage: Eukaryota > Metazoa > Chordata > Aves > Charadriiformes > Pedionomidae > Pedionomus > Pedionomus torquatus. Next base: position 7,065 of record VZRU01005979.1, read on the forward strand.
ATGAAAATTGAAATGAGGTGATAGCCATAAATACAACTTTGAAACAGTACTGTAAAGCAGGTAAAAGAGTGGGAAAAGTGAGGTAGATTATGGGGGAAGACAGTAAGGTTGGGTTTGTGTACGTGGGTTCTGAAGTGGACTGTTTAAATTAAATGTAATTGAATTCATAGAGTTTTAATGATCAACAAATAGCTCACTGTCAAGAAAATAAAGCCTTTAGTCACATATAGTTCTCTAACTGGGGAAACGCGTAACAAACCCACATAAATCCAAGCAACTCTAATTCAGGCAATTTTTGAAAACTAAGGTTGCATTCAGATCCTGTGGCTCTGAGCTGTCTCAGAGACTGGGCTTACTATTCTGCTGGTTTTATTTGCAGGAAGAGGCTGAGGTACTGATGCAACCTGTACTGATGGGATCTTTGAAAAAAGTATGTTGAAACGATAATTAATTGAAGTAATACAAATATGGTAAAGTTTATTAGAATTAAAACATAATTATCAGAACTGCAATGATAAATAGTTATATAAACATATATGCACAAATTTAATTTAAACAACCTGTTTCAAGGAATTATTCAGAACAACTTCTAACTTTTCTTTCATATTTATTGAATCCATGTAGATCTTCAGTTTACTTCCCAACAAATTCGATAGCCACTAATTTATTTGCTGTTTACAGATGCCTTTTGACACATATATATGAGGAATTCGACATTCATTTACCCTGATCCTTAAAGTTGCAGTCAGGACTTTCATAAAACAAGTATAGGTGCCAATTTCACAGTATTTTAATACAACTTTTAGGTAATTCATTTCTAAATTCTAGAATGTAAATGGTTAGAGAAGGGAATATACAGATTTGATACGCAGGTGCTTCGAACAGACAATACGTCATAGAGTCAAATGTTTTGTTCCCCTTCTGGAGCCTCTGTCTTTCCACTGAGAACTCACTGCTTCACTGGGGGACTATTTCACTAGAGACAAATGAAGAAAAATATATCATAATATAGGCAGCATAATAATCTAACTTTTTTCATTAAAATCCCAAGTAATATCATGCGAATTTGTGGCAGCAGAAGTAGACTTTTTCAACTGCTTTTAACTGAGTAACCATAATGCCTGTAATGTCTCAATTATGAATTCCCCCCCCTTTTTTTTTAATATTGTATGACTCATAGCAGAAACATTCTTGTTTTCATTGCCACCACTTAAAAACAATGTGGCCTATTTAGAAATAAATTCCTCTTGAAAGAAAAAAATTTCTGCATACGGCTATTTCTGCATAAGACCATCTCCTGTGCTATGGATTTTCCAGGACATGTGCCCAGTGTGTCAATGGTATGTGTGCTCCAGGTAACAACAGAGGCAAAGCCCTGTCCCTGGCATGGTACACAGTTGTCTCTGCAGGGGATGTCTGAAACCTGCCCTGCATTCACTCCAACAGATGTCATGACAGACAGTTTTAAGAAATTGAGACTGTATAAAAGTGACCAGAACTTAAAGTTTGTTCAGTTGAGATACCTGCTTATCTTAAACATGTTGGCTGACTTAAAATGGGTAGTTTAAATGCCAATCTATAGCCTGATATTTTGGGAAGGAAAAGACTGTACAGACTGAGATAAAATAACATCAGTCTGGGGACCAGTAGATTGGTTAGCTTAATCAAACAGAATTCTTCATTCTTAGATCCCAACAACGTAATTTTTATTCAAGGTTCCTGGTATCAAGCAGATGCCCAGGTTCACATTGGATCCTGTGAATCTCGGGGATTTCTGCCATGACAACTGCAGCCAGAGCAAGCCACCAGCTGAGCGTGCCAAGAAGGCAAGCCAGGAAAGGGACCTCACTGTGCCCTGTACTGGAACAAGGTGAGAGCAGAGGGGTCCCTTGGCAGTGCCCAGTGGCTGTGGGACAGGTCTGGAGTCACAAGGCAGGTCCCAGGTCAAGCCAGGTGTCTGACTCACCAGGGTATGCTGCTCAGGCAGAGGCACAGCTATGATGTACCTTGGGCGGGGGGCCCAGGATGAGAGCTGGAGCTTAAACACAGCTCCAAAGCAAAGTGGGGAGGCCTCCAGCAGGGCTTCCTGCAGCTCAGTCTTGCCCACCGGCTTTTCAAAACCATCTGATCTAAGATTAAACAGTACCTCCACATCAGTGCTGGCCCCCATGTAAACAAGTATGTAATGGTGTGTTGTGGTCTCTGATTTGTTGGCTGCAATTCCAATAGTGAGTTTCTTACCTGCCTCTATAGTCTCTCGTTTTCCAAAGTGCAAAAATACATGCTTTATGTGTAGAACAGCAGCGTTCCTGCGTCTGAAATGCTTTAAACATCTGAACATAGGAGAACCCCTGTCACAAAGTGATGGGCTAAATGAGGAGTAAGAGCAGAAGAGCCAGTCCATCTAAACCACGGATTTAAATTCGAGATAGACCTGAATGACAGGATCTAAAATTTCAACACAAGAGTTTGATTTTCCACCCACAGTTCACTTTTATTCAGCTCTGTGGTTTTGCTGTGGACTAGTCTAAGGACTGGTTTCAAAACTTTAGCTGTAGACTTGGGTTGATTCAGAAATCCAGAAAATCCTGTTATGATGAGGCTTCATGTCAGTCCTTACCTAAGCACAACTTCCCTTGAATGCTGTTGAGCGTTGCTTAAGTATGAACTTCCTAAGTATGCCCAAAAATAGGAATGAAACACAGCTTGGCTGGGGCTACAATTCCTATTTATGAAAGCAATCCTGGGGCATGATGACATTTTCAAAACAAGAATCCAGTTATAGGTATTTTTGGGGGAAAAAAAATGAGACATAGATCAACAGAGAATAAGAACGTATTATTCCCCCTACCTCATTTTCCTGAATCTCATTTTCATGCCTGATGAAAGGATAACTCATCCAGATCATCCATTTTATTTCTTCAAGCGAACACTTCAATCAACCAGCTTTTGCTAACTGAGAAGGCTTTTAGAGAAGTTGCGACATTCCTGGCATTTTGTAGCAACTTTCTTTTTCCTGGGAACCTGGAAGTGTCACAAGGATTTTGCTCTGTGGCTTTCACTGGGACAGAGAAGACTGGAAACATTTTCCATCTTAGAGGCAACGTAATGGATATCTTGATGCTGCTTCAAGAAATGCTCACTTGAGCGTAAGGAGAGAAGCAGATACGCTGGCAAGGTCTATGTTACATTTGAGGTTACTTGATCCATGTTCACGCTGCAGAGTACAGTAGGCTTCCAGGCTGTTTATAGGGGTGTATATACATAGGGATACGGTGTAGGTATGTCAGAAAAAGAAATCACACCTTTTGGCTTTGAAAAGGATTTTTGAGTGCCTATTTGTGCAACATTAGGTGTTTAAAGATGTCAGTTTGTATGAAACAGAAGCTGCCTCCCAGACGTCATTTCAGGAAGTATGGTATTTTTATGGTTATGGGACAGTATTCCTGGTCAGGCTGGGAATTTTATTCAAGGAGTGTTATTCAAGATAAAAAACTTTTTGCTGTCCTTATTACCATAAGTTGTAGCCAGTCTGCCACAGTCAGCTCCAGAGTGTCTTGCTAGTCCCAGGGTTTGGTGTTCTGCTGGCATGTCTGGAGAAAGGTCTGCAGCTGCAGGTGAAAGCCGAAGTGAAAACACAGCTGCTGTGGCTGTGCTGGTCTGCCACCAACTTCGCTTTTCTATTGTCATTGTAGGAGCAAGGAAAACTTTGCCTTCCACAGTCACCAAGCGCTTAGCCCTTCTGGAGCTAGAGTGCAGTGTGATGTCTTCTCTTGTGCCTTGTTGGTCTGACAGTGTAATCAGCCTAAGCAAACAAGACAGCTGAATATCCCACCTGTGCTGAAGAATACTTTGAGTGCTGTGTCCAATTTTGGGCTCCTTACCACAAAAAAAAAAAAAAAAAGACATTGAGGTGCTGAAGTGAGTCCAGAGAAGGGCAACGGAGTTGGTGAGGAGTCTGAAGAATAAGCCTTATGAGGGGTGCTGGGGGTGTTCATCCTGGAGAAAAGGAGGCTGAGAGGAGACCTTCTCACCCTCTCCAGCTCCCTGAAAGGAGGGTGTAGAGAGGCAGGGGTTGGTCTCTTCTCCCAAGTCACAAGCAATGGGACAAGATGAAATGGCCTCCAGGCCAATTCAATGTGCCAGGGGAGGTTCTGATTGGATATCAGGACAAATGTTGACACAGAAAGGGTTCTGAAGCCTTGGCATGGGCTGCCCTGGGAAGGGGTTGAGGCACCATTCCTGGAGGGATTTAGAAGATGGGTTGCCATAGTGCTTAGAGACATGATTTTGTGATAGTTTTTATCATGGTTCAGTTGATAGTTGGACTAGATGATCTGAAAGGTCACTTCCAACCCATACATTTCTATGATTCTTTTCTAATATCTGAAGAAACACACAGGTGAAGGTAACTGCTAGTGGTGCAGGCTGTAGTGTGGCCCTGTAGCAGTGCTCAAGAGCAGATCAGTTCAGATCTCCTTGTTACACATCCTGCTGGACATGCTCTAGGTTTCGCTGTTAGTTAACTAAGTTACTCTCTCGGTGCCTCGGAATATGCATAAATAATTGTCAGTGGACAGTCAGGGTTTCTGGCCTCAGGCAGTGTACTGTCAGAGGTGACAGGCCTGAGATCCCAGAAGTTGTATCACAAAATCCAGTTTCAAGTATACTCTGGACCTTCATGCCAAGACATGATCATTACATGAAAATCCAAGAACACATCACAAAAAGTTTTCCTGAGCCGTAATTACATCCACTAGTCCATGTAAATGAGTATTTAACCCAAACAATATTTTGTCCACAAAAAGGCACACTCCGTCAAAAGGTAATGCAGGCTGTATCTCACAGAACAGGGCAGTGGTTGTGCAATCAGTGCTTGACTCCAGACAGTCTGTATCAACTTAAAATGTGCCTTTAACTTCTCTTTATAAGCATATAGATCTCAACAGGTGTTTTGCCTGAAGGGCTGTACAGCAGCCAGCCTTTAAAGAGTAATCGAACCAAAACTCATCATATGGTTTCAGTATAAAACTATTACTGATACTTTTAATATTTCCAGCTTTCATTAAGTAAGTTTAACTGCCATTACTCACTCCTATTTAATGTACCACCATTACCGTTTAATTGCAGATTGACTTTCTTTCCATAACCACTAACTAGCAGTTGGTTTTATGAACCCTGTTTTTTTCCCCACTCTGATAAAAGTCCATTATACAATAAAATCTGACTTAATTTCAGATGTGTTCTTGTCACTGTGTTTTATTTCATGTGTCAGCAGTCACAAAGTAGAGAGCTGATCCTGCAACAAGAAGAAAATCCAGTATTAAATTAATACATAATAGGTTTGTACAGTGTAATCTTTTGACAGAGAGATTAATTTTGTCAGCATGGCATTTGCAGTTGGTAGTAGATTGCAGAGATACACTACTCCTCCCAGGAAATAAGTCAAAAGTGTGGCATGAATATTATTACTTTTAGCTTTACCTTGTGGCTAGAAAAAATGAGTTCCCTAGCACTTCTATCAGTATCCCCTACTTATGTAGGCAGCGCTGAATGTAAAAGTGGAAACATGATTTACACAGGAATTTTTTTCAGAAGTTTTTCATTCCCTTCTGTAAGTGAACATTTAAGATAGAACGGAAAAAGTGCATTTTGTTCCTTGATGGCAACAACGTGGTGGGTTGCACAGTACGGCAACACTGCTCCCTCTGCACACAGAGCTAGTTGGCTTGGGGCAGCGCTTCCAGCGGCTTCTGCTTTGAGAACTAGTTTTCATGGGGTACCTCAGGAATCTCTGCACTGCGTGTTAGGTCAGTAACCTTCTACATTTCCATCTGTCTTCATCTGGTGGCTCTTTACAATTGTGTGTTGTTTCAGACAGCATTTTATTGTTTTTATTTGTTTGTAGAGTAACTCATGCAGTTGTGCTCTTCCTCTGCAGCACAATAATACTGACAACACTAGAAAACTGAGACAATGTCAGACAGGTTAGTTCCTTTCAGGCGCAGTACAGAGCATAAAGCAAATGCAAGAAATATGTATATATCTGCATTACAAAGTGCCACAGGCCAGTTTGGTCCCTGGAAAAATTCCAGCTACCCAGAGAGTTGCCCTAACTTGTACCATAATTGCTGTTTCCCACAGGACTTTTCAGCCCTGTGCATGACAAGTACCTCCCGGCCACACCTCAGACTGCTTTCATGCTGGCTCGCACACAAAAAGATCAAATACTACCAGTCCCATAATTTTTTTCATTTTATGGGAAGACCTCTTCTGGTACAAGTGCTCTTGGGAATAGGATAGGAAGAGAAGAGAGAGACAGTGAGAGCTAATGGCCACGATATGTTAATAACTTCTACTAAAAGAGAAATCCCTGGTTCTTCTTCTGGGCCTGGCATGGGAGTTCTTCTGGCAAATAACTTCTCTACCATATTTAAGATAGGTCTATTAATATATAACTGTTTCAATTATTATCTAACTTAACTAAAATTTAAGAAGCCCTCCTAAACCTTTGCAAAGACCCTTGCATGTACCTATAGTTATTTACTAGGTATTATAGCAAATAAACCCACACTCCCAGTATTCCTCAATGAAGATATAAAAGCCCTAAAAATTTTGCACTGGACTTAAATCAGGACACCCTGAACTTGATACTTTTTCACAATGCATATTGTTAGTCATCACCTCAGATTGCAATAATCGCACACAGTCCTCCATGCTTTACAGAAGTCCCTTTTCCATTTCCTAGAGAGTCACTGTTCCTAATTTTTTGGTTTCCCTGGCTAACATTTTCCAACATGGTTTGTTATTCTGTGTAAGTATACTAGAAAACAGGAGGGAAAATGAGGTTGAAAAAAGTTTCTGTTTGTGATGAGACACAGAGTCGGTATCCTGTCACAGCTCAAGAGTGCCAGTTAATGGGTATGACTATTGCAAATAGAATCATAGAATTGTGTAGGTTGGAAGGGACCTTTAAGATCATCTAGTCCAACCACCATCCTAACTCTGATAAAAAAACCTAAACCATGTCTCTAAACACTATGTCAACCCAGCTTTTAAATCCCTCCAGGGGTGGGGCCTCAACCTCTTCCCTGGGCAGCCCATTTCANGTCTCCCCTCAGTATCCTTTTCTCCGGTCTGAACACCCCCAGCTCCCTCAGGCTTATTCTCCAGACCAGTTTTGTTGCCCTTCTCTGAACACGCTTCTGGTGAGCTTTACGTTTTCATCTTTGATTTTTATCTTTGCTCTTAACAAATAATATATCACGAGTAAAATTTCCCACCTCTCTCTGAGCTGCTTTTTGGGGACATATTTTGATGTGGACCTTATATGAGTTTTATACAAATGGAGGTGGTTATCGCTGAATCACTGCATATATTTCTGGGCAATAAAACAGATCATTTAAATGGTTAGCATATAAACACTAGCTACATAGAATGAAAAGTCATACTGATTTATCTACATAGTAAAGAAAAAAATTCTTTAGCAGCTTTGCCCCTGAAAATAGCTGCCTAATGAGTCACTGATAAATTGTCATGCCAAGCAGGTAATACTGGTAAGAGCGAAATGGAACAAAAAACAGTCATGAGGTGGAACAAAACATGCTGGGGGAAAATTAATTGCCCTGCTGTGCTGACTCACATCTACCTAACCAACCCGGAGTGTGTTCTTTGAACCCTGTGAAAAGTGGAGGAAGCAGATGCCAGAAGCATATATAGATAGAAGGGTACAGGAAGGATGCACAAAAACACGAGCCTGAAAGTGGACAGTCACATGCACATGTGGTGCAACCAGCATTACAGAAGCATAGAAGCATGAAGGATTCAATGGGGAAAGAAGCGGTTAGTCTTCGCTTTTGGCTTTGTGCAATTCACTGGCTGGCCTAGAGTGATTCCAAGGACAATTCAAGGTCTGTCATGCCCAGTCATCCTCAAACTCCTACCCTGAGTTGTCTGTAGGTAGTGCCGGCTGATTGCAAAAGTGCGAGCTGATAAAAGCTGTCAGTGCTTACACAGAGAAAGGATAGTAATTAACCATTCATTTAAACATAATATTTGAAGCAGTAATATACTATCTCATGTTCCTTGAAATATCTTACTGGTGTATGTCTGCATCCCTGTATCTGAAAGGAGAATGCTAAGTTGTCAGGCACACTAGTTTGAAAGGAACGCCACATTACACTTTATATCAGTCAGCATGAATGACAGAAATATAGCATATCAAATCAGCTGAATGTCTGATTCCACAGAAAAAAAAAAAATCAGTTAAAAAAATGGATTTACCTCCCGGCTCTCCATCCCCCTCAAAGTGACTCATTACAAAAATTTCAGTCTGCCTATATGACAGTAAGAACTTCCTGGAATTTCAGGGGGAATATCTGGCAGAACCTCAGAATTCATGGTAAGTACTAGGGATAATCTCCTGAGCTTGCAGAACTTAATTTGCATGCTAAATTCCTGACAGTAACATTTTAGGTACTGGCCATGTCCGGGTACTTCAGGCCAGGATGAATCATATATGACACACAGTACACTGAAATCTGCCCTAATTTATGGAACTTTTACAAAGGTGTCAACTGAAGTGCAGTCTCGTCACATAACCTGGCTCATCCAGCGCCTCTCAGACTCTCTCCTTTAATGTCTGCATCAGACCCTGTGATGTCCTATGGATCTCCTACCACAATGAGAAGCAACCTCCAGTCGCCTCCTTCGATAAAAAAAAAGTCTATATTTTAAAAATGCCTTTGATCCAATCATCCGCCCCTTCCCTTTTCTGTGCAAAAGCACACTGCTAATTAGCTGGATTTTGTTACCTGTTTGCAACACATTCAGCCACAAAGAGCCAGTAAGATGATCAAATAGAAGATTAAACCACATTTTTTGCATCTCGCTTTTTGCAGACTGTGCCCGTGCAAGTTTGTCTGTCATTTCTCCTTTGAACACTGCAAAGCAAGCATTTTTAGGAGGGATCTTATGGCAGTGTTGTCGGCAAATCCTGTTGCCGCTTCTTTATCTGGAGATTTTTGTGGTCAGACCAAACTTTGCAAAAGAGCTGCCTGTACAGGCAGTTGTTACACTGTGTAACAGGGAAACTCTGTTCTGATGCATTATGTTTGGAATGTATAAGATAAACCCCTCATACTATGGACAAGTTTAACAGCAGGACAGTGCCTTCACAACTGTATTCCCTCTATTGTTATCAGAGATGGTTCTTAGTAAACCCATCAGTACCTAGTTTAAGGAGATGTTTTGAACTGGGAAGTCATAAACCCCTCCCTGCATAGACAATGGAAGAACCCTGATCTCATTGTCTTCTACCTTTGTTTGATCTTTCCATTTCTTGTAAGATCTCAGAGCATCTTGCACCAGAGTGGGTTGCTTCCACAGAACAAGGACCACAGCTGTCCTTCTTGGACTGCATTCCTAGGCGACGATTCATTCGATTCCCACATTACAAGAAGACAACTTGAACTTACAGCTTTTATATCAGGTCCTTGCTTTCTTCCTTACATGCTTGTCATCCCGCTTGGACCTAAAATTAGGTGTGCCCCTGCTGTTGCCTCCTAACACCGCTCCAATAGTGTGATTCTGCTGTGTCCTGCACATACTGACAAATTCTGCCATCTGTCCCACTCCACCCCCGCCCCGACTGTAAGACAGTTTTGTGTAATAGATTCCATCCCCACAGTGACAATGGAAATACACACAGATGGGGATAAGGTAGGCCCTTGAGAGGTGGGCCCGTGCAAACCTCATGAAATTCAGTCAGGCCAAGTGCAGGGTCCTGCACCTGGGACATGGCAAACCCAGGCACACATACAGCTGGGCTGAGAATGGCTGGAGAGCACCCTGAGGAGAAGGACTTGGGAGCATTCATGGATGAGAAGCTCAACATGAGCAGGCAGTGTGCGCTGGCAACCCAGAAAGCCAACTGCATCCTGGGCTGCATCAAAAGAAGCGTGACCAGCAGGTTGAGGGAGGTGATTCCTATGTTTGTGAGACTCCACTGGGAGCCCTGTGTCCAGGTATGGAGTCCTCAACAGAGAAAGGACATAGAACTGTTGGAATGGGTCCAGCAGAGGGCCACAAAGATGACCAGAGGGATGGAGCACCTCTGCTATGAGGACAGGCTGAGGGAGCTGGGACTGTTCAGCCTGGAGAAGAGAAGGCTCCGGGGAGACCTTAGAGCAGCCTTCCAGTATCTGAAGGGAGCCTGCAGGAGAGCTGGAGAGGGACTCTTTCTCAAGAAGTGTAGAGATAGGACAAGGGGTAATGGTTTTAAACTGGAAGAGGGGAGATTTAGATTAGATATTGGGAAGAAATTCTTTCCTATGAGGGTGGTAAGACACTAGAACAGGCTACCCAGAGAAGCTGTGGATGCCCATCCCTGGAAGGTAAGGTATCTCTATCTTATTTACTGTCCTTGCTCCATGTAGCAAGAAGTGATCTATACCAGCAAGCATTATGCTGTATAATGACTGACTACCTAATCACCTACTTCCACCCAGACCTTTTTCAACCTACGTGAAATTATTTCTATTGTAACATTTTATAAGATATTTCAGGAAAGAAATACTCCAAATTGAAAATACTGTTGAAATAAATGCTAAAAGTCAACAATGACTTATAAAGGATCTTCCTCAATTAACCAGATTTAATTTCTTTTATATCTTCAATGTAATAAACCTAGTACTCTTCAAATTACATATGGAGTTTTCTAGTCAAGCCTTGTCATTGTAATATAACAAACAGGAAAAGGTATTTTTCTTGCACTGACTATAAAGGCAAAACCAATATACAATTTAATTACATATTGTGAAATGCCAACAAAGGAAAAATATTAATTTCTTCTTCTTTAAAGGCTACTCTGTCCTTTGGTGCAAAAAATACTTGCATTGAATTGATGACATATTTGGACAAAATTCTTTGTAAAATGTGAAATATAATGTTTTAAATAAAGAAAACAATGTTTTAAAATGAATAAAATAAAGCCATTGCTTTAGGTGTATCCCATATTGCAATAATTACGAGATTCAAAGTTACCCAGTTATCTTTAATCTATTTTTATACTTTTCATTGTTGATATATTCGCATTATTTAGCATTACAGAATTTAAGTGAAAACTTTTAAATTTTCAAATCTTAAGGGGTAGTTTAATTAGCCAAGCTTATAAGAGCAATTTGTAAAATTAAAACCCCTTCTCTCTTCTGGAATGATTAAAGAATCCTATACTTAAGTCTCAATTGTTTATTATTTTAAAATTAGAAGCAATTAGAAGCACAGTTAGGGGAAGGCTATATCGCAAGTACTTGTGGTTTAAGTTCATTAATCATTTTTTCCTTTAATTGAAGATGTCATAATAGAATGCTATTCATTTAGCACTCCTTTTCATAGAAGTCATCATATTCATGAAGGGGCCTACAGGAAGGCTGGGGAGAGGCTGTTTACAAAGGCCTGCAGTGATAAGACGAGGGGCAATGTCTTTAAGTTGGAGAAGCATAGATTTAGATTGGATATTAGAAACAACTTCTTTACTGTGAGGATGGTGGAACACTGGAAGAAGTTGCCCAGGGAGGTGGTTGAGGCCCCTTCCCTGGAGATATTCAAGGTGATGCTCGACGGGGCCCTGGGCAACCTGGTCTAGTTGGGGGTGTCCCTGCAACTGCAGGGAGGTTGGACTAGATGATCTTTGGAGGTCTCTTCCGGCCTGGATGATTCTATGATTTCCTGAAATCCCAGGACAGTGCAAGGAAATGTTCATAGCAAGAGTAACTGCAAAATGTGTCCATTATCATAAAAAGCAGATAATCTGATTTTTCATGTGCTTTCAATGCAATATGAAGGGTACTTTGTTTTCCATTCCTAAGAGCAAAAACTATTTAAAACTCCATAATTTACATACGTAAAGTAGAATTAATCATTTAGTAAGTAACATCAACGGTTCAGCACTGAACAAGGATAGATCAAACCTTTTCCCTTCTTTCAACAAACTTTCAGAGGAAGGATCAGAACTTTTTTCAAACTGCTCACCATAAACATTGCACCAAAAATATGTCGATTACATAGTTTTTGTACCAAAATCTAAGTCACATCCTTATGCATGACTTCGGATTTTTCAGAAACTTGTGTGGAGTGTTAAATTCAAAAAACAGCAGTGCAATCCTGCCTAGGATCAAACAAAAACTGTATTTTCTATTCCATCTTCCTCTTCTTATGCATAGATGCCCCATTACTGATAGACAGGGAATGGGATGTAAATGTATAATCTTATGCTCTCATTCAGAGTAAAGTGCCCATGTGGTGGTTTACCAGTCACCTGACTTGTATCAGTGTATCTACAGCACCCCACATTTACATTTTGCCTTACTTCAGGATAATTATGTAAACATTTCCTCTTTTTAAGCAGAGAGTGTGTATCTGGAGGCAGAATGGGATTGTACTTAATATACAGTACATGGGACTATGGTAATAGTAGCTAAATAGCAAGCAGTTTCATTCAATGCATCGTAATTAAGCATTTTGTATCTTTGTACTTGTACATCTTGTACTAATCCTGACCTTCAGCTTTTGGGAAACATGTTTTAGTAAAACTCAGATATTTCTTATTGAACTAAAAGTTGGTGCTGCCTTCTGCAAGCTGTTCTGCTTTGTAAATCTTCTAAAACCACAGTGATGTGAATAGTACAGGCAGTAAAAATAGTAACATTTTTAAAAAAATCTTTATATATCTTTCTGAGTGGGACTTAATTTTACCACAGATTTTTAACAGAATACAGGAAAAAACGTTAGTAATGCTTTTGGTGTTTATTATTATGCTACTACAAATCATGACGTGGGACAGTGAAGAGATGTTTCTTCCTGTTTAATGTGGTGTATTTCAGTAACAAACAGAAATACTATCATTATGTGATCAGTAATAAGGCATATTTCTGAACCCCGATGAGGAAAATTCTAGACTGCATTCTAATTGGACTAACAGCTGATATTGTAACCATTTCTGGACAATATTGCACTAATGCTGGTTGGATTCCCTGTTCTGCTCTACTCCATCTACAAGGCAGCAGGTAAAATTATTTAATTTGGTCATTTTCCAGACCCTGCATAATCTCTTTCATATATCATCTAAGTTTGTATTACTTCACCTCCATCTTCTCTTTAGTCATCTCTGATCCCCACTTCTGCTCCTGCTCGCCATTTATTTCATCTACAAGGTATTTTTCCATGCCACTAGCTATGCCTGCAATGCCCTTCTACGCCATTCTGCCAGCATCCTCTCCTCTACCGAAGATCAGACATAGTCACTATCCTTATTTAGCTTGTGGTTGAAAGACAACTTCATTAAAAGTACCATTACACAGAAGTGTCTACCCTAAGTAAGTATACCCACAGTCTTTAGGCCAGTTTTCCTCCTTCTCCAGCCTCCCATTTCTTCATCCTGACATGTATCTTATCTTGAATTTAAATTGACACGGAGTTGATTTGGGACAGCCAGCATGGCTTTACTAGGGGCAAGTCCTGCATGACTAACCTAGTGGCCTTCTATGACAGAGTTACTGTGTCGGTAGACAGAGGACGACCTGTGGATGTGATCTGCCTGGAGTTCTGCAAGGCCTTTGACACGGTCCCCCACAAGATCCTGATTGATAAATTGGAGAGATACAGATTTGATGGGTGGACTGTTCAGTGGATAAGGAACTGGCTGGATGGTCGCATCCAGAGGGTGGTGGTCAATGGCCTGAAGTCCAGCTGGAGAGCTGTCACAAGCGGTGTCCCCTCAAGGGTCCGTGCTGGGATCGATACCGTTTAACATTTTTATCAATGATATAGACAGGGGTATTGAATGCACCATTAGCAANCTCTATGATTCTATAAAGCAGTATCAGCTTTGAAGGAAATAGTAGGAATTCTTCCCTTTTGCTTGTGATTATGGGCTGTTAAGGAGAAATTCCATTCACAGGTCATGAGGATTTTACATTTTCTTCTAAATGGACAGTACAACTAGATGGATTATTTGGACTCAATCAGAGTTTGTTCTGATGTACAACTTGTTTTCTGTATTCTCTGGCTACTGATGATAATCACTCCTGAAACTCATGGTTGAAAGTTAATGGTGATAAAAGACTTGGTCCTTACCCTGTGACAACAAATGATGATTTTAGGAGCATGAAAATGGGGTTGGATCTGAGTGACCAGAGGGCTGGAGCACCTCTGCTGTGAAGACAGGCTGAGAGAGTTGGGGTTGTTGAGCCTAGAGAAGAGAAGGCTCCAAGAAGACCTTATAGCAGCCTTCCAGTACCTGAAGAGAGCCTATAGGAGAGATGGGGAGGGACTCTTTATGAGGTAATAGCAATAGAACAGGGGATAACACTTTTAAATGTAAAGAGGGGAGATTTAGATTAGATATTAAAAAGAAATTCCTTACTGTGAGGGTGGTGAGGCACTGGCACAGGCTGCCCAGAGAATCTGTGGCTGCCCCATCCCTGGACCTGGTTGAGTGGGAGGTATCCCTGCTGACTTTTTACTGATTTTTTTATTTGTTTGGTATATCGTTTGTTCATCATTTAGTACAATTGCTACAGGGTACTATGGATAAAGCAGAATGGTCAAAATCTATAGAATAAACAACACCAAATGCAGAATAAAATCTTTCTTCAATGAAATATCCATACACAGAATTTGTGAATGGAAGGCAAGCATAAAACAGAACAACAGAGTTCAGTTCAGTGAAAAATTTCCTGCCTAAAAACCATAGACCACCCCTATGAAGCATGCAGAAAAGCCTGTTTACATACTGAAAGTAAATCTGACTTTTTGGAAATGCTTTTGCAAAACTGCAGTGCTCTACATATACATAATGGTTCTTTAGGAAAAAGATGTGTCGTGGTTTTCAGATGAAAACTGGGGACATCTTATGATCTGTCTATAGTAAAATTAAATACATTAGTGACCTTGGTAATGCTTTATTTAAGCATATAACTTGTTTATGTTGCATTACTTCAAACATTTTAGGGGAAACCTGTTTTAAAGTGGTTCCTGTAGATACTTTCATAATTTGTTGAAGAAGGAAGTATGGTCTGTTGTTTAAAGCACAGGACTCTGAGTCAGAAGATGTAGATTATGTCCCCTACACTGATAACTGCTGACCACGTGGCTTCCTCATGTCTAAATTGGGAAATAGCACTTAACTAGTAAGAGGTAACAAGGAAATGTCATTAGGGCTTATAATTTTATGTAAATATGAAATAATCAGAACAAAGCCTTCGGAGGATTACTGATTTATTAAGCAATCTATGGGGAAGAAGCGAATCACCTGTATGTTTGAAGTTCTGGTAACTTATTCTAAGACAAGATGAAATTTTTGTGCTGTGTTCGTGGACGGCTTAGGAATGCAAAGTATGAGTCATTGCATTTTTTAAGCCACAGCTATCTAAAGGTCACTGTGGCTCCCAAAGTAGGACTATGATCTCATAGCTCCAGTTTTTGCCCTTCCCTGTTCACACCCTTTCTGTGTTTATGACTGTTATGCTGGAAGGTATCGATGGCTTCCATGTTCCATCTACAGACAGCCATGTATCTTGTAATGTCGTCTAGGCTACCTATACCCTGTAAGGTTTTGGTGCTGGAAACAAGGGGAGGCAACTGCCCAGCTGACTGTAGCTTAAGACTGAGCAGAATCTAAGCTTGCGATGGTGGAGATTTTCCCCAAGAAAGTGCAGTCAGTGTAAGCCTGACTCAGGCTGAGACCAAATGCTTAAAAGCAGGCAATAAAACCTGGGGGAAAAAAAGCAGCAGTGAGGGGCTCACATGCCCAGGTATGAATAAGGCAGGGCATTTTACTTGCTGTATTCAATGTACAATAAAAATCCTTTTTTTTTTTAAATTATTGTAAAATTAAGTCAACTACTGTTTGGTTTTGATTAAGCTATGAGAAATTGTGCTGCGTGTTGACTCAGTGAAGGGAAGCATGAATGCAGCAAGGAAGTGTTAACAGATATATTCACTTTTTGTGTATATAGCAAAGATTTGTAACAGAAGCAACCCAGCAAGGTCTGAAGTCTAATCACATGGGCCTCACGGAAAGTGACTAGAAGCAGCAGAACCAGGACAACTTGTTCCCTATGCCAAGGCCCAGGAGGGCTCTGCTGCTGTTGCCACAGCATCTCTGGATTGTATACACGGACAGTTAATACTGGAGGAGTTGCCCCTCCCAGCAGCGACAGGAGCAGTTAAGCCTGATTTCCCAAGCTCTTTCTACCCCGTTCCTCTTATGCCATCACTTTAGACATTCAACAGATGACAAAGAAGATAGCTCTACCTTGTAGAGTACACTTTCAGTAGGGTCACTGGCTTTGCTTCACAGCAAAACTCATGGTCTGCTGCAACATGAGACCAAACCCTTTTGCATAATTTTAAAAAGCACTGCTAACACTCCTTTTTATGGCATCATCACCTTGTGGCTTATGCAATAAGAAAATGGCAGGCTTTCAGCCTTAGCTGTCTAGAACAAGAGGCAGAAGAAAGGGAGAAACAAGAACATGGGTGGAATATTCCTTTCCAGTCTTCAGACAAGCCAGCCTCACAAGACTGCCTGTTTTGCCTATTTGAGCTATGCTGGGCTGAGTCAGCAGCAAGTGTGATGTGGATGCCAGATCCATAATTACAGCAACATGGGAATCTGTGCCTTTTACTGCCAACAGAAACATTTCTGTATTTGCTACAGAGATGTAACATTTTGCTTTATTGAAAACATTGACTTGTAGGGTGGGTTGAGGTAGGACAAGAAATGGCCACAGGAGGTTCAGACTGGGTATTAGGAAAAAATTTCTCCCAGAAAAGGTTATCAAACATAGGAACAGGCTGCACAAGGAAGGGATTGAATTGCCATCCCTAGAGGTTTTTAAAAGATGGGGAGACGTGGTGCTGAGGGACATGGTTTAGTGATGGTTTTGGTAATGGCTTGATTCAGCAATCTTAAAAGGTCTCTTCCAACCCAAGCGGGTCTATGGTTTTATGGGACCCCTTCTAAAGCACTACAAGCCTGACATCTCACCAGCCACTATTTTCACCGGCCTGTCATCTCAAGGTAGGTTATTGCCTTGGCCAAGTTTTCCTTACCACAGCCGAGCTCAGCCATTACCTCTTTCGCCAACGGTGCTTCTCCAGAGAAGCCCTCAAGTTCTGGGCTTACCCTTGGCCTTCAAGCGCTCCTTTCCTCTCGCC
>VZRU01005980.1:1855-35805 GCA_013398155.1 Pedionomus torquatus
CTCTCCTATGAAGACAGACTGAAAGAGCTGGGGCTGTTCAGCCTGGAGATAAAAAGGCTCTGGGGAGATCTTATAGCAGCCTTCCAGTATCTGAAGAGAGCTTACAGCTTGAAGGGAAGAAAAATAATTTCTTCCTAATATCTCATCTAAATTTCCCCTCTTCCAATTTAAAACCATTACCCCTTGTCCTGTCACTACATTTCCTGACAAAGTCCCTCTCCTGCTCTCCTGTAGCTCCCTTCAGATCCTGGAAGGCTGCTACAAGGTGTCCCCAGAGCCTTCTCTTCTCCAGGATGAATGACCCCAACTCTCTCAGCTTGTCTTATAGGAGAGGTGCTCCATCCCTCTGATCATCTTTGTGTCTCTCCGCTAGACCTATTCCAACAGGTCCACGCCCTTTCTCTGTTGAGGACTCCAGAGCTGGACACAGTACTCCAGGTGGGGTCTCACAAGCTCAGAGTAGAGGGGGGAGAATCACCTCCTGTGACTTGGTGGTCACATTTCTTTTGTCTATATGATGAAGAGTGACTCTTCACCACTTCTGTAAAGCACTTTGAGAAGTATTAGAGGAATGCAATGTGACATCTGTACGCAACATTGAACATAATCCACTTCACATCCAGATCCCACCATGATTTACAAAATTAGATACATATGATTATGGCCATCTAACAAGTGCACAAATGGAGACACAGAGTGGTTACCTAGCTCACCTGACTTCCCATAGCTCAAAGTCCATAGAAATGCTGGGACTACGGTTCTTGTGGGTTTATGAAATGATTACATGTAACTATATGTGATGTTAAATGTGATGTTTACTTTAAAGTACTATGTACAATCTAGACTCTGCTAGGCAAAGAAGTAAAAGTAAGAGTCATAAATCAATAGCACTCTAGGATGTTCCTTCCCTGTTGTTTCAGCTTTACTCTTACAGCTGTCCTGTGAGTGCCTTTAAATAGAGAAGGCATAAAACTATACTATTGGGGCAGGGAAAGAATTTCTCATATTCTCAACTTCTACACAAATAAATAATATTTGGAGGACCTGGAATGTGAAACAAACTTGTCAGCAAAAGTCTGGACCAAGGAGGCTGAATGACAGATATTACTCAATTTCCATAAAGTCAAGAATTGACTCTGCATCTTGGCTTCTCCAAGTGTGCCAATTCCAATCAATCCATCCTGACAGAAACAGAGAGAGAGGTCCCAAACAGTACACTGGAATCACCTAAGGACACTAGTGTTGGACCTCATAAGTGGATTAAAAAATGATTACCCAGAGCTTTGAGATTTTTTCCTAAAATCTCTGCACAGTTCAGATTTCTTCTGGCAAAGAAAAGTCATAAATCAATAGCTCTATAAGATTTTACCTCAATCTTGATTTGTTTTTTGCTTTTATAGCTGCCCTTTGATCCCACAAATCAACAGATGTAATATGTTTTTAATACACAAAGCATCAGATTTGTTTGTATTGGCCTTCCTGGATTTTCCATCCACCTTCTATCACTTCCAAAATACCATTTAACTGTCCTTGTGTGGGAAATGGCCAGAATTCATAGACGTGGCTTAACAGTTCATTTATATTTTCTGATCTATTTGAGGATTTCACATTACTTTTCCTCAGCTGCTGAAAAACAAGCATTGTTGTTGGTAAGGCTGCCTGGCCGTATCACATCAGGGTCAGTGAAAGCCAGGATCACACTGGAAACAGACGGTCTCCCCTTATTACCTTCCCTTATCTGTGGCTGCGGCCCTTG
Organism: Pedionomus torquatus; assembly: GCA_013398155.1. Taxonomy (NCBI): domain Eukaryota; kingdom Metazoa; phylum Chordata; class Aves; order Charadriiformes; family Pedionomidae; genus Pedionomus; species Pedionomus torquatus. Next base: position 3,612 of record VZRU01005980.1, read on the forward strand.
GGTTTCACTTCTGTGTGTCTCTGCCACAAGTACCTTGATAGGTGAGCACAATATGCTGTGCCACACCTCCATGAGTCCCAGTCCTAGCATTTCTGTGGATTCTGATCACCTGAAATTAGCTGAGTTAGGTAGCCGATCCATGCCTCAGTTTCCCCACCCGTCAAATGGACATAATCGCATGCATCCAGTTTTGTAAAGCCCCGTGGAATCTTGACAGGATCACACAGATCACATTGAATTCCTCTATTATTCATCAAAACATTCCTTGGAGGTGAGATATGTCATTCATGTCATCCTCTGTAACACAGACAGTGCTTTAGGAACCCCTGGAGAGGACACTTCCCAGGCTGCCTCGTGTAGTCATTGTCAGTGGCAAGAATAGCTGGGGAAGGTCCCCCATATTCTTCAGAGCCACTCATCTCCCATCTCTAGGACAGAACAAAAAATGTTCTGATAGAAAAGGTCTAAAATAACTTTTTTCTTCCCCCTGGAATAATAGAAAAGAGGTCTGGAAGTCAGGTTATCTAATTTATCCCATCTTCCCATACCAAATCCCTTCCTGCTCAGTTTTATGACGTGTTCTGGAAACACTCCAGACCTCCAGTAATGGAAACGCAGTACCTGCCTTTGCCAATCCTTTCCAGAGCTTTACTTTTCCACTGTTAGACATTTTCAATGTCTAATTTACATTTTTCTTTCTGGATTATAAACCCATGACTTCTTATTCTTTCTCTTATTGACAAAAATAGCATAATATTTGTTTTCCTCTTTGCAGCAGCCTTTTATATATTGAATATGCTAACTACGTCGTCCCCTAGGTTTCTTTTTTAGGCAGCACTTGAAATCTGGATCGCAATTACTCTCCGCCGTTTATTGGCCCACTTCTTTTCAAACAAGTGACTGAGAGAGGAAAATCTATGAGATATTGCAGAGCACAGAGCATGGATGAGCTCCAAAGACCCGAGCTGGTCTGTGCTCACGCTGAGGTAGTAAACGGCCGTTAGACAAACTTTCCACCAAATTCAGATAAAGAAGTAAACAGAGCAGGAAAAAGCATTTTTCATGTGGAACTGTCATCCTCACGTGATGACCAGTTAAACCTACATTATTTTGGAGGACTGGCAGAGTCAGGATTAGAACTCAAATGCCAATTTCATGCTCTACTAACACACGGAAACTTCTAGACGACTGCAATAAAAAATAAAAACCTTTCTGAGACCTATGACTTTGAAGAGAAACAGTCATTCTCAAGCAGCCTACTGTCTCTGTGCCCAAGGCCATGGCTAGTTCTTACACCACTGTGCTGGAGAAAAAGGGTGAGAACAGTTATCCCTGAGGATACTGGGTAGAACATCACCCAGAAAGTGGCTCTAGAGAAGGCCAGGGCCATTGGCTTCAGTGTCTCCTGTTCGAGGGTTTGTATGTGACAGAAGACAACACCTGCACATGCCAACAGATGACTTTCCAAAACTCACATGCCTAATATCTTCCTTTGGGAAAAATACAACTCCCAGATGGAGCTGTGTAGACGCAGGAGTTACTGACAATGGAAATATCCTGGAAAGACCTGTCATCATTGTCTCCGCTCCATATTCAGAGAGGATGTACACAGGACTTGCCAAGAGCCTCTATCTATAGCAGCGCACAGCTTGACTTTTCATAAATCACTGGAAATTTGTGGAACCAAGTCCATTCATTGTATCTTGGGCCCCTACAGCCAAAATCAGTCAGAACTGGACTCTTTACTTTTGGCTATCTAAACTATTGTTATTATTTCTTTCATTAGTTTTACTAACAGCATTTATTGCCACAATGGGTGGGCATTTCAGTTACCATCATCAGTCGCTGCCAGTGCTCACCATGTGGAGCTATTGATGGCTCCAGAGCCAAAGAGCTTTGATTTTCAGCTTCATTTTCCTATCCTACACTGAATCTTCAGGACCAGTACTCAGCAAAATAAAGTTCAGTCAGAGTCAAAAGAATCTAAATGACTTGTGAAGCTACATCCCATCCTCAACAACTGTTTCAGGCTGGTGGCACTTTGGGCGTATTACTCAGAATGTCATTTAACTGATGACTTAATGTCACAACACATTTCAGCCAATACTCTCAAGGTAGTTTATTATAATTATCAAAATCTCACATTTTTAATGGTAAGATATTAAAGACATGTTTGTAAACAGAGGAGTTGGGGAAGGGAGTTTTTATGGTGAAGCACTGGAGGAGGTTGACCAGGGAAGTTGTGGCTGCCCCATCCCTGGAGGTGTTCAAGGCCAGGCTGGATGGGGCTTGGAGCAACCTGGTCTGGTGGGAGGTGTCCCTGCCCATGGCAGGGGGTTGGAACTGGATGATCTTTGAGGTCCCTTCCAACTCTAAATATTCTATGATTCTATGATTCTATGACATATTCAAACTCAAACCAGCCAGGCAGGACCATTTTCCAGTGTTCAGGTCTCTGTTCCTTATTTAGTGAGTTTTGTAAGTCATGACTGCTCCTTCAGGGCACCCCAGGTAATACTGTATGGCAGCACCTGCTCTGGCACCCTTTGCTGGCCAGTTATTCACTAGATTGCTGCCAAGCTTTCCAGTCAAATGATACTGGAGAGATTTAAGCCACAGAAATCTGAGACCAGACACTGCCTCTTTCTTGGTTTGATCCCAAGAGCGTATCAAGCAGCCACTCTGACTTAGCGTGCAATTCACCTGCCTTTCACTTAAAAACCCAGAGCCTTCTCTGGAGGTCTCACTCACTTCACATGCAGATCTCTTTAGTCTTTGGGTGTCATATGAGCAAGAAGGTTGCAGGGATGATCTAACGACTCAGATGTTTCACTTTCTGGACCAAGCTTGAGAGCTTGACAGCTGACTGGAGCACAGTGGATCTCGAAGCGAAATGCTCCTTGCCTTGGCCTTGCCCTCCCTAGGAATATTCCCCATGGTTTCCATTTATGTTTAGGAAGGCAGCAAGCTCATGTTGTCTCTTCCAAGTGTGATTGATTTTGCCAGCCAGAAGAGGTCATGAGGAATAAATCCCTCCTATCCAAAGCAAGCTGTCCTTCTCTGCAACCTGTATTAGACCTTTTTGCCAGTTTGGGTTTTTTTTCGGTCTAGCTGGTGATAATGTCCTAATCTCCTCGTTTTGCCTTAGATCAGAAAGAAGCTCAGTAAACATACTGAATTCATTAACCATACACACTTATCTGAGTGGCACTCACCTGAGTACCAGTGAAGACTCAGTCTGGCACCACCCACTCCTGACCACACATGGTGAACCCAAAAAGTATCTTTTGTCATTTCAATGACTTCCATAGCAGTGGTTTCACCACAGCAAACAGATTCCACCAAATGAATCGAGCTATTCCACACCGAAATTGTCTGTAATTGAATTCTGAGCAATGATAAAGCGCGGGGAATCTGAGCTTCAGTTGCGTTACCTGACCTGCAGAGGGACATCTATTTTATAGATATTTAACCAGCAAGAGAGGATTACAGAATCCTAGAGCTTGAGCCCTTTTTCATATGAGATGTTTTAAATCTGATGCATGGTGCCAAGAGAAATCAGTGCTCACAGATTGCTGTTTGGACAACATGTTATGAGAGTTGTCCCTGTATGTCATTTACGTATAGGAATTTCCATACTGTATGAGATCAACACCGTGTCTGCTCTGCTTATTCAGCCTCTAACTTTGCTCGACGCCAGATGTTTTGCAGGAAACCATATAGCACAATGTGCTATGATACTCCCTGATAGGTGAAAAAGGTTTCCTGTCCCTCCTGATGAGGGGCAGAGCACATTTATCACACAATGCATGGATGTATGGCAGAGAGACTAATTAGCTGTATGAGTCTTGACCTGAAGCTGGTCCAAGTCTCTGAGAGCCTTGATTCCACGGTGATTTGGATGAAATCAGTAGGATCACACTGAGCGACCAGTTTACAGAATCACAGAGTTTTCATGGTTGGAAGGGACCTGTGAGATCATTGAGTCCAACCATACACACACCAAAAAAAACCAAACAACAAACACAAAACCCACAAAAAAATGAACCCCACAAAACAAATCACCCAACCCAACAGTCTCAGCCACTAGAGCACACCCTGAAGTGCCACATATTTCTTAAATACCTCCAGGGATGGTGACTCCACCACCTCCCTGGGCAGACCTTTCCAGTGTCTGACCACCCTCTCAGTGAAGTAATTCTTCCTGATATCTAATCTAAACCTCCCCTGCCGCAACTTCAGACCATTTCCTCTGGTCCTGTCATTGTTCACTTGGGAGAGGAGGCCAACACCCATCTCTCTACAATCTCCTTTCATGTAGCTGTAGAGGGCAAGGAGGTCTCCCCTCAGTCTCCTCCAGTTCACGTGCTTTAGGGTATTTACCTGGCAGACATGAAGAGCTGGCATTATGTCACCTAGAGTATCTGAGGACTGAGTCTCACAAAACTCCATATTCTACTTCCAGCTTCCAACTCACTCTCTTTTTTTTAGGTGAGGGATTTTTGTCAATGTTGCAATCGCAGTATCCTGTGCTCCTCGATGTTGGTTTATGCTGGAAATACTACCTTCACGATGTCTGAACAGCGAGTGAGGACGGCTTGGGGTAAGAGTGAATATTAGGACGATACTTAGTATTTTGGCAAAACATGGATTTTCCTCTTGGAATTTCCCATGTTCTAAAATGCAGGATTTCCTATCTGCCTTGGCATGGATGGATGGAAAAAACAATTCACTTAAAATAAACAGTTCCCAGGAGATTTGGAGCTAGGGAAGAGCCAGCCCAAATGCAAGGCCTTAAGACCCAGTTCAAAGCTTGTAAAGACAATAGAAAAAAAAATAAATCCTACTGCCTTGGATGGGATCAGCCCAATAGTCATTAAACCTCAAAGTTCTCACATGCTTACGCACAGATATCACGTTGTCATCTATAGAAAACCAAACAAAGGCCATCAGCCTTTACGATAAGACTGAATTCCCACCGCTGCACCACACAGACTTCATATTCTTAAATCCCTTTCACGTTGTAGCCATTATACCACCTTTCATGAACCTGGAGGTTTCCATGACAGTGAATGAGAGATCTCTAAATAATAATTGCTGATGACTCACAATGCTTGTCACTCAAAGGCAGCCACCTCCGAGAGGAAAAATGTACCCGTCATACAGTGAGTGAAGCAAGAGTTTAAAAGGCAAAGTAAAAAATGTACCTTCCTAAACAGAGCCACAGTTGGAATTTGCTGGAATGATTTATGCCTAATGAGCTGCTCACATTCATTTCTCTTGTTGTCTTCGTGAAATGTGCCCTCTACTTTCAAATACAACCTTGAGCCTAGAAAATGCGGCTTTGATGCAATGTTGGGGTTTTGTTTAATGCCTCATTTGGAGTGGAGGGAAAGTGAATGGAACGTCAGTCTACAAAATTATCCAAGATTGCTCTGGAGAACGCCCAGCACTGCCAGTCCATTTCTTCAGAAGTGATTCAGGACCAGTGAGTAACAGAACCACGGGTTATAAAATCTCTCCTTACCTTCAACTTTCCCATTGCCTTTCTGTTTGCTGTTTCGAAGGGGAGGCACTTCCAGTGAAACTATGCCTGAGTTCTCCAGAATGTTCACTTCCACTCGTAGCCTCCCCACCAGCTGCTGGGGCCGGATGCTGACAGTATACTCATATTTTCCCAGTCGCCTTTGCAAAAGTTCTTCATAGTGCAGTAGGAACCTGGCCTGCATCTTGCGAGGAATGAAGACAGAAGCTTTGAATGTCTCATAGCCATTCTCCCTGGAAGGAAAATCCAAAGACACTTTCACACCCCATACACATAATGTACCACCTCCTACAGTGAATAATTAATCTATTTTGTGAAATATAAATAATTTCTAACAATGAATATGTGAAAATGTGAAGCCAGCAAGCAAGAAAACATCCTAACGCTTCACAAAGCATTGAGCACATAGGAGGTTTGCATAGGAGGAAAGGTCTTAAAAGATGAGATGCCTTCTTACAGAGAGGAATGTGACAAACATGTATAACATGGAACACAGCCAGAGGAAAAGCTGTTTCTTGCTTTCTTACACAGACCCATATTTAATTCTTCACTGCTAACTCACTGCAGTACCATAAACAAAGTAGAAATTAATTACTCTTCGCTAATACCAGCAGTTTATAACTACATGCTCAATGAGGAGAAACAGGACCCTTAAGACAATTTCAACACTGGAGATCTCTCTAAAAGGACTCTTCTATTCTGATTTACCCGAGTGTGTCATCAGTCACGCAGTACACAATTCCAGGCAGCTTTCTGTTGGCTAATTCGAAGTGAGATGTATTCCCACCTTTAGCCTTTATTGGCTTCTGCTGCCCTTCTGTTAAACAGAGAGAACCCCAGATGCTCTACCTCCCGTACAGTGTGCTGTAGTATCCAGCTACCAGGCACTGACATGATGCCAGGCACAGCTATTTGTGAAAAGAATATTCAAAAGCCACATAACAAGAATGGAAACTTCTATTGTCATGTAAGAACTCAGAATTCAGTGACGTTTATTTTGGCAATGCTCAAAATTCAGTGATTATTGAAAAGGATTTGAGACTTTAATTTCTCTAACACACATAAGAAAGATTTATTTTTTTTTTTAATGTTAGCCTTTAGGACAGTTGGAATGACCACACCAGTAGTATAACAATGACAGGTACTAATGACAGGTAGGAATCACCTACAGAAGAGGATGCAACAGGGCAGGACAAGAGAAATACCATGCTTCCAGAGAAATATAGAACTCTTTCAGATTCTGTTGGTTCGTCTCTGCATCCTGAGACAGCATCATCTTTTGTGAAAGGTTCTTGATGGATTTTTCCTACCAAAAATTCATCTTTTTGAACCCACATTAAGTTTAGTGTCCACAATTTCTAGCAGCAAGTAACACGGTTTATGGGAAGAATACCTTATTCTGGCCATTTTCAACTTGACATCTGATCATTTAATTCAATTTTCTCTAGTTTTTCTATAAAGGACAGAAAATAAAAATTCCTTCTTCTCCTTCCATTGATCACTCATATGTTCAGATCTCTGTCAGATCCCTCCCTCCCCGCAGTTCATAATTTTTCAGATCTGAAAATTAGTCTGTTTAGTTGTTTCTGATCATGTGTTTACAGTGGAATAGTGCTACTGTCCCAGGTAACTGGGAATAGTGCTGGATTTTCTAAAGAAGCAAAATACATCCCAATGATGTGTATCTTTGAGAGCTATTTGGGGGAATTTGGGCACCTATGAAATTAGAGTGCTGCTGAAGAAGTACATGCAGGTGAACACACAGGCTTTTAATCATCCAAGGGATAAGACTTTCTGCCAGCACTTGGCCAAGAGGACTAAGCACAGTCAAGCACTGAGAACAAGGCAAGTAAGTATGACTGCAAAATACTACTTGTGGTTCTATCATTGACTTTGCAGTCCCTAAGTTGTAACTCATTGAATTTCTATGTGCCTTAATTCTCCTGGCTGTTATTCATGAAGATTTTTTTTCCCCTCTTAAGTACATCCTGGAGCATCTTGGACACAACAATGCTGTGTAACGGGGCCAGAAAAGGCCACATGCAATTTTCTCATTATTTGGAGTATGGGAATGACATCAGGCAGGGTGAGTAACATTCTGATTAGTTCTTTCGTCTCAAAGGTTAATGGATGAGTATATCAAAGCACCTGAAAGAAAGACAAGAGAAGGGTACATCTCTTCCCAAAACATAGATAAATATACAACACTTACCTTCCATCTGTAGGGCTCGGAGGTTTCTTTTCCCTTGCTTTATCATCGCTGCTAGGTTTCTTTTCTTTCCCTGTCACCTCTCCATAATAAGTCTTGTTGCCAATGCTCCTGGAGAGACCAGAGATGTCAGCGTGACCACTCTGCACCCATGAACAGTAACAGCTGGACAGCTTGCTGTAGAAGGGTTCATAGACCATGCACACATGAACAGGCTACATGTGCTGTTGGTGGAACTCTCCTTGAGCCCACTCGAGTCACTGAGACAGATGCTGACTTAGAAGTTCCCTGGCTGGTTATACCAGCAGAGTACATTTTTAGTCCAGGAGTTTACCTCTCTAAAATGTCAGTTCAGCAGGTAATCTCCAAAGCAGAAGGATGCAAACCAGAAAGCAAAGCAATTGCCAAGTAGCCCAAAGAACACATTTGTTTTTTGGTCCGGTCTCGGATCCACTATCTGTGTCAATACATATGGCAATATTCAGGGTGACCACTCTCGAATAGCTGCCTCCTGAAATGAAATGTTTCTCCCTGGGAAGGAGTTACAGGGCCACAGTTTCCATAAAGAAGCAGCCCTTAACATACATTTTGGCTGACCTCTGGCAAAAGACCCCGTATTTAGTCCAAATGAAAGTCGTTCTAAAAGAGCCAGTCCCCCATCTGCTATGGTCAGGTCTGATGTTGCTGCCTAAAGTGGGGATCTGAGCATGGCCAAACCAATATGTTTTTGAAACCAGAAGATTAATTTATTCCTTAGAAAGTCATTTAAGTATGAACTTGACTGTCCTCTGTTTGCTCTGTTATCCTCATAGAATGACTAGCACTTCCAGCAGCATGTGAACCTATCTGTTAGTTGGAGTTGAGTCTCCTCCTCCACTGATGGCATGGAAAACCTGCATCAACAAGAAGCTTCTTAGGTCCCACTGTCAGAGTTAGATGGAGTATCTATGGTGTGCCAGTGTTCCTGAAACTTTAACAGAAAAGGTTTCTGAGGGCTATGGGAGATTTGTTTTGGTCCAAGTGAAAAAGAGAGGACGAGAAGGAAGCTGTTAAAAGATACACAGATGGGAAATAGATTAATTTGCTTTCCCATGTACATTGAGGGCTTGAATCTTAGCAACCTGTCACCCAAGGACTTGCTGTGTGCTTTGAGGCCACGACCAGTCTTGGATGGAGTGTATCATGTGTGTGGTTTTATTTTTCCCCAAGAAATGCAAAAAGGCCTCGATACAGTCCTACTGCAGATTAACCAGCTTTTGAAATCTCAGCGAGAAACGTGTGGGAGGGGAGAACCCCTGTCCACCCAGCTGTCAGCATTACTTACATGGTAAAGTTGGAGATGAAGGCTGCAGCTGGGATCTGCATCTCAAACACAGCTTCGCGTGCCTCAGAGCCGCTGTTCACCATTGTGCACGACACCGTGGTGAAAGCGTACCGCGAGATGATTGTGGATTTCACAGTGAATTCAGACATCCGAGGCCTGGTTTCCTGTAGGTATTAAAAGGTTACTTATTAACATCTATTAACACAACTAGGTAACTCACCCCTTCAGTGTTTCAATTAATATTTAATATGCTCAAGCAAACTACCACTCTATGAGTATTAGATTCCCCTATTAAAAAGAGGCAACACTATTATCATAGTGGGCTGGCATTTCAAATCTCAGGTGAGCTGCAAAGGTAAACCAGGAACATGGCACCACCTTTGTTCACACACAAGAGCAAAAGCCACAGTCATTCTCCAGTGCTTGGGAAGGGTCCAGGAAGGATGAGAGCTCTAATTATGCCAGGATTTATGTTGTGAAACACAGTGGCAAAAGCTACACGTGTCCTAAATTGCACCCTTCAACTCTGACCGTTTGAGAGGAATAGGATTAGTCCCTTATGGTCTGAGAAGTCCAAAATATGTCCCTGTAGGGTCCAGAACTGATGTCAGAGAAACTGCCCTGCGGACTGTGCATGACAGCAGATGTAGGACCTCTTGAAAGACGGAGATCTCTGTGTATGAAAAAGCATCTTCACATTCATACAATCAGATCCATAAATTGTGTACACAGAAAAACTGCTGTCAATGAAGTAGACTGAGTCTTCCTCTGCTGACAATCTCAGCCAATGGATGGAAGAGACTTAATAAGAAACAGTGACACTGTGATGTCTCAGGCAAAATATTTTAAGCCTTTTAGCCTGTACTGGCTTCCTTCCAGCAGAGAAGCAGCAGAGACTGCAATGAATGACACACGATGTAGCAATGGAAGCTGAAAGCCAATTTCTGCTTCTTGGGAATGTGTTATTGTGCACAAGTCCTGGGTTGGAACATTTCTCCAGTCTAACATGACTGCAACATCTCCATGGAGCTCAACAGTTTTCCTCCTGGAAGACTCCAGTGTATTTAACCATGTGCAGTCCACACACAAAAAAAATATAGATCTGTACATTGCCTTAAACAGTCAAAGGCTGAACAAGGCAGAAGGAAGCTAAATAGTAAAATACATTGTAAATACATAGCAACCTCACGAAGCCAAATAAACTGAAACCTCCTATTGAGGTTGGTTGGTAGAAAGCCACTGCCACATAAGATTTGTGAAGACAAGAACACGTTCTTCAGCTGCATTTTCAAGACACTTTTTTTTTCCAAACAAAAATAATTTTGACAAATTATTTTATAAAGGGAGCAAGCATTCGTATGAGCAAGTATGAAACAGGATCGTTTCTGCAGTAGCTGATGGCACCAGAAGCAACAATAAGTGAGCATCCAACTAACCAAGCTGCTGGGGTAGTGAATTCCAGGCAAACGGAAGAATGACAATCCACTGGAAACAAACACAAAACTATCAATAGTCTTGGAAATGAGGCCCCATCTGCCTCCACTTTCAAGGCTTGGAAAGGCTCTGATAAATGTGTCTCAACTGAAAGTAATCATGATAGATATCTTTTAGCAGCTGGACAGTGTGTGATCTGCTCTGTGTCCGTGAACATCCTACTTGGCACAGACTCAGCTCACAGGCAGCACAATGGCAAGAAATTAGCACTTTCAGGGTGTGATTCATCTCCCTGATTTCAGACAGCTCAGTGAAGTGGATCTAGACTAGATCACATCTGCTCAGATCTAATGTTCCACCCCTTAGGCTGCTAGTGGTTTTTACTCAACCGCTATTGATTACAACTAGACCCCGCTCTTCTTAGGACTTTCCTTGACATGGCTTGGCTTTCCAGTCTCCTGAAGGTGGAGAGGATGGGGAGTTTCGACCTGAAGTAGTGCTGTAGGAATGTTTCCAGATATAATGAGCTGATGTTTCGTTCAGTCTTCAATACCGCTAATCAGCTGTGGCACAGCAAATGGTATAGAGGATTTAAGAGAAGTAAAAGCAAGAATCTGAAAGTACAACAAATTTTTTGGTTCCGGATCTTCTGCATCCACCCCCATGTTCTGCATTTCATCACAAGCTGTGGGTTCAGAGTTGACAGCTCAAGAGCAAAGGAGGATGGAGCCCTTTGCCTTTCAACTTGAGATACAAGCGGTTCTGCAGTGACAGGTCTGACACCAAGACTAACGCTGTGAATGCAGCGACGGATTCATCTGAAATCAGAAAGTCTTTAGCATATGACAGAAGACATGGACTTGTTATGACAAGAACATAAGAATGGTTGTACTGGGTAAGAACAAAGGCAATTCTAGCCCTGTAGCCTGCTCCTCATAGAGATCAATATTCCATGTTTAGAGGAGAGTGTAAAATCAGCCCAACCTGTACTGATACTACCCAGAAATATTCTCTCAGTTTTCAGTGATTTGTGTCTGAAAGAACTCCTGAACCAAAGATAGTATTTTTGTGGTTAGTAAACCCCTGTGGGTTTTTCTACTATGACTTTACACAGCTGCTTTTCAAATCCATGTAAACTTTTAGCACCCGCAACATCTTGTAGCAAGGAGTTCCACAGCTTATATAAATAAATAACGTAACGGTATTTTATGTGAAGAACCACATAGGGTTTTGTGGTGAATCTACTATTTCCTCGCTTTGGTTGATCTCTGTCATACCTCTCTATCCCACTGAACAAGCTCAAGCTCTGATATCCTCACAGAACGAGGAATGGCAAAAACCAAGGAAAACAAGACATTCAACACCTCTCCCTCTTCTTGGTGGACAGGAGTTGCTTCTGGAGAGAGCAAAACACTGAGCAAGGGCATCACGTACAACTAAGGATGAAAGAACTGATTCATCTTCCCATCCCTGGAAGGGATCTGCAATTCCTTGTATACGGAAAATACAATCGGGGGGGGGCAGATGCAATTTTCAAACAGGTTGGTAGGTTGGGCTTGGCGGGCAGCCCAGGTTCCAGACAGTGATTCGTGTGTGTTCCCTGGAGCTCTTGCACAATCCATCAGCGCCGGGTGCCCTGGCTTGCAGCTGCGCAAACGCCTGTTTGTTTTCTCCACTTTTTATTAAGGCCTTCAGAAGATGAGAGGCAGCACAGAGGGAAAAAAAAACTATCAAAAACAAAAACAAAAACAACCCAAACAAAACAAACCATTTCTTTAATATTATTATTACTGTGATTTATCATCCTTATTAAAAATAATGCTGGAAAATACCGAGGCAGCTATGAGGCAGGTTGGCTGGATGCTTTATGAAGGTGTCCTGCTTATTATGATGAACTAGGAGATGAATTTTTCTTGCCAAACAAATGATTTTATGCTTGTTCACATCAAATGTTTGGAAAGACAGAAGAGAGCTGAAGATAAATGGAATACACTCCGAGCTTTTTACCTTTATCGGCTGCTTTCATCAAAACAAATCTCAGATTAGAAGTAATAAACTGGTAGTAAGACTGTGAGCTGCTCTCCTCTAGGCTGCTGATTCAAATCTGTCAAAGATCAAAGCAACCAGAAGCTACTACCACAGGATGGCTGTTCAGTGTATGAAACAAGTTCCTCCAGTTCTCAGCTGCACAGCTCAGAAAAGCCGATAAAAATAACTGGCACGAACAGCAATTTCACTGCCTGCCTCTTGAGCCAAAGTGCAGCAAAATAGCCAGAGCTCACTGTACATCTCACAGAGTTTCCGTACACCTCACCACTGCAGGTTTACACCTTAAATCTTAGGTTCCCATGCTGGAAGAAGGATATCAGCTTCCTTGTTTTCTTCCTTTCTCCAGTAAGATTTGGCCTCTGCATCAACAGAGATCTTCAAATTGGAAAACAAGTAAGATTTCACCAGACTTATGTTCACTGTCCTCTCTTCAAATCTAGGGTTGAAAAGATGGATTGGGAAGTACTAGAAGAACCTGTACCTGTTGTATTGATCAAAATGAAGGCTTCTTTTTTAACCAAGATCTCACCCTGTTATCACCCATTGACACAGTTTATTCCTGGGCACAGGGATGGACACACGTGCATACACATGAAGCAAGTGCAATTCCCACAAGGTAAAATAAAGATGCAGGGTGATACATACCAGCCTCTGCAAAAACTTGGCCTGCCTGGGAACACGGCGGGCAACCTGCAAAGAGTTAAAGGAGTTAATGGAGCTTTACAGAAAGACATGTCATCTGCTTAAATCCAGACACAGGTTTGTGTGACTGATCACCCATGGCCAGGTTCAAATATTTTGCTGGTTAAAATTAAAACTTAAATCTTTTCTATATTAACAGACCCACTGATCAAAGCTCAGCACTGGAATGAGGCTCTCACAAGCGAGGAGATACTGTGTATTTTGCAAATGGTACTTACCAAGAGACCCTCTATATGAAGACAGGAACCTAAACCTTTAGCCCTAGCTCTGGATATTGTGTCTTGGCCCCAGGATTGTATTATTTTATCATAGAATCACAGAAATATAGAATGGTTAGAGTTGGAGGGGACCTTAAAGATCATCGAGTTCCAACACCCCTGCCATGGGTAGGGACACCTCGCACTAGACCACGTTGCTCAAAGCCCCATCCAGACTGGCCTTGATCACCTCCAGGGATGGGGCAGCCACAGCTTCTCTGGGCAACCTGTGCCAGTGTCTCACCACCCTCACAAAAACGAGTTTCTTCCTAATATCTACTCTGAATCTCCTCTCTTTCAGTTTAAAACCATCAGCCCTTCTCCTGTCACTACACTGCCTCATAGAGTCCCTCCTCAAGTCTCCTATGGGCCCCCTTATAGCTTTCTACGGAGTTACACAAAGTCTCTGTGTCACTGGTTCTGCGCCGTTGCATGGTATATGGCACATAATGAGAAAGGCTGCTAAATGGTCCACAATACTCATCAACCACCAAGCAGGAACCATCTACATCCTTAGGCAAGTAAAAAAAAAAGTCCATTCCCCAGTCTCAATGTGGTCTTCATCTATGCAAGAACACTCAGGCCTTATCACAGACAACAGACTCTGAGCAGGGAGAGGGATAAGCCCACACGCCCAGTCACCTGAGGTTGTCTTCAGCTCAGAACAACGTACCTGCTTTCAGCTCAAGCAACCATCAGGTTAACATCTAGCACCCATCTGATGGAGCTCAGCAAGAGTTAACCCCATTCTGCTGCATGTGTGGACCTGCTCCAAGGGAGGGCTTTTGTAAAGCAATATTAAAGAATCACAGAATTACAAAGGGGTTGGAAGAGACCCCTAGAGATCACCTAGTCCAACTCTCCTGCCAGAGCAGGGTCACCTAGAGCAGGTTGCACAGGAACACATCCAGGTGGGTTTTGAATATCTCCAGAGACTCCACACCCTCCCTGGACAGCCTGTTCCAGTGCTCCAGCACTCCCCAATTTTTCTGCCTGTTCAGACAAAATTTCCTGTGTTCCAGCTTGTGTCTGTTGTCCCTTGTCCTNAGCCTGACCCCATCCCCTTGACACCCAAATTTTAGATATTGATAAGCATTGATGAGGTCCCCTCTCAGTCTTCTCTTCTCCAGGCTAAACAGACCCAGGTCTCTTGCCCTTTCTTCAAAAGAAAGGTAATTTGCATAATTATGGCATTGGCTTTACTGATATTACCTCAATAGCAGACCTGTTGCCCAAAAACTCACCACAGTGAGTTTATCACACAGTGACAGAAAATCACCAGTTATGTGCAAAAAGGGGAATAAATATGTTTAAACCCAGCCACAGGCTTTATTATGAAATTAAGAACTTCACATATGACAACACAATCGTACTCATTGCATTGTCCTTCACAACAACAATTCCTTTGACATCTTCCCTGCACGTGGTGCAAGTCCCAGCTTAGCAACGTCTCCAAATCCCTCCCCAAAACAGAGAGCACAAATCTCTTGTCAATGAGGGGAGCCAAGTGACTTCTTAAAATGTCGGTGAAACTCCAGAGACCAGAAGAACGCAATGATATTTTTTCACCTGATTTGCCCTTTTTGTTGATTTACACTGAAATAACAGCACTCCTTGCCAAAGAGATGATTTTATGTCTGTTTATATCACGCATAGAAAAGCTCAGGAAAGCCCCATGGAGAAATCAAACGGTCAGCTCTGCTGCAATCTTTATTATTTCCTTCTGCATTTCTGTAGCCAACACCTTGTAAAATTAGAACCAAGGAAAAACAGCTCCCTTGGGAAATTCTCAATGGCACCGGGAGGAGAGGAGAGGAGAGGAGCTCTCTACAGTTTAAATTTTGGAAGAAAATTTCTGTCCATGTTGTCACAGGCAAGTAAAGCACCTCAGGAACCTTTTGTGAGAGGCTGCAGTGTCTCCAGCACCATATGTTCTTCAGAACAAGCCCAACAAGTGTCTCTGAAGTTGATGCTGCTTGGAGCAGAGGCAGGGATGACAGATCAGTGCTCCTCAGTACTTTTTTTTCTATGAAAAGACTATCTTTTGGAACAAATCCATGTGTTGTCCTGTATGGAATGGTCACGATGGTTTTTACTAATTGGTGAAACTGGAAATTTGATTACTGGTTTTACTTTTCCCCACCACAAATCCATTTTGTTTGCTTGCTTATTTGCATAAGAAGGCTTTGTATGACTTGTCTCCTTCAAAAGTTACCTTCTAAAGTCTTGAGGGTGACCAGTAGACACCAGTGAGCAGCTAAGGATCACCAGATAATGGTATTCTGTTTGCTAGACTTTGGGACTACTGCCAAAGCACTGCTGCAGGTTTATCACAGAATCATAGAATCAGAATGGTTCAGGTTGAAAGGGACCTTAAAGGTCATCTTGTTCCACACCCCCTGCCGTGGGCAGGGACACCTCCCACCAGAACAGGTTGCTCAAAGCCCCATCCAGCCTGGCCTTGAACACCTCCAGGGATGGGGCAGCCACAACTTCCCTGGGCAACCTGTTCCAGTGCCTCACTACACTAGCAGGAAAGAATTTCTTCCTAATTATAGTCTATATCTACCCTTTTTCAGTTTGAAGCCATTACCCCTCATCCTATCACTACATGTTCTTGTAAAAAGTCCCTCTCTTTCTTGTAAAGCACCATCAGATACTGGAAAGCTGCCTTATGATCTTCCTGAATCCTTCTTCTTAGGATATTGATCAGTTCATTGAAGTTTTAAACAAGCCAGCTTCACTAGTGTCATCTAATTTCCAAGTTCTCATCAACCTTTAAGACCTTCCAAAGCACTTATTAAAACTAATAATTGCTAGTAGTGACCTCATAGCTGTTGCTATCTGCTAGTCTTAGTATGGTATACAGAGAATAATAAGCTGGGCAGCAGCAACCCAACGACCTGAAAAGAGATGTCCAGAACTACCTCTAGTGTGATGGTAATAATTAGCAATAACTTGTCAAGAACCTTAGCACAGTGGTCAACCATTTGATAACTCAACAAATAATCCACACTCATTGCAGATACCACGGTCCTGAAAAGACCTGTGCCTGTACTTGCCTTTGTGGGTGGAAGATCCTCCCAGGATGTTACAGCCAAACACGGTCCTATACACTCTCCTGAATCTCTTAGAGATTTGTTTATAGTGTAGTATCTTTATCTAGAAAAGCACCTGCCTGTTCTTAACCTGGCTTGTGTGAGGACGGACAGATGTTCTCTTCTAGATTGGCTGTCCCAGGGGACTAGGTCACCACCTCTATTTAGACATCACTGCTTTTCTGTAGGACGTTACTGCTGCTACCAACCTGCTCCTGTGAAAGCACCTTCATTTGCCTCAAGCAAGATCAGCCAGGTTATTTCAACACTGTGAGCCAGTTGCTTGAGCTTCAAAACTGATTTTCCCTCTAAAGCAGATAAGCGAGTGTTTCCAGATACCACCGCATGGGCAGAACACTGGTGCAGATGTTCTCTCACTGGGACAGGCAGTCTGCAAGACAATATTGGTTTGTGGCTGAGTTCCCCAAGAAGGAATATGTGCTCGTGGTAATCAGGAATGACAACAAAGTTGCTGAGGTCCTCATAGTGGAAAGACATGGGCACTTCTGGAGAGAGATCCCTCCCATTCTAGGTGGGACGAGACACTGAATGACCAACTGTGAGGGGTAGAGATACACCTACAAAGTCTCTTCCACATACTTTATGGCAGAAGATGCCAAATACAGGCATACACTGACATTTTAAACACTGTAGGGTAGTCCACCTGGCCTCCAACAAGGCATAGGTCTTCCAGAGGTCCTACGCTGTATTTGCGAGTCCCACGAGGGTATCTCAGATACTACAAAGCCTCTCAGATTTGATCAAATTCAGATAACTGATTCATGCCCTAAGTGACCCAAATTTACACAGGGTATCTGTTATGGAGCAGAAGGATGTGAGCACATATCTGAAGCTCAGCCTTTTAAATCACAGCCTCCCAAAACACCACCCAAACTTCCCTGCTAACTTGCAAAAAGTTCATTGCCCTTTCAGCCTTATTCCCCCAGAAAATCTAAAGCCACGCAATGACATAACAGCCCTCTCTTGCAAAATACATTTTTTTCCCTCCCCCAGCCAAGAAGCATTTTACAAGTTGAAATCCATAGAATTATAGAATGGTTAGAGTTGGAAGGGACCTCAAAGATGATCGAGTTCCAACCCCCCTGCCATGGGCAGGGACATCTCCCACTAGAACAGGTTCCTCAAAATTCACACCGCTCTTTTCATCTAGCACAAGTTAAAAGCAAAAGACGGAGACCAGAGGCAGAAAATCTTTCCTCCGAGCCTGAAATATTCTGAATTACTCAGCCTGGCATGGGGCCAGGGCTCTGCATTAACTCCCTTGTCCCTGCGAAATGCCTCCTTAGCGCGGCTATGGGGGTGTCAGCTTTGGACCCATCCCCTGGCAGCGGCACCCATCTCAGGAGGGTCCTGGTGCTCTCCTGGCTTAGCACCTCTGAGAACCGTCTCTCTTGTTAGCAGCAGCCTCACAGGGAGATGTGCTACCACCTCAACCATGGGCACGCTGCAAGGATGGGTGCGATAAACACAGTTTTAGCTGACTGCCCCTGCAGTGTCACTACTGATATTAAGAGGGGACAAGCCATCCCCGGCCACCAGATGCTCCCCGAAACAACGACCGCCTTAAAACCTACTTGTTCCATGATGCTGTAATCTGCCATCAGCTTCTCTTCCAGATACCTCGCCATCAGCTCTGAGTCGGGCTGCCCCGCCGAGGTGGAGAAGCCCCAGCAGAACCACAGCCAAAGGATCATGGTGGAGAAGGGGGCTCCCCGTCCGGGCAGGTGAGAGGAAAGCCCGGCTGCCGGCGGGCTGCTGCGCTGCAAGGAGGCTGACAGGAGGAGAGACTGCCCACCCTCTTCTCCTCCTCCTCCTCCTCCTCCTCTCCAGCTCAGGACCAGCCCCTTTTCCACACAGGGAGGCTTCCTGAGCTGCCAGGGGAGCCTCTCGCAGGGTATTCATCTTGCATGTCTCGCAGGGTTTTCATCTTACCCGTCTCGCTTCGTGTGGCAGGGGGTCCCCGAGGTGCTGTCGTGTGTCACTCCGGCACTAGCAGCACCCCAGCCCCATCATGGCCCTCGGCAGGGACTCAGGAGACGTTTCCTCCAGCTGGCTGGGCGCTGAGGCACGGCCTAAGATGGGCATTGCCACATCCACCCAAGGGGCTGGTGCCCACCCAAGGGGCTGGTGCCCAGTGCCAGTGGAAACCACAAGGTGTCTCCTCACAGGGACAGCCACGGCTTGTGCCACAGTCTGTATGAAAAAGCGCTTTTCCACCTATTCCTTCGGGGCACTATTTGAGGCTGGGGCTTTACCCAGGAGGGGTAAACCCCACCGGTTTCACTCTCTCTGAAGGGACACCTTCTCCTGCTCCCTGGTCTGGAGAGTCCTGTGAAAGCTGCCCAGAGCCCACCATCCCAGAGCAGAGCACGGCCCCCTCCACACCCATGCCTTGGCAATGTCTTCTTAAATCCAACAGACCAACATTTCCTCTCCTTTTTTCTCTTTTTTTTTTTTTTTTTNGATGGATGATGATTTTAATTTTATTTTTGCAGGTCCTAGGTGCTGCAAGCACAAACCTGTCAGGATATAAACAACTGTATTTTCATTTTCCTTTCTCTCTCTGAGTCATCGTGGACTGAAGCTGTTTGGCTTCAGCTCTGATCCACGGCAGTGACATTCCAGTGGGTGGCTCAACATCTCCAGCCTTGCTGGGATGTTTAAACCCACCCTTGAACCGCTGGAGTTTCTCCTTCTGGAGGGATAAATGTGTCCCTACCTGAAAGCATGTGTCCTCTAAAAGCATATGCCCTGGGAGCATTATGATTAGAGTTGGAAGATCATCGAGTTCCAACACCTTGCCATGGGTAGGGACACCTCCAACCAGACCAGGTTGCTCAAAGCCCCATCCAGCCTGGCCTTAAACACCTCCAGGGATGGGGCAGCCACAACTTCTTTGGGCAACCTGTTCCAGTGCCTCACCACCTTCACAGGAAAATAATTTCTTCCTAATATCTCATCTAAATCTCCCTCTTCCAATTTAAAACCATTACCCCTTGTCCTATCACTACCTTTCCTGACAAAGAGTCCCTCTCCTGCTCTCCTGTAGCTCCCTTCAGATACTGGAAGGCTGCTCTAAGGTCTCCCTGAAGCCTCCTCTTCTCCAGGCTGAACAGCCCCAGCTCCCTCAACTTGTCTTCATAGGAGAGGTGCTCTATCCCTCTGATCATCTTCATGGCCCTCTGCTGGACCTGTTCACCCAGTTCCATGTCCCTTCTCTGTTGAGGACTCCAGATCTGAACATGGTACTCTAAGTGGAGTCTCACAAGTGCAGAATAGAGGGGTAGAATCACCCCTGTGGTTATTAAGAATTATATCCTTCAAATCTAGCATGTGTAACGGAGGAGCAGGAAGATGCTTGCTCCCCACAGAGAAGGGATATGGGAAGTTGGAGATATGGTAAAGAGAAGGGACAGCAAGGTCAATTCATTTGGAACTCCCTTTTAGCAAACTGGTAGCCCAAGATTAGGTTGTGGCCGCACCACATGTGGCATTGCCAGCAGGAGGGAAAGAACCGAAAGTCTGGCCAGCCCAATTCGCACTGGGACCACTCCATCACTGTCAGATACAAAGGCCTCTGGAGTGGCCACATCCTCGATGGGAGAGCTGGAGGGGAATGACAAAGGACTTATGTGGCTGGAGAGGAGAAGATGGTGGGAGAAAGCTGGAGGGAGGCTGGGGCAAGGTGCTTCAAGCCATGGTGGCCATGTTAATCTGGTCCCTGCCAAAAGATGGTCAAGGCCTTACCCTTAGCTCCTCACAATTTCAAAGGGAGATAGAATCCACAGTCCAGCTGGGTTCAAGAAAGACTTCAAAGGAATGGTTCAGGCTGAGACCTGGTTTAAGGACACACAAAACATGGTTTGAAGTATTTTTCAGCTGGGTCCAGTTTATTCCAGCAGTGTCTTGTCTGTGTGTCTTATGCAGCTCAGACACAGAAGAACAAGCACACTCCCAAGCTCCAAATGAAGTGGGGCTGCTGCCTCCTGTGCCTTCACTACTGGCATTAGGATGGGCTGCTCTTCAACATTCTCTGTCCATGTTTCACTAACCAGAGGCCACAGCTGAATACAAGACTTGCAACTCTCCAGTGTGTGCTTAGAAATGCTGGAAATGGGCATTTTAAACAATACATATAGGATGATTTTCTTTATGTTTTGGAAAAAATTGTGAAAACCAAGGCACCTGCAAAAGCAAGTCAAAACCACCCAGCTAACCCTAGAGGTACCAGTACTGCCTGGACAGGATGGGGAGACATTTGCCAGCTTGAAATAACCATTGGACAGTCAGGAGGCATTTGGAGAAACATCCACATCTCACCAGCTGTCACTCTTTGCCTCCTGATCAGTATTCAGCTCGTTTCTACAGCCTCTCTGCTTCTCCCTTTGCATGGGTGAGGAGCTGACGGCCAGAGTAAACCAAAACACTGGGAGAGTGCAAAGATATTGCAGTAAAGATGGTGATAGGAGGAGATTCAGACCAAAACAGGACTCTAGAGCAGGTATGAAATAGCCAACGGGCATAAGGGAAAGAGCTGAGAAAAGCACTGCCCTTCTTAAAATAATTAGGAGCAGCCAATTCTGCTCATGCTCTTTTCAGCAAGGACACATAAGGACACAGCATGTACTTAAATAAGACGAAGGTGTGTTTTAACATAGTTAAGCAAGTGAGTGAACATTAAGCCTGGGGTCTTGATTGCTCACATCATCCCCTCTTCCACCTCCTTGGAATAAAAGGTCTCCTGATTTGGAGGTGAACGTGACAGGCACTGTTCTTCTGAGGATGCTGTTGGAGACCCAGATAAGCAATTACTCAAGTGTGTTCAGATTAGACATGTTTGATGCTGACTTTTGCTGACTCAGCAAGATGAGCAGATGTTCTTTGGGTGGGATCTTGGCAAATTAAATTGCCTGGCAGGCCTGTGGCCAGCAAGAGCAGAGACATGGGAGAGAGGCATGATCTAACAGCTGAGCTTCCACACACATCTCACCTGGAACTGATCGTGTTATGTCAAGGAATCTCTCTGTGTTGACATACAAACACATGCACCTTGGTGATGCTCTGCCTTTGCACATCTGCATCCCCTTTTCTCCATGCAAGGCTCATGGGTAGGACTAGTCTTCTTTGTTTGCGCTGGACCAGTTAAATAAACCCTGCAGGGAATGTTGAAGCTAAAGAAAATGTTGGCACCTTTTAGCTCAAGAGCAGGGGTTTTCCAGGCTGCAAGCAAGGGAACAAGATCAGAGCTGCATTTAGTCAAAACATGGGTCCCACAACTGCGTGGATTCAGAAATTAAAGATTTATAGTTCTCTGTTCTTCTCGGTAGAAGAATGGGACACCAGACACCCACTGCGTGCAGAGGCACCTACATTAAGTACCCAACTAGAAGTGTCTGAACCAGGAACTAAATCCACCCAAAGCTTTAACAAATCATAAGATTTAGTGACATTCAAAGCCAGCAATTTGATCAAACAATTGGCAAGAGTCACAAAGGGTTACACAGGCACAGACACAGGTCGATGTCAGAGGTAAAATTATTTATGGTGTAAATTCAGTGAATTACATTAAACATTTTCTTTCAGGACTTAATCTAATCAATCTCTTCTGAAATATCTGGATGGGACCTAATGGTCCCCAGTTCTGACACTATTTGGGAGGTTACTGTGTTCCTGAAAGGGCTCTTCTGGGGTCCCCATCACCATTAGCTGTGGGCACCATGGCCCAGCAGAGCATTTCCGAACTTCAAAATCTGGCATTGCTCTAATTCAAGATGAAAATATTAAATATGCCCAAATCCTCTGCCAAAGGGACTCCATGCCAGGGATGTCCAGATCTTTCGGGGGGGGCTTCTATGAAACAGGCTTTGAAGAGGTCATCTGGTCAGGCAGGCAGGTCACCACGTCCTGACACCTCAAACAGCTCTGTTGAGTGAGAGTACAAAGAGATTGAAAGTTGAAGCAAAGAGAAATCCCACTTGGTATGTCCACATTATAGTTTTTCAGAATGATTGATGTGTAGTGGGATGAGTGTCAGGGTAGTAGCCACGCTGTGCAAGCGTGTCACCTTGCAGGTACACCCTGTTCTTACTTGGATCACTGGAAATTTTCAGTTAAGAAATACAGTTTGGGAAGGGGGAAATGGCTATTTCATGAGACAGAAATTGTGAGCATTTCTCCCCAGGTATAAGCCAAGAGAACACAATTCAATTATTCCCAGGAGCAAGACTCTGCCCAGCAGTAAGTCCAGGTGCTTCAGTGAGGACAGGGCATGAAAACTCCCTTCCAGAGGTATCCCAGCCACAGGGAGAGGACTACTTATGAAAGACCCCGATGGACACGTATCACAAAACATCATACTGAGATCCTGTCCTCAT
Organism: Pedionomus torquatus; assembly: GCA_013398155.1. NCBI lineage: Eukaryota > Metazoa > Chordata > Aves > Charadriiformes > Pedionomidae > Pedionomus > Pedionomus torquatus. The sequence goes on from VZRU01005980.1 coordinate 26,625, forward strand.
GAAATTCTGGGGAAGTTCACCAAACCTGATGGCAAATGGCAGATCTCTGAGTATCCTCAGCACTTGTTCCTCCTGTATATTTTCTGTACCTTCTCCTTGAGAAATTTCAGCATTTTGGACTCTTTTGGGCAATATATTTGAGGAGTTTGTGCCATCTAGTGGTCACACTGATTTCCCAATCTTGTTATTTTTACCCCCAAAAATTAAGCCACTTTCAGTTGTTTTGAGAGGACTGAAATAAGCAACTACAAAATCAATGTTTGAATTAAATTCTGTTCTAAAGGAACTTTTTCATCTCTTCAGAGCAGTAGCAATTCTCTTCCCAATACAGAGTCTCAGATATCTCCAGAATAGATTATCTTAAGCTTAATGTTTCTGATGATAAAAAAAAACAGTCACACTGAGATGGCACACGCAGAAATCAGCTTGCATGGAAAATTCAAGCAATAGCAGATACTGATACCATCAACACAGCAAAGACTGAGTCCCCCGTGTGTCTTGCACGTGACTGCTCTTGCAGTCCTGGATAAGCCTTGCCATGTTGATGGTTGGACCAGATGATCTTAAAGGTCCCTTCCAACCTAGACAATTCTATGACTCTATGATTCTACAGCTCCAACTGCACTCATAGAGTCATAGAATTGTCTAGGTTGGAAGGGACCTTTAAGATCATCTAGTCCAACCATCAATGTAACTATGATAAAAAACAGCAACCCATCACTAAACCGTGTCACTAAGCACGGTATCAACCCATCTTTTGAATACCTCCAGGGATGGTGCCTCAACCACCTCCCTGGGCCACCCATTCTGATGCTTGATAACCCTTTCAGTGTAAAAAAATTTCCTGATATCCAGTCTGAACCTCCCCTGGTGCAACCTCCTCGTGGAGGTGTTCCTAAGCTAATTTTGAGGGAACTGACTTGAATACTGCTGGGACTACAGGCACATGCCACAGGGCAAAATCCACTGAAGAGGCTGAGTAAACACTGAGGCCAAGGTATACATGATTTAAATCCAAGCTGGGTGTTTTACGTACTACAGAGCTGTAAGCCAGACTCCTGCTCGAAACAGAGTGCCTGGGATCTAAACAGTGAGATCCCCCTCTGCTCAAAAAGCCTGCGATGGTGATAAATGCAAAGCCGCTCTCATGTGACAGGTTGAAAAGCTTCATTCTGCATAGAGTTGAGGTGTGGAACTTCTCACCGGATGCTACGAATGCTAAATTTTTATCCGGCCTCTTCAGAGGAGAGGATAGGTTTTTGTAAAATAAAATAACCTCTAAATAACTGGAAACCATGTCCTAATCAGGATGTACTGTAACTACGAAGTAGTTGGAGACTAAGAGGGTCTTTGGAAAACACCTTACGTGCTTGTTCCTGTTCTTAAGTTCTGTCCTAAGCACCTTTGGCAGTTCTGACTTGGCAGTGAGCTCGGAGTGTAGTTTCAGGTCTCAGCCTGAGGAAAAAAAATCTCTTGCAAAAAGATGTGTAACAGCAGACTGCAGGAATCTTTTACCAAAACACAGAAGTGTAACATAACGGATGATAAGAGAATAAATGTAATATAATATAATCTTGTCTGCTGTTTTATCACTGGGTCCACATAGTAATTCAGTCTTCTCCACTGAGATTGCTCAGACGTCTACAAATTTCCTTCCTTCCCGGATGAGTGGAAGGGTACCCCCGCTCCTTTTGCCAGAAACCTTCCTCCCTGTTGCTTCGACAGACTGAGGGAGCTGGGGAGAAGAGAAGGCTCCAGGGAGACCTTCCAGCCGCCTTCCAGGATCTGAAGGGAGCCTACAGGATAGGACAAGGGGGAACGGTTTTAAATTGGAAGAAGAGAGATCTTCTTTAGATGTGATCTTAGGAAGAAATTCTTTCCTGTGAGGGTGGTGAGGCACTGGAACAGGTTGCCCAGGGAAGTTATGACTGCCCCATCCCTGGAGGTGTTCAAGGTCAGGCTGGATGGGGCTTTGATCAACCTGCTGTATCAGGGTGGTTGGGATTTGGTGATCTTTGAGGTCCCTTCCAACTCTAACCATTCTGTGATTTGCTGCCTTATTTTATCCAATCTCTTGAAGTACCCAAAGAAGCAGGGAGGCCAAAACAGTTTTGAAAGCACCCAGGAGCCACACAACATGCCTCTTGAAAATATCATCAGATGGTTTCACATGAATAACTTTGAAAAACTAGAACTACCCCATCAGCAGCTCTGATCCTTTCCCAGCCAGAGTGGAAAAATGGTATTTGTGTGGGTCAACATCCAGCCCAAAGGTCTCCACCAACCCCTGTAAGACGACTGGGTGGGAGGGCCCTCGGAGAAGCACCATGTTGCTGCCTCCATCACACAGAGCACCAGTCTTCACCTCATTTACAATAAACAAACAAGCTAGGAGTGAGTTCTTGCTTTGATCCTCTGAAGTTTTGGATACTCCAAGGTCTGCGCCCAGCAGGAAATTAGTCAAACATCATGGGAAGCTAGAAAAGCAAGAAGTGAGCCTATCCAAGCCTGAGCTGTTATCGAAGGCAGAGGCGAGTGAAGACACTATTTGGATAACCCTTGCTCAGGCACCACAGCTCAGACTTACGTTGCAAGGCAAATATTTACCTATGGCCTAAACAAAGTCAGCGTTTCAAAACTTTTTTCAAAATACCGCATAACCCTGAGCTGTTTCCTTGAACTTGTCTCAGAGAAGGAAAGATCTTGTGGCTAGTACCTATGCGGGTTGTTCTCAGGAGACAAGCAGGAAGAAAATGAAGCATCTGCACTGCTTCCTGGTTTTCTTCCTCATTTCTGGAGTAGGAAGCTTTGATCTTGTTATCGACGAAATCCCAGATGTGAGTATTTCCAGGCCAGGGCCTAGGTTTCATCGAAGCCGCGTCTGGCTTCAGTGGGAGCAGGATTGGGTTGTTGCTTCACAGCTCTGCTTGTAACTCATGAATTCCCTTCTGCTTTTAGTTATAAATGGGATTGTTCTGATAATTGGGTTTTACCTGCCATTTGTAGTGATGCCTTTTTAATATTATTAAAGTTGGGATAGTCTAGGTGTAATTTCCAGTTTCTTTTCAAGCAGGATTCATATTTTTACCTCAAATTTGCCTTTTTCTGGTGGTTTTAACCTTTAAACATAAAAGCAGTCTATGCTCAGACCTTCTGTTATTTTATATCCCATTCCCCAGAATAAGCAGAAACAGAGCACACATGTATCTCTGTGGCTGGGATCTCCTGTATGAACCACCATGACCTTCAGCAAAGCTTCATATAGACTCAGGGTTTCATTAACAGGAACTCAGATATAGAGTTAAGATACTCCTGACTGTCAGCGGAGGGATGAGATAATTTCTATAAGAGCTTGTAATTGCTTAAGGTAATAAAAAGATGAAAAGAAGTACAGTTTTGACTCTGAGGCTGAATCCAAATTTAAACCCCTGGACTCAGGTGAACTTAGATTTGGGTGTCTACACCCGTTTCCACATTGCCGTACTTCAATATGCATGTGAAATCAGCAGGGATGGTAAGAAGCTTTATTTTCTTTTGCAAAAATAACAAAAAGGACTAGTGAGCAGGGATATCCTCTTTTTCTGTCTGCTTACAGCACTTTTCATGACACAGTGAGATTTTTATCCCACGTTTGTAATTCCCAGGAAAAATATTCCAGACCTGTGGCTCTTTCTAACTATAGATGCCGTATCAATGTAACATCAATGTGCTTAAACAATATCAATTAATTTTGTGCAAATCTTTGTGTGTATACTCTCATATAGGCAGGAGAGTAATTAATGAACTTAAACTTCTTTATTGCCATAGTTTTAACTCCTAACAAACTTCAGAGCATTGCTGTGGTGTAAGAATCACCACGCTTCTAGTTGAATCGGTGCAGCTTTGCACTGGGAAAAGACCTCATGTTCCTCTGCCGTCAGTGGAACAAATTTAGTTTTTGGGTATCCTCGCATAAAACCAGCAACAATTTCTACTGGTTTGAGCAGAAATTCTCTGACCTTGGTGGTTGAAGTGAGATCAGTATCTGACATGCTGTATTTACCATGGCTGGACCCATCCTGATGATCTCCTGCCTCTTGCTCTTTATGGGCTTTTCAGTGTGTTAAATATTAGTCCTTGTTTCAGAAGGAAAGGTTGCAAAGTGACAGTAAAGGTCATGGTCTTATAAGAATATATAGAGCTAATTAACCATTGATGGTGACTGAATGTGTGAAGATGCAGCATTTTGGTCTCAAATGGTTTGCACCTTTGCTCCCTGTTTGCACCACAGGGAGCTAAATTATTACTCTATTAGAGCCCTAATCATAGTGAATCAAGTGATAAGGAGTAAGGCAGCAGCAACACCTCTTTCTTTCTTCCTCTTTCTCCTCTAGGAAGTGGAAAACCTGATTGACCTAGAAATTGATGGATTTCCTTCCAGCTCCAAGATGAGAAATGGCAGGTACCAGGTACAGTACTCAGAAAAAAAAAGGGAAAGAAATAAATGCCTGGGGGCTCTCTCTGGGCAGCTTGGTCCATATCAAGGGTTGTGAGTGTGTAACCAGGTGGGACCAGCAGGTCCTTACATGCATCGAGACCTCCATATCTCTTGTTGGGATAAGAACTGCTACTATCCTTCATACAATACCTACCAGAACAAGGCTTTGTTGCATATCAGAGCTCCTAAAGACCTTAACAAAGATACAAAACAGTGGAGATACTTCTCTGTCTAACTCCGCATGCGGGAAAAATCCCATTTACAGTGTTGGGGCTTTTCCATGAGGAAATGGCAAAAGACTTCAGATGCTGGCAACGCAGGTTGAAGCCTTCCAGTCCTGCAGGAAGTCCATTCATTCCCATTTAACTCAGGTCAAGAGTGCAGCCCAATGTCACATGGGTCATGAGCTGCTGGAGTCTGGGACCAGGGAAGAGAATTTTTTTCCTGCGTGCCGATATGGGTTGGAGGTTACTGTCTTCCGGAACAGAAACATTTAAAACAATGTTACAGGAGTTTTCTTGTTTTTTATTCAGTAGTAATTAAGGATGATAATAATGCAATTAGTTAGTTGAAGGTATTTTCATTGCACTGAATGAAAGAAATGATGATTAGAGTGGACCTCGTCCTCCACCAAAGCTTTCTTGAGCTTGTTCAGATTACAGAGAAAACAAAAGATCCTCTTGAGTAAAGTTGGGGTTCCCAGCACCTTTGGAGTTAAGCACAGATGAAACTGATCCTTCTTTATCCTAAGGCTTTTGAAAGGGGCCTCACACAGAGAGTAAGGTAACTTTTTGACACCTAAAGTCCCCGTTACCCTGACAGAAAAATGGAAGATTTTAGCACAAATATGAATCAAGCCAGCTCACATTTGCCAGACCAGTATTTAAATATTTTAATCTAAGCAGAAATCTTCTCTGGCTGCACTTCTTCAGGGCATCATTCTTTCCAACGTGTCTGTATTAATGCCTTCCTTATGTTTTATGCTGCCTCTGTTCCCCAGCTTTTTGGACACACAGTGACAGAGATGTAGACATGCAGTAATTTGCAATTCTACCAGTGCTTTTGCTTCTTACATTCCCAAATATTATTCCCCATCCTTTACCCATCAAATGTACCTTTGCAAACGAGTAGAACTCAGATCTCAGCTAACCCCTTATGTTAATTCAATCACAATAAAATATTAATAAATGAGATTAAACTGAACTGCACAAAACAGCTTGATATAGTAGCTCTTGGCCAACCAAAGACATACAGTTACTTGCTGTTAATCGCTAGAAGACTGTTTTACAAATTATTGTTTCAGCGTTGTTTTTCTGCCATGAGCTCGGTAGCCCATAGGCAACAAGACATCAGAACTCCTCTGCAGACCCTACTGATGAGCTTTAAATAGAAAGAATTCTTTTCTATGTCCAGACCAGGTATTCTGGTGAAAATAATATTTGCTCCTGAGTAACTCCAAAAATACTGTGTCTCAGGTATGCGGATGGTCCTCGTGACCGTAGAAAGAGGGCACCCCAAGGGCTGGGATGCAGGTAACCTTGTGAACTCCATGTGATGGAGCACTGCTGGTATCTCTGTGTTGGAGCTAGATAACACAGCTTGTGTCTAGACTATGAGTGGGGGATGTTCTGCAGCACATCTCCCAGACCTCATCCTGATCTCTGGCTGTTCAGAGCCAGGTGAGATCACACCTCTTTCCTTGTCTGGTTTCCTCTCCACGAGAACTGGCACAGGAAGGAAACATGGAAGGAGAGAGAGAGAGGATGGAGTCAGCTGGCTGGAGAGCTGCAAGCTCCAAGCGTATAAAGGCAGCCATAAAGACCAGGATTCGTCTTCAGCACTGTGAAGACAGACTCTGCAAAGACCGAGGTTTGAAATAGCCCTTCTTGCACCTCACACTAAGGGTCACGATCCCCAAAAGGATTCTGGGGAACCTGCAACTAAATTGCAGTGTGTTAAGAACTGTTTAGGAAATGACTCACATGAAAACAAGTAAATCTGTGAGAAGACATTATGCTGGGCATCAGCTGTTCAATCTTTTTTCTTAATTTAGAGCTTCTTATGCCTTTCCTTAGGAATTTTCATGCCCCAGTAGAAAATTAATTTCCTTCAAATGCGGTATAGCATCTCTGAATCTGCTTCCCTTGTTTTACTAAGTCACACTTCAGAAACAGCCTGTGAACTGCAACTGAAAGCAATGGCAAGCATCATCTCACAGACGATGTTAAAAACTGCGATCTCTTGTTTTTACGCGTTACCTCTTGTAATGTGTTCCTCCTTTAGACACCGTGGCTTCTTCCTCCGTGGACAGGCAGGAGGCATCAGGGCCAGCAGCCCTGGATAATAGTTAGCTTGAAGCATTCAATAATTTCTTGATGATAGACTGCACGGTAATTGCAACGTTCACACACAGTGATTTGAACAAAGATCATTGTGATGATTAGGGGACTAGGACATCTCTCTTATGAGGAAAGGCTGAGGGACTTGGGGCTTTTTAGTCTTTTAGGAGAGGAGGAGACTGAGGGAGGATCTGATCAACGCTTATAAATACTTAAAGGATGGGTGTCAAGAGGAAGAGGCCAGTCTTTTTTCAGTGGCGGTCACTGACAGGAAAAGAGGATATTGGCACAAACTTGAACATAGGAAGTTCCATCTAAATGTGAGGAGGAACTTATTTACTTCAAGGGTGGGGCACTGGAACAGGCTGCCCAGAGAGGTGGTGGACTCTCTGTCACTGGAGACATTAAAAACCTGCCTGGATGTGTGCAACCTGCTCCGAGTGAACCTGCTTTGACAGGGGATTGGACTACATGATCTTCAAATGTCCTTTCCAACCCCTTAGCATTCTATGATTCTGTGATTATGGAAGGCTACATATCCATAGCTTGCACAGCTGGCTGGAGAGCAGCCCTGAGGAGAAGGACTTGGGAGTGTTCTGGGATGAGAAGCTCAACAAGAGCCAGCAGTGTGCGCTGGCGGCCCAGAAAGCCAACCCCATCCTGGGCTGCATCAAAAGCAGTGTGACCAGCAGGTCACAGGAGTTGATTCTCTCCCTCTTCTCTGAGCTCATGAGACCCTACCTGGAATCCTGGTCCAGCTCTGGAGTCCTCAACAGAGAAAGGACGTAGAACGGGTCCAGTGGAGGGCCATGAAGATGATCAGAGGGATGGAGCACCTCTGCTGTGAAGACAGTCTGAGTTAACTGGGGCCGTTCAGCCTGGAGAAGAGAAGACTCTGGGGAGACCTTCTTGCAGCCTTCCATGATCTGAAGTGAGCTCCAGGAGAGCAGGAGAGGGACTCTTTGTCAGGAAGTGGAATGATAGGACAAGGGGTAATGGTTTTAAACTAGAAGAAGGGAGACTTAGATTGGATATTAGGAAGAAATTCTTTGCTGTGAGGGTGATGAGGCACTGGAACAGGTTGCCCAGGGAAGGTGTGGCTGCCCCATCCCTGGAGGTGTTCAAGGCCAGGCTGGATGGGGCTTTGAGCAACCTGTTCTGGTGGGAGGTGTCTCTGCCCATGGCAGGGGGGTTGGAACTTGGTGATCTTTAAGATCCCTTCCAACTCTAACCATTCTATGATTCTATGATTTCAGGATCTGGAAGTTTATGGCATTGTATAGATACTCTGCAAATCCTGATAGACTGACCCTTGCTCAGTCCATCTGACACCTCACAAACATCCCTGTACAGTGAACTGGACCCTTCCTTTAAAGGATCCTTAAAATCATCTCATTAAAATGATTTTTCTATGAGATGTACCTTCCCTTAAGCAGCCCAGGATTTTCCTAGTAACAGTATGGTATTTAATTTTAAATGAAATTAGTAACTCTATAGCAAGCCTTAAAAGCACTATGTGACTAAACCAGTTACTGTAAGCACCTTCTTTGATTTTGGGTCCTCTTGCATTCAAGTGCTACTGAAAACTGAGTTGAAATTGATGCATTTTGGTTCATTTTTATAATTTATCCACCAGTATCTGAACTAGTCTCCCTAGAGAGTTCTTCAGTGGAGTTGAAGGGCTTAGTTCAGTTGCCCAGATGTCAGATGTCATGCAAGACCTGCAGGAGCCTCATGACCTCCTGGGGCTCCAGCTGGAGGCCTAGATGGTACTCTTGGGCACCACCAGCTGCACTGGGTACCTCCTCCTCTAGTGGGTACAGACAGCATGGATTAGGGCAGGGCTCATTCAATGAAAGGGGAGTATCTATTTTCAGATGAAAGCGATCACTCCATTGACTGGAAAGGGCAAAGTTTGCCTAGTTGTGATGATAACACCAAAGCAGATAGCTGCTTAAACAATTGCATCTCCCCTTAGAGCTGGGTGAGCCAAATCCCATCCCAGGGCTCACTCATGTGAGTTTTTAAGTTGTAGGGAATTAAACCAGATGATTTGAATGGCCACAAGATGTCACCACCTCTTCACAGAAATTTCCGAATGGAAATATCCATAGGCAGGAAAAAACCAGCCCACCACTAATGAACAGTTCAGTTCTTCTAAGCAGTGCATACATAATTAACTTTACATATTTATAAGTATATGAACTTAATATCAACTTCACAGAAGGGTTTTTTTTTATACATACATATTGTATATAATGCAATAATATATATTCTATAAGGGAAATTAAAACCAAATGAGATTGAAAGGTCTCAATTTTGAGGTTTTTCCACTTTTCCTAGGAAAAAAAAAAAAAAAAAAAAA